>CM057450.1:942230526-942643026 GCA_016271365.2 Neoceratodus forsteri
GCCACCAGCTGAGCGAGGAATTCATCCTGGAAGACTTCCAGCAGGCGCTACTCCCTGGCTGTTGATGATGCCATAGTTCCCATTCAGCCCTCGGCATGATGAGGTCTCCTAGCACCACCATTCTGCCCTCTCCCTGACCACATTTGTTCCAGAGATTTGCCACAAGACCTTTCTCCAGGTCATCCGCCTGCATGGGATGCCTATAAACTACCACCATATTTACCCTCCTGCCCCAAGGAACCTGCAGGGTGATCCATAAGGCCTCACATCACCTTCTGCCCCTCTACCTTGCATATCCCTATGCCATTTCTAATGATTAGTGCTACCCCACCACCCCAGCCCACAGCCCAATCCTTTCTAAACACTGTATCCCATCAGATTGAGGTCCCAGTCCTGCCCAGTAGTGGCCCAAGTTTCAGTGATGGACACCACATCCGCTTCCCTTTCTACTAGCATTGCCTGCAGCTTAGGCACATTGTTTCCTGTGCTTCTGGTCTTAATCAGGACCACCCTCCAACCCTTCCGTATCCCTCAACCGTACCCCCAACTTGAGAGCTCCCATGCTGCTGTTTGATCGAACTCTCATTCACAATCAGGTGCTCCATTTTGCCCCTCCCTTGCTGCTGGGGCACCTCCCATCATGATGTGCATGCTTGCGTCCAACTTCAAGCCCCCGACCCCTACTTCACAAATTTAAACCCCACCTAACCTGAATGAAGCTGGTCTGTTTTTGTTTCAAAACCTCCTTCCCTGCCAAATTGAGATGGAGCCTGTCCCTTGCATAAAGTCCCTTGTCCTCCCAGGTCACATCCCAGTCCCCCAACAATCCATACCCCTAGCCTCCACCACTTCCCTAACCACTCATTCACCTCCCTAATTTTCTGCTTGTTCCCCAAGCTGGCCCTATGCACCAGTAAGATCTTCAAGAAGGAGACCGAGCACACCACAGCATGACACACCCGGCCAGCTCCTGGAACCTTGCTTGAATCTCTAGCACATTGTTACCCTCAATGTCATTGGAACCCAGGTGCACTAGTATGTCCAGGGACCCCCACATTCCTTCACTAGCGCATAGATCAAGTGTTTGGACTCGTGAACAGTCATACCAGATATACTCTTTATCCTGATGGCACAAGGTTTACCCCCCTTCCACTTGATACCCCTAATCATGGAGTCCCCAGTAGCAGCATTTTAACCTCCTCCTGTCCTCTGATCCTACCCCTTCCTGCGCCCCTCTGCTCTCTACCCCTACCCCATCATTTACTCTGGCTACCCCCCATATGAGTGGCGTTGGCTGCCCTAACCCCCTGTTCCAGCTCTTCCTCCTGACTGACTTGTCGACCGCAGCCCCTCCCCCACCATGCTGCTTTGATTTGGTCCCCAGCACTCCCAGGGACTTGTAGCTCCTCATTACCCGCGGAGGTCCCATCTGTCCTTCCACCCTCTATCTCTGCTTTCCCTCCACTGGACCCCTTCAGGTCCCTTCCTCCTGGTCTCCCTCCCTCTCCCTTCCCATGCACCCCTGTTTATTGCCCCCTGTCCTGTACCAACTGCCACTCCTCCAATTTCCCCAGTGTCCTTGCCCCTGACCCCCGTTGTCCTCATTACTAATATTCAGCCCACTACTGACTGCCCCACCTGCCTCCTCCATGTCCTTATGCATTGGTCTGACCATGCTCCTCCTGCCCTACTGAGCTCCTCATCACACCCATCTCCCGTGTTCCCCTGCATCTGCCACTCCTCCATTTGCCCTGGTGTCCTTGCCCTGGCCTCCCTTGTCTTTCCTACTAATATTCAGCTGACTGCTGACTGACCCCCCTCCTCCAATGTCCTTATGCCTCAGGCCAACCCGCTTCTCCTGCCTACCAGCTCCTCATCACACCTGTCTCTTGATTCTCCTGGATCTGCCCTCTCCTGATTTTCCCTTCATCCCTCCCAATTAGCCACTCTAGCGGTGCAAATCTGTTCATCAGCTCAGTGCCTATCCTCCTACTCCCCCACAGGTTCACACCCCCATCAGACCTCTCCCGGCACAACAAGGGCCCCTGTCCCTCATAGCCTGCTATTCCTGGACCCTGGCAGCGTCCATGACTGCCTTTACCAGAGCCCCCAGGTACCCCCAATGTTCACCCCAACACCTCCCTCCTGCTGACATAACCCTTTTATACCTCCCCAACTGTCCTAGACTGCTGTTGCCCACCACTGCTGGTGATGTTGGACTCACCACTTCTACAGTACTCCCCTTCTGACCCACCCCAGCCCATGCCCCGGCCGAGTCTCCCTCCTCCCCACTTCCCTCTACTCTGCCCTACCCAGTGCCCATCTCAGGAGCCTGATCTCTCTTTAAGTTGGGCCAGCTGGCTGCACACACACAGCCCCCATCTTCTAAGCCAATACTAATACCATGGCAGGCCCACACCAACACATCCCACTACCCTTCCAAAGAGGCCAGCCCTAGTAGTCTGAGGACCTTGCCCTAGCTTCACCCCATCCCCATTCTAGTTTCTGTCCAAGCTGGGTGGCTCCACATTATTTACTTATGATCATGCAGTAAAAGAGATATTGTTTAGCTGACAACTGTCAGCCTGGGTTCCACCTCTCTCTATTTAGATCTGCCCATGTCCCTACCTCTTAGCTAGCTCCACTCCCTCAGACCATTTAATAGAAGTTGGGGCGGGGTGGGTGGGGAACAAACAATACAAGCTCACAGCTGCTCTGCAAATGTCCTTGCTGCAGCTGGGCTTGCAAGCAATTTAAAGCCCAGCTGCCAGGCAAATTGACCACCCTCAGTCCTGATTTGGGCCAGTGATCTCCTCCAACCTCCGATGCAGTCACTGGACCCTCCTCCATGCCACTTATGCGGCTGCCGCTCCTGGTGCTCCCTCCTCCATGCCACTGATGCAGCCACTGCTCCTGGTGCGCTCACTGACGATGCAGCCGCCCCACAGTCCAGTGGTCGCCAAGCGCACTGTAGCTCCTATAGCTCCTGTGCAAATATCGTTGCTGTGGCTGGGCTTGCAAGCAATTTAAAGCCCAGCCACCAGTCAGATTGCCGCCCTCGGTCCTGATTGGGCCAACAATCTCCTCCAACCACTGATGCAGTCACTGGACTCTCCTCCACGACACTGATGTGGCGCGACCCTTCCGATGCTTCCTTCTCCGTGCCGTCGATCGTACGCTGCTCCGATGCACTCCCTCTTGCTGCGATGTGAGCGCTCCGCGATCAGCAGTCGCTAATCGACGCAAGCTCCTAACTTCTCTGCAATGTGCTTGCTGTGACTGGGCTTGCAAGCAATTTAAAGCCCAGCCGCTGGTCAGATTGCCTGCCCTTGGTCCTGATTGGCCCAACGATCTCCTTCAACTGCCGATGCGGTCACTGGACCCTCCTCCAAGCCACTGATGTTGCCACTGCTCCTGGTGTTCCTCCTCCATGCCACTGGTGCAGCGCTGCTCCCAGTGTGCTTCCTCTTGCCTCTGATGCGGCCACCCACAGTCCAGTGGTCACCAGTCCGAGCATAGCTTCTACAGCTCCTCTGCCAATTTGTTATATTCTATAATAAAGGTCTCTGTGAGCAAGTCAGGTTCTTCATCTACCATATTTTAGGGATACAATGGGGCACATTGGTTTTGCAGAATGCTCAATATGTGCACCATTCCTTCTTGTTAAAGGACTGTGTTTTTCCTAAAACAGAATGGATATCAGGAACTTTCTAGGAATTTTTACTCACGCAGTCTTTAAAGCGATTCTAGCATATTGCTGTAGTAAAGTTATTAGAGCTCTGGGGCTCACTTACAGCTTTATCCATTCAGAGCACTAGGTGTGAGCATACCAGAACAAATGTTTGCCAGAAGATCAGAATATGGGATCCATAATAGGATGCTAGGAGAAGAAATATCCAAATACTTTGTTTTTGAGCATTTTGCCAAAGCCTAGTCATACTCCCAGGAGTCATTTCTGGAGCAAGGTATCATGGGTATGCAAATCCTTATGCAAGTGAAGCTGATAAGAGCTTTACTGGAGCAGACATCACCTTTAAACAAGAAAAGGAGCTCTGCACTTGTGGACCCTGTTAAAATAAATGTCCAGGTGAAACAATAAGTTTAGGTGCTCTTTACTGTGGCATCAAAGAAGAAAAGACTGACTGTTCTTCTTTTGATGCTACTCAATAAAAGCACCTAAACTATATTGCACCTGGACATTCAATTAAAGAGAACTATGCTGCACCTGTAATCCATTGCCCTCCCCACGTTGCAGCTGTTTTTAAGTACTGGTTCAAGTTCTGTTACTGTCCCTTGTATGCAGGCCTTTTTAGTAAACATAGGAGTGTTTCTGATTTCCACTCAGATGAAATACCATTTGGAACTGTATGATGTACTTTAAGCTCCTTTTAGCCACGAAATTCTGTGATAGAACATGGATGCATTGTGCCAACAATGGAAGAGCTGAACAAAGGGACGTAAACTACATCATATAGTTCTAACATGGCACTTGCTACCTATGCTTAAATCAGAAACACCCACAAGGATACTAAAAAGACATGTAGAGAAGGAACAGTAACAAATTTAAACTAGTGTTTTAAAATCGGCTTTTACAGTGGAAAATGACATACAGGTTCAGTGCAGTTCTCCTTTACCAGGGTCTGCGAGTGCAGAACTCCTTTTCTTGTTTGTGACTAACAGGCTGGCTGCCTTGCTCAGCACTACCTCCAATTCCAGGCGTGACATTTACCCGGATTATGTTCATCACCTTTTAAACAAGTTTGTACATCTGATCCAGTACAAGCTGAAAATGAAAGTATAGACATGTGTTAGTATTTATTGAGACTACTCAGTGTACAGTAGCCATAATCTCAACTGGGCACCACTAAAGAACATCAGTGCTATGTTCATTTATAAAATGGCAAGAAAATATATAGAAATTTCATTGTCGAGAAACATCACCTGACCGTACATTACATCTCTATAAATGCACAGTCAGGTTCTGAAT
The DNA here is from genome assembly GCA_016271365.2 of Neoceratodus forsteri. Lineage (NCBI taxonomy): Eukaryota > Metazoa > Chordata > Ceratodontiformes > Ceratodontidae > Neoceratodus > Neoceratodus forsteri. The sequence goes on from CM057450.1 coordinate 942,235,514, forward strand.
CTCATTTCCTCCCCAAAAACATACATTGAGACATTTTATAAGTGTGATAAACCCATCCAGAATGTGCATTGTGGGATTTAATGCACTTCCAGGGGCATAAGGACACTTGGTCTTCAGTCTCATACCTCACTACACCCATGGGGCGTGCATTAAAGTTCTGTAATGCACATCCTGTCATAACTTATTACTTAGAAACTCGGAGTAACCAGGAGGCAGTTTGCAGGAAAAGAGTACATGGGATCCATAATAGGATGCTAGGGGATAAGAAATACCCAATTAGTTAGATTTTTTGCACCTATCCAAACCATACTCTTATGGCTGTAAGGGTGTCTCTTCATGCAAAAATAAATGTTTCTGGTACCCTAAGGACACAAGAGGTGATACTGTTAGAGCCAGAAGAGCCAGTACTGGCACTCTATTAAATAAGCAGTAAGCCACACCGAGTGTACATTGGATTTTAATGCACATCCCTGAGGTGATGCTCAAGGCCAAAGGCTAAGTGTCCTTATACCCTTGGAGGTGTTAAAATCCATTATAAAATGGCAAGAAAAATCTTGAAATTTCTTTGGCTGAGAGACATCACTTGACGTGCATTAAATCTCTATAAATGCACTGTCATACAAAAATTAAAAGATTGCCACAGTCAATAGTTGGGAACCTGGTGTGAGACCAAAGTGTATGGGCTGGTGGGGGATGGAGTGGAACATGGAATAGTAGCACCATGTATGCCAAAGACAGGTTACAATTCAACCAGGAGGGATTGAGGGTATAAAGCAGAGAATGGAGGAATATAGCAACCAAGGTGGATTTAAACTAAGGAGGGGGGGCAAGTGTGCAGAATTTGAAACAGGTCTCCAGATCAGGGTGCCAAACAGGCATACCCCCATACCAGTAGGTAGGGAACAAAGGAGTGTTCTTACAGTGTTGAGAATAAGAGGGTTCAGCAGGGAGGGATGGGAAAGGCACATATTGGAGGGTAGTCTCCTTGAATGTGGGTGGGGAACAAAATGGCTGAGTTGCAGGCTCTCATGGCAGAGAGAGAGGTGGACATAGCTGCCATCACTGAAACATGGGCCACCCAATACCAGGACTGGGACCTGGTGAGCCCAGGGTACAGGCTATACTGCAGGGATAGGAAAAGGGAAAGGTGGTGAGGTAGCGATCTGTATGGAAGGAGGGATTGGGGGTCAGGGAGTAGGGGGAGGAGGGTAGAACTGAAGCATTATGGATGCAATTCCAGGATTCGAGAAATAGGACAATTAGCATGGGTGGTGGCCGGCCCGGTGGCACAGAGGGTTGAGGTGCTGGACGCCACACCCACGCCCGGCGACCTGGGTTTGGTAACAGCCAGGGTCATCGGAGGTCAGCCGGGGAGGACTAGAGCTGGCAGCCGACAGGCAGCCCTCTACCTCCGGGGTTTGAGATAGCATGTTTCCGGAGCTTGGCGCCTCTGGTGGAGGCGGAGGCGGCACTCTCGAGGACCTTCGACGCTAAACCGTTCGGGAGGAGGAGGAGCCCCATCTGGAGCTGTGGTACACATGTGCGCCCACACGCATGCTACCACTTCCGGGGTCTCGGAAGTAGGTCCATGGGAGAAAAGCGGAGGAAAAGTGGGAGGTCCACCGAGGATGATACCTCTAGACTGGCTCTGGGGATCTGCCAGGATGCGCATGGTGCTACAAGTCCCGAAAGACCCCGAGTCCGTGAGGTTGGTGGATGGTGACGGAGGACCTGCCACAGGAGGATAAGAGAATTTAAAAAAAAAAAAGGATGGAGTGGTGTATAGGTCACCATATCAGGCAGAGGACTTGGATGAAGAACTTGCACGCAGATAAGGAGGGTCAGTGGGAAGGGCAGCACCGTGACTGTGGGAGACTTCAGTCTACTAGGGTGGATTGCAGCACCCCAGCCACCTCGAGTTAAAGGGAGCCGGTCCTCTGTGAGACCTTCCAGGACAGCTTCCTGTTACAGTTGGTAAAAAGAATCAACCAGATTAGGTAACACTCTGGACCTTGTGCTATTGAATGGGAGTTTGCCAGGAGCTGGGGTGGAGGATCTGCTGGCAGGAAGTGACTACCATGGTGTGGTTCTCCTCTGCATGGGCAAGGAGGCTGTGAAAACAGGGACCAGGGTGTTGGATTTCAGGGGAGCTGCCTTTGGGAGGATAGGGAAATAGTGGCCAGACACCTAACCAGACTCCATCCACACATGGATGCTAACCAGAAATGGGAGGTTATCAAGCTAGGGCTCACAGAGGCCACTAGATCCTGTACCAAGACACAAAGCAAGAAGGCTGGGCCTAGAAACCAAGTTGGTTAAGTGGAGAGGTGAGGAAAAAGTGAGGGCAAAAGGATAGCCTTCAGGAGATTCAAAAGAACCAGTCAGGGGAAGACAGAGAGGGTACCTGAAGAAATCGAGAAAGGTGACCGGAGCAGTCAGGGCAGCCAAGGCTTCCAGAGAGCTTAGGCTGGGACAGGCGTCAAGGATGGGGAAAAGGACTTTTCAGGTGCGTAAGGGGAGGAGGATCTGCAAAGATCAAATAGTAAGGATCAGGAAGGATGGGGGTTGGGCAGAGAAGGGAAGAGCAGGCAGAAGCGCTAAATGAGTACTTCTGTTCTGTATTTACTAAGGAGAAGGATGGGTCACTGCCAAAGGGGTAGGGAGGGTAGGCACGTGAGGGAGGGGTAACAGATGGGTAAATCACAGCAGACATGGTAATGGAAAAGTTAGAGGGCACTGACGGTGGATAAGGCACCAGGACCAGACGCATACACCCTGGGGTACTGAAGGAATCAGCAGAGGTCCTGGCAGAGCCATTGGCAGACTTGTTTAATATCTGTCCGGGAACTGGGTGCATACCCCAGGACTGGAGGATGGCTTACGTGGTGCCCTCCATAAAAGCGGACAAGGATGAACCGTCAACTATAGGCCAGTAAGCCTAACATCCATTGTGGGAAAGTTAATGGAGACAATCCTTAAGGAGAGGTTGGTAACTTTTATAGAAGAGAATGGACTCCAGGATGGAAAGCAACATGAGTTTGTCTCTGGTAGATCATGCCACACCAACCTGATTGACTTTTATGACTGGGTGACTTGGGAACTTGATGAGGCCCATGCAGTAGATGTCCTGTATCTGGATTTCAGCAAGGCATTTGATTCAGTGCCACGGAGGTTGACTAGCAAGCTGGGAGACCAGGGAGCAGAGGCAAAGATGTTAAACTGGATCAAGAACTGGCTGCAGGGGAAACAACAGAGGGTAGTGGTGAAAGGGGAACCTCATCTCCAAAGGCTTTAATGAGCAGGATACCGCAGGGGATCAGTACTGGGCCTGGTGTTTGGCATTTTCATCGCAGACATCTTTGCATGACATTGTGAACAAGATTAGTCTTTTTGCAGATGACACGAAGATCGGTGTGGTGGTGGATGATGCAGCATGGTGTCAGGGGTTGCAGGATGAGCTGGCTAAACTGGAGAACTGGTCAGTCACATGGTAGCTGGGGTTCAGTGCTAAAAGTGCAAAATCATGCTTGGGAGCTAGGAACCCAAGGAGGTGTTACCAGTTGGGAGGTACAGATAGACACAACAGAGGAGGAGAACGATCTGGGGTGATAACAGGACAAATAAACCACTTAGCACAATGCAGGAAGCAGCAGCAAAAGCCAAAAGATGCTGGAGTGTATTACGAGGAATCACCTCCAGAAGGAGGAGGTGACTTTGCCTCTGCACAGGTCGCTGTTGAGGCCGCGACGTGAGTACTGTGTGCGGTTCTGGCACCCATACTTAGAGAAGATGTTAGATTACTAGGGGGTCCAGCGCAGAGCAACACAGATCATCCAGGGATTAGAAGACAAACCCTGCGAAGAAGGCTGAGGGAGCTCAACATGTACTCTCTGGAGGAAAGGAGGGATAGGGGAATATGATTAAGCATTTTAAATATATGAAGGGAATAATCAAGATGGTACTAAGGGGTTTTATATGGGGGACACAAGGGCATGGCCTGAGACTGGAGAGGGGTAGATTCAGGAGAGAAATGAGGAGGCACTTTTTCACAGAAAGGGTGGTGTCTTTGTGGAATGCACTGCCTGAGGAGGTGGTATCCTGTAAGTTGGTGGGTAGTTTTAAAGGGGATGGGACAAGATGAGGAGGGTCACCATGGGGGAGGGCAGCTGCAGTGTAAGGGATTTGCTAGCTGCACACTCGACCAGACTAGATAGACCACATGGCCTGTATCTGCTGGCAGTTTGGTATGCTCGTATGACAGTATGTAATAAAACACACACCAAGTGGAACGTCAAGATAAAAGCAGTAAGAACAGGGAATATGTTGTGATTCTTATTGCAGTTATTATTCATTATTTATCCTAAGGGAGTTGCTTTAGAAAACTCCAAGGAGACACCCCACCAGTGAGTGCAAACAGGACGCCTCAGCTCTGGGATATCTGATAAGTGTAACAGGCCTGTAGTCTTGTGTGTCTCCTGTCAGGGACTGAGCTGTCAGGTGACACAGAAAAGTAAGTCACATGTGGGATAAATACTAGAAAGGTATAGACCCTAATGAAAAATAACTCAAGTCAGTTACCACTGATTTTATGCTGCTCAAACAGAGTTGCATATAGCTATCATAAGTATTTTATCATGTCCCTTGTTAGTATTTCAGAGCATGGGTTCATTAGTGCTTTCAGTACAATTTCACCTTCTTCCTGGTTCTAACTCCAGTAAAGTAAAACATTCTATCCGAACAGGATCAATTTTTACAATACACAAAAATATGGTTCAGTGTCTCATATTCTTCTAAACCACAATCACATTTTAAATCCATGGAAAGAAGCTTGTCTCTTTCTATGTCTATAATAGCTTGGAGGAAATGTTAAAAGTCTGAAACATAAAAATATTCTTCTCTCTTTGTGATTCATCATAAAGATTTGGTTCTAAATTATGCATAAGTTTATTTTTGAGTAACAGCTATAAACTTGCAGCTTTCTTATACTCTAAATTCTCTATTTGTGACAAATTTGGTAATCTTGCTTTAATTATTATCATATACATTGGGAATATACTAATGGCCTTCAACCAGTCAATCCACAGATTATTTAAATGGAGTGATGAAAGTATATTAGTGTGGTACCGCAGGAGGTTCAGTACTGGGTCCAGTCCTTTTAATGTCTTTGTAAGTTACATTGCAGAGGGACTGGAAGGAAAAATATGCCTCTTTGCAGATGACACAAGATCTGCAACAGGGTTGATACACAAGGAGGCGTGGAAAGGATGAGAAGGGACTTGGCAAGGTTGGAGGAATGGTCAGAAGTATGGCAGCTTGGATTCAATGCAAAGAAGTGCAAAGTAAGCACCTGGGAAACAAAACCCAGATGATTACGCAATGGGGGTAGTAACAAGAACAAAATGGAAAGGAACCTGGGGGTAATCATATCAGATGACCTTAAGGTTTGCAAGCAATGTGAGAAGGCGGTAGGGGGCTGGGGGATACTGGGATGTATAGGGAGGCATCACCAGCAGAAAACAGGAAGTTGTTATCCTTGTACAGACAGTTGGTGAGACCCCATCTGGAGTACTCGCCCAGTTCTGGAGACCCCATCTCTGCAAGAACATAGACAGGATGGAGCAGTTCAGATGAGGCAACTAAAATGGTGCAGGGTCTGCAAGAGAAGCCATCGAGGAGGGCTAAAGGAGCTTAATATGTATACCCTGGAGGAAAGGAGGAGGAGACATGATAGAACGTTTAAGTACCTCAGTGGAATCAACAAAGTCCAAGAGGGTAGCATCTTTCAGAAAAGAGATGTGCAAGAACAAGGGACACAATTTGAAGATAGAGGGACAGCTCAGGGGCAATGTGAGGAAGTATTTTTCACAGAGAGGGTGGTGGATGCTTGGAACAACCTTCCTGAGGAGGTAGTGGGGTCTAAAACTGGGGAGAATTCAAGAATGCATGGGACAGACATAAGGCAAATTTTGTGGGGTAGGAAGAAATAGGCTGTTGGTTAAATAGGATCTGCAGCTTATCCTGTAGGTAGGAAATGGGCAGACTAGGTGGGCCAGCGGTCCTTATCTGCCGTCAAAGTCTATGTTTCTATCTCCTTTAAGCCAGGGAGAGCGTATCAAGCGTTAGCGTGATAATTTTTGTAACAGACACATTTTGTTAGCTTACGGTCTTCCATCTTGAACATTTTATCCAGTAGGCCAATTTCCTGGATTTCATTAATACATCTGCCTTCCATCTGCCCATTTTATAAGTGTAATGAGCACCTCCTGGGTCTGCATCATAGGATTTTAATACACTTCCAGGGGCATAAGGTCACATGGCCTTCTGCCTCATGCGTTATTACACCCCTAAGTGTGCATTAAAATGTTTTATCACACCCTGTTGTGACTTTGCTTACTTTATGCACACTGCCATGGCTTATTGAGCTTATGAGATGGCTTGCTGCTCTTAAGTATTGTATATAAAATGAAACATTTTATATGATTTTTGTTTTACATAAAATTGTTTAACTGTTTTGCGTTGGTAATGACATATGGCACCAGGATTTTTACTTGCCATTTCTTTTTACAGTGAGACTCCTCAAACAATATATTTTTTTTTTTGCACTTGGCTCCCATGGCGTTGGAGGAGGCCTTGTACCCCCTCCTATTCCGTCCGCCTGGGCTATTCAAGGTCACCCCTACCCGGCTTCATTGTGCTGTGGGGTCCGAGGTTGTATGTAATTTTTGAAACATAGAATTTGACGGCAGATAAGGACCGTTTGGCCCACCTAGTCTGCCCATTTTCCTACCTAACAGATAAGCTGCAGATCCTAGTTAACCAACAGCTTACTTCCTCCTGTCCATGCATTCTTGAATTCCCCACTGTTCTTGACTCCACGACCTCCTCAGGAGGCTGTTCCATCATCCACAACCCTCTCCATGAAAAAATATTTGTTCACATTACCTCTGAGCCATCCCTCTCTATCTTCAAATTGTTCCTTGTTCTTGCACATCTCTTTTGCTGAAAGATACTCGCTCTTGGACTTTGTTGATTCTCTTGAGGTACTTGAAAGTTTCTGTCATGTTCACTCTCTCCTTCTTTCCTCAAGGGTATACATATTAAGCTCCTTTAGTCTTTCTTCATATGTCTTCTGGTGCAGACCCTGCACCATTTTGTTGCCCTCTTCTGGACAGCCTCCACTCTGTCTGCATCTTTCTTGGAGATGGAGTCTCCAGAACTGCCACAGTACTCAGATGGGGTCTCATCAACTGTCTGTACAGAGGGATAACAACTTCCTGTTTTCTACTATTGATGCCTCTCCCTATACATCCCAGTATCCCCCAAGCATTCCTTAATGAATTTTCACATTGCTTGCCCACCTTAGGTCATCTGATGTAATTACCCCAGGTCCTTTCCATTTTACTATTGTCAGTATCTCACCCCCATTGTGTACTCTCCCACTGGGTTTTGTTTCCCATGTGCATTACCTTGCATTTCTTTGCATTGAATCTGAGCTGCCATACATTTGACCATTCCTCCACCTTGCCAAGTAAGCTTCTTATCCTTTCCACTCCATCTTGTGTATCAACCCTGTTGCAGATGTTTGTGTCGTCTGCAAAGAGACATACTTTTCCTTCTAGTTCCTCTGCAATGTCACTTATAAAGACATTTAAAATGGACTGGTTCCAGTACTGAACCCTGTGGGACCCCTCTAGTAACCTCCTTTCTTCACTGTGGACTCCATTTACTACTACCCTTTGCGTCCTGTTGTCTAGTCAATTTGTCATCAGGCTACCACCTTGGGACCCACTCCAAAAGCTGGCTAACTTGTGTATTAATCTTTTGTGGGACTGTATCAAATGCCTTACTAAAATCTAGGTGAGCCATGTCCACAGCCCTCCCTGGTCTACTGCTTTGGTCACCCAGTCAAAAATCTATTAAATTCATCGGACACGACCTTCCCATCACGAATCCATGCTGCCTTGGGTCCGTGCCCCACTGGCCTCTAGGTACTCAACAGTTCTTTCCTTCAGAGTGATTCCATCATTTCCCCTACCACTGAGGTCAAACTAACTGGTCTGTAGTTTTCTGCCTCTGTTCTGCTCCACTTTGTGAAGAGAAATCACATCCGCCCTCATGCAGTCCTCAGGTACCACCCCATCCTCTCATGATTTGTGAAGAGAGGTAGTCAGTGGTGTCACTGATTCTACCTTAGTTCTTTTAGAATTCTTGTGTAAATCCATCAGGCCCCATTGTTTTGTCCACCTTCAATTTTATTAGTTTTCAGAACCCTTTCTTCTGTAAATGGACTGGTATTGACCAGCGTCTTTAGAGAGTTTCTTTTGTTTGGTTTAGGTGCCTCCCCTCCTCTTCCTTTGTGAATACTGAGCAGAAATATTTGTTCAGTTTCCTGCTTTTCACTGTCACCCTCTACCCACATTCCCTCCCTTTATTAAGCCTCAGTATCCCTCCTTTGGTCTTTCTTCGCTCCCTAATGTACCTATAAAGGTCTTATCCCCTTCTTAACAGAGTTGGCTATCCTTTCTCGGTTTGGGCCTTTGCTGTTCTGACTGCCTTCCCAGCCTCTTTCTGCTTTAACTGATAAAGTTTTCTGTCCTGTTCCTTCAGTGTTTCCTTATATTTCCTGAATGCTATCCTTTTCTCCTTAACCTTCCCTGCCACCTCTTTTGAGAACCATAGCGTTTTTTCCTTTGTTGTGTTTTGTTGATTTGCTTTACACAAAGGCTTGTTGCCTCTGTGATGGCGGTTTGATTACTCCCATTGTTCCTCCATCCCTCCTTCTTGCCTGTTTGTTAGTGCTTTTCTGAGGCACTCTCTCATTTCCCAAAGTCAGCCCTCCTAAGTCCAATACTCTAGCTTTTGTATGGCATGTTGTATAGCTATATTTATTGTGAACCACACTGGTTTGTGGTAAACTATTCCCAGATGGCTACCGCTCTGAATCTGAGATTCTTTCTCCGTCCCCATTTGAGAGTACTGGGTCTAAGGTTGCTCCTCTCGAATGGGTTCCAATACTAGCTGTCTGAGGCATGCCCTTGTAGGGCATCAAGAATGACCCTGCTGTTGGATATGCCTACAGCAAAAGTGCTCCAGTTAACATCTGGCATATTCAGGTCCCCATCAACAATATTTCCCTTTTTCTGCCATTCCAGGGATGCCTTCTATCATTTCCTTGTCCATTCCCTCCCCTGAGATGGGGTCTGTATACAACCCCATGCAGATTGTGGTGCCATTCCTGTTTCAGGGTGACCCAGAGTGCCTCATCTGCTCCCTGTTTACTCTTTAATTCTGTTGCTGATCCCTTCCTTTACATGAAAGGTACTCCTCCTCCTCTTTTACCCACCTGTCCCTCCTGTAGATTGTATATCCTGGTATGTTGACATCCTAGTCATGGTTCTCTGTGTACCATGTTTCTGTGACTGCCACAATATCCAGGCAACCCTCTTCCATCAAGGCCACTAGTTCAGGAGCTTGTTACACAGACTACAGGCATTGGTACTCATCACCCTCCACTTTTTGATGGCCTTACCCTTTTAGCCCCATTCCTGTCCTTACTGCCTTTGCCTTTATTTACATTTACTGTACCTCTGTCCTGATCCTAATGACTTCTCTACCTTGGTGTTTACCTCACTAATTACCGTGTTTTGTGGGGAGACTGGGATTTACCTGCTCCTTTCAGTGCCTCCCCCCTTGGCTGGTTTAAATGCTTGCCAATGAGCATTTAAATCTCACCTAGGATCATGGTTCCCCGGACAGATGCAGACCATTGCGCCAGTATAGGTCTACATCCCTCCAGGTGGCTCCCAGCCCCAGTGAAACCAAAACCCTAAGCTCACACCAGTTTTTCAACCATTCACTGAATTCCCTGGTGAGGAGTACCTAACATCACCCTTGCCATAGACAGGCAGCACCTCCGAGAAGATTACTATGCGTGCTACTTGTCAAGGCCCTTCCCAACTCTACAGGCGCCTCTTGCACTGCTCTGATCATATTCCTAGCCATGTCATTTGTCCCTAGGTGGACAGTGACATCCAGCTTCCTCCTCTGCAGCTGCTCCCATGATCCTGAGATTCGCTCCTGTCCTCCAAGCCATGGTGCCAGGCAGGCACCTACCTCCCTGTCCCCTTCCTCCCTCATTTCTACCCCCCAATGATTGAGTTCCCCACCAGGGTTGTTTTCTTCCCGTGGAGTCCCTTGCACCCTCTGTGAGTCTCCTTTGTAAAGGTTCCCAGCATCCTCTTGGTCTCCACTGCAGGTGCCTCCATAGAGGAACCACTATCCACCAGAAGGCGTGAATTGTGGGAGAGGTACAGCGGGAGGATGCAACTCTGTTCCACCATCCTCTCCCTCCTCCCTGAGCCCACCCTGGTCCAGCCTCTGCGTCTTTCTTGGCAACCTCTGAGGTAGTGGCATTGGCCTGGTGGTCCCTGGGTGGGGGAGGTTTCATGAATCCTAGCCAGGTCAGCCTGGGGCAGGGCAACCTCCTCCCTCAGACCAGAGAGGTGCCTGCAAATAGGGCAGCATCGCAGCCTTCAGAATGTTTCCCAGAACACTGCCACCCCACAGCCATTGCACTGCACCACTCCTATCATGTCTTATTTGTGTCCCTCTCCTGTTTCTGTGTATGCTTGCTCTCTCCTTTCCTTACAACTCTCACCCTTCTTGTTCTGGGACAGCACTTCCTATATTCTTCAGTAGCCTCCTTCTTCCTTGCTCAGTGTCAGACCACCAGCAGCTGGGGGAGGAGTTAGCTACTTTTTCCTTTAGGGTTGACAAAACCAATGTTTCTCTATGATCCTTCCTTCCTACTGCCAAACAGGAAGTTCCTGTTGTCAGTCAAATCCAGTGGCTATAAAACTAGAACTGGATTATGGTGGAGTGGTGGAGGGTGGGATGGATGTAATTAGTAAGAAAAAGGCTGGCAACAGGAAGTTGTAATTTGAGTCACCTGCTTTTATATTGTCCTAAGCCACACCCCAATTAAGCTCTCTTTCTCCTCCTACTGATCTAGCAAAATAAATTGATACAGTACCCTTCCCAGCACAGACCATACACTGACTTTCTTTCCTCTTTTTAACCCTAAATAAGACCCCTTCTACTTCTAATAAAGTATCTGTCTGCTTAATCTCAACAGACACTGAGTCCTACTGAGATAGAAGTGTTAAATTTGTAAGAAAATGGTAGCTTCTTTTAGTTAGCTGCTTTCTCCCCTTGACCCCGAGGATGCTGGCGCGAAGGATGCATGTCAGGCAGTCGGCGTGCTGATGCATACCATGCAAGCACCCAGAACATTCTCCCTCCCTGCTCGGAGAGCCTCCGTTGCCCCTGTAGGCCGTGCTTCCACGGGCCCCAAGAAAGTCAGGTGCACGAGACACCTGGTAACCCACCCTGGCGGAGGAGAGCTTTCGTTGGGATGCTCGATCCTCTCTCCCCCAGTCCCCGACAACCCTGAGTCTGTTTCTGAACCGGGTCACCAGCATGCCGCGAGTAATGGCGTCCAGCGCCTCAACCCTCAGTGCCACTGGCCGGGCCTCAGACTATGTTTGATGGCATAATATGTGTAAAAAACATGTTTTATAATATAAAAACATACTCTCTTGTTCTCAGTTTGAAACTATCTCTGGGGTTGAACTATGTACCTTTTGAATGATTCCAGCATATGATTATAGAAACAAGTATGGTAATGTAGCCAGAGGCTCTTTAATGGATACAACCTTGGTGTTGAGCTTTGCGATTTGTTCATATAAAACATCAAGAAGAAAAGTATCTATCATGAACATATTACAGCAGACATGAATGAAAGTAAATCTCCTACAATTAAAGAACAAAGTTCCCTGGAGCCTGTGGTTACGACAGTATTGATCTGTCTGCAAAAGCTTTTCAGATATTTTCTCTGATGTTTTCGTCATATACCCAATAAATTCACTTTCCAGTAAAAGAAAAGCAAGCATACTTTTATAATGTTTTCTCTTCAGGATCACTCCTGAGAAAGGTCACATGGTGGATACATAATTGTTTTTTTTTTTTTTTTTACTATATGCTTTTAAAGAGCTTAAGACATTTCTGAGAAAACTTTCAAAACATAATGTTTACATAGAATATGCTTCTATTTAAGATCTTTGCTGTATTTATCTTCCCCTTTGATTATTACTATGGACAGTTGCTTAAAATAGTTTCCTTTTCCCTCAGACTTTATCTGCTCTTGCTGCCTGGCCTCATGTGATGTCATAATCCTCTGTTTATCACGGTTGGTTACCATGGACATGATTATGTTGTCTGAGGAGGAGAGTATGACATCACATTTAGACAAGCAGTGAGAAGAAGAAGTCCAAAGGATAGGATCCTGTTTCCATACAGTTGCTTTAGTAATAGAGAATAAGGGGTCTGCAGCTTTGCTCGCAGTTTGTTGTCTGGCTGCACTTATCAGCCATTCCTGCTACTTTATTATCTCTGGCCTTCCTTGGCACAGCTGTCTGCCAACCTGGTTGTTTCTTTAAACATGCCAATATTCTATGGTTTCTGTCCCATTCTTTGGGTTGCTTTTGAGCCTCACTGCTTTTCATCTCACCATTGGCATTGCCCTGTCATCATTGTTGTTGCGGTGTGGGGATTCCTGCACCGTTGGTCCTTATATTTCACACTGCACCATTGGTTCCTTTATATTTCACACTGGACCTTTGGTCTGTTTATAGTTCACATTGCAGGCACCACTGACGGTGAGCTCTTTTGGTGACCTGTCCATCATTGCCAGACTGTCACCTAATCATGTCTGAACACTATTCTGGGCCCGTTGCCCATTATTTGATTAGTCACCTACAGCACATTAACATCATCACCATGATATTCCTCCTTATCATGGTGCTGCTGACAGCATTGCTGCAGCTCTGCATACTGCAGTTTTTTGCTTCCATTCTCTATATAGATCCACAGACTCTTGCCCCTTGCCATACCATAAATTAATTGCTGGCTGTGCCCCATCACCAGTATCACTGTCTGGGGTTTAAGCCATTCTATCCCCATTTGACATGAGGATTTAATCATAGCCTCTTTCTGATAATGCAGTTGGGATATGGCTACTGCTTCTCCAGATGTGAGGTGGACTGGACCTTGTAGGCTACTCGTCTCCTACTTGTGGGTCTGGCGCTTGTCGCACTGTTTTTGAGGCCTCAGGCTATGATGGTTTCTTCACCCTGATCTCTTCCTGTGGATGCCTCTGTTGGCAGTCTGATGCCTGGGCTGCTTGCCTTCATCTTAGTTCTTGCCAAGGGTTCTGGGGCTGTCCGATTTGTAGTGTCCTGCCTCTTTCACCTCTGTGTCACCTGGAAACTGTTTCCTTTGTCATGGCTTCTGGTTCCTTCCTGCCATAGGACACCTACCTTTTCGCTTCTGCTACTATATTCTTACATATGGCCATTTGTTCCTGACTTATATTTCAGACTTTTGAGGGTTGCCAGTGGCACTTTCTGTCTCTGTTTCTTACTGCATTTGGCTTGTCTGATGGCTCTTCCATGCCTGTTGCCTTGCACATGGTGTTTTATTGCCCATGGCTTGGATGCTGACAGACATTACCTATACCACTGCTCCTTGCTACATTGGATACTTTTTCCTCTCCTTGTGCTTTCCAAGTTTTGCTCTCTCATGCCTCTGGCTGCCATCTCTGGTTTTACTGCCACAGTCAGGCTTTCAGTGCAGCCTTGTCTTTTCTGGCCTATTATTAATTGACTTGGGGTTAGGTTCCCTTGGGAATTGTCTAGCTTAAGCCCTTCCTGCCCTCTTCTTACATGATACTACAAAACCTACTGGCAGGCACATTTGGTTTTATGTACCAACATGCATCCTTTGTTTGTCTAATGGGCTCTACCCAGATCCTTCATCAGTGTGGCTGTGGTGGTTGTAATTTGGGTATTTCCTGACCCTTTGTGGCCAGGTAGTCTCTGGGCTATACCAGCTTTTTAGGCTTTTTGTACATGGCTATCCACATCCCACCCGGTTTGTGTGATTGCTCCATCCCATATTGGCATTGCGGGGGATTGCCTGTGCACCCTGGTCCTGAATGGTATTGAATATTCTGCCACTGCTGCTGGCTCTGTTCCATATTTTTCCTCTGGGGCTCTGGTTGCCCCAGAAATGGGCTTCTTCCTTCTCTGGAATTCCTGTACACTGGGCGTCTGCCACTGGTCTCCCCAGCTGCTCACCCTGTCGGACCTTCTAGTTCATATTCCCCATCCCTGTAACTTTGGGCTGCATCCATATTAGTTCTGGTTCTAGCATTTTAGGACTCATTCCTTGGCCTGATGTTTTCTGGGCTCAAGGTTTGTTGCCCTCTCCTGGCTGGGTCCTTCTTCCTCTGCTCCTGGAGGGTTTACTGCCACTCAGAGCATCATCAGCCCCTTGATTCTGGTGGCCTCCTCCTGGTCCATGCTGTTTTAGTTGAACTGGCTGTGGCTTCTTCAGTCTGGCCTCCTTCTCTCCGTCTGAAAGGGTGTAGCTTTTCTCGTTGCCATAGGATACCTGTTATATCTGGACCATTCATCCCTGCAACATAATGCTCGACACACGGTGTGGCTCTGTGCCACTCATTGTTTTCTCCTCTGTCTTGTATGATCTCTTGGCAGTTTGGCTGCCATCTGCTGATCCTGTTCTCCCTGTTATGACAATCTTTCAATATTGGTGTGCCTCTCTCCTGGACCCTTCTACTTTCCAGATGTGGTTACTTTGCTTTACCTCTTGTCCCTCTTGGGCTCTGGCCTTTGTTGCTCTTTAGAGCAGATATATTCTTTGGCCTTTTCTGCCTTTAGTGCCCGCTCCATGGGCGTGGCTTTAGCTCAGCTGATGATGTGCCCCACAGGTTTCTTACACTGCTCCTTCTTTAGTATCTCCCAGTCTTTAAACTGATTATGGTATGGGACCTTTATTTGGTTTTGGAGTCCGCGCTGTGGCCTCCATGAGGACCTGCTTATGATATGCATTTTCTTGCCTAAGTTCCTTGTCTGGTGGGAGATGTCCTCATAGAAGATCAGTTATTTACCTACCAATAACCATAGATCTTGATAGAATTTCCTCCACTGAGCCACAGCTCACCCTCCCACCAGCCCCTTCTGTATTTTCAGGTGATATTCTCTGGAAGACTTGCCCATTACTGGGTCTTTTCCTTGGTCTTTTCCTTTGTTTGCGCCCATCTAATGGACTTTTCTTTCCAGACCATTCACCGCTCCTGTTAGCTTGGATGGGTTCTGGTCTCCTGTTTCCTGTCAATGTAGTACAGTATTTCTCTGACAGGAAGATTGAAGAGGGTGGGGCGTCTCCATTTATGGTGGCATCAACGTCACTGTACGCCAACATGGTCAGCCCTAGTTAGACAAAGCGTTTCTGAGTGGTCCTGATGCTGACTGCTTACAGTTCCAAAGGTCTGGTTCCGTGGAAGAGTCTCTCAAAGATCTATTGTTATTGATGAGTAACTAACCTTTTGTGTTCCACAGGTTAACTTGCCCCATCACATTAATCAGGAGCTGGTGCTTGGATCTTTGTTGTAGATGGATAAAGAGCACAAGTTTCAAGTGCAGATGTTAGCAGAGAAATGAAGCATTGTCCTGATAGAACAGAGGCGTTTTGAAAATCTTCTGCATCGTTTGTTCTGTTTCAGCTGTGACCCATGGGCAGAAGGCCTCTTTCTCTACCATTTCTTAATGGGTTAAGGATTGTGTAAGACCCCAGATACAGTGAGGTCCTAATGCGGCTCTGCATGGGGACTCGGCTAGAGTTATGGTGACTTGGTGAGCAGAAGAACCTTAGCTTCTCTAGCAGAGATATACAGTATGGCAATATGATCCTCTGTTCATACCTTGCCAGGCATTGAGCGTTGAATTTGCATGCCTTACATGATGCAGTCATTGTGAGGTATGCTCTACAGGCTGTACCAAGTAGAAAAAAAAAATGTTTGAACACTGTTTACAGCTGAATTGGTAAAATCCCACCTGTAGGTGCTGACTTTCTCCCAAGTTTTATTATACTTTTTGTAGCCCAGTCATCAGGAAAGTACCTAGAGTAGGATGGAAGGATGTAGGTATGATGGGAGAGAGAAATTTCTGACATGGAATTTGTTTTCCAAAATATTCCATTACTTCCATACTCAACCCCCTATTCCAGAATTACTAATTCTAGGGACATGGATATGTTGTTCATCCACACTTATTGGCAGGTTCCTGCGGCTTTAAAATCTTAACGGAAGGTCTTCAGCTGGCTCCTCCCACCCACCTGGGTGGTAAAATCTCGACTCCGCCCCATGACGGCAGATCTTCCTTACCGCTTGGAAGCTCAGGTTCCTCTTAGCGCTCTGCGGTTTCGACTGGTTCCTGAAATTTTCGGTCTTGAGAAATCAGTTGGAAGTTTTCTGAAACTCGATCTTCTTCTTCTTCGCTGCGGCGATGGCTCGATGCATTTTCGGTTCGGGGCACCGGCTAATTCCTCCGGAAAGACCCGCACTCCGCGTGCGTTTACTGCCATGCTTGGATCATGATCCTCAACTTTGTGATTTTTGCTGCAGCCTTCTTCGGCCAGCTCTCTGGAAAAGATCGTCACGGCCGTTCGGGGCTAGGGCGACCGGAAATTTTCCCTCTGGAAAATTCGCGGGAGACTCATCGGGCAGTGTCACGTCGGCTGTCTCGGCTGAGCAGCTTGATCTTCCTTCCTCCGGGAGGCGGCTGCCTCCCTCTTCTTGATCTGGCGCTCATCCCGCTCTCCTTGAGTTCTCCTCATGCAGCTTCATTCAAGAGCCGCCAGTCCCTTTCCTCGAAGGGAGAGGACCTTGGACCCTGCCTCGGCCCAAGTCCATGGAGTTGCAGGCTAAGTCCCTTGAATTGGCACTGGAGGGGCGGGAGGTTCCCCTCCCCTGCCGGCCGACGTTCAGCTTCGATTCGAGGATGCGGCTCTTGCCGCTGGCCCCCCACGGTGTCCCGTCAGGTCAGCCAGCTAGGACTCCCATCGGCGTTGTCGAGTCTCTCGACCTGTCATTTGGGCTGTCTTCTGCCTAAACCGCCATCCCTTCGCGCGTCCCCGGCGGAGGCTGAGTTCTGCCTGCACTTTGGGTCCACAGACCTCGGCCACTTTCTTCGAGCGAGGAGGAGTGGGCATGCCCGCTCTTTCCCAGGACGCCCTCGGTTCCCCAGTTTTGGGTCTGGTCTCGGTCCTCCTCCCGTCTAGCCACTCACACCGACCTTGGCGTTCTCGGTTGGGACACCGAGTCAAGTGGCGTACCCGTTCTTCCTCGTCCCCTCCTCGGATATGAAGTGGCTTAAATGCGATGGCGTCGGCGTTCACGAAGGAGTTCATGTGGCAACTTTTGTTGTCCGGAATCAATCGACCCCCGTTCATTCCCGGCTAGTAAGCAGCTGCCGACGAATCGAGCCCACTCAGCCTTCCGCTGCAGTCAAAGTGCCCTCTCCGGGGCGGTTGCTTCCGATCCCTGCTGCCCACTGTCCTCAGTGGAACCCAGGCGGGTCATGACCCATCCGCAGGTTATCTGTTCCCCTCACTCCCACCACCCCTCGGCCGGACGAAATGACTCCAGGCCTGAGGCAGACCCTCAGAGCCAGAAATCGACTCCTCTATGTTCCCTAGCTGGGAGGACCCAGGGTCTTCTCGGAACATTCTGTAGACGACAACCATTGTCCTTTATGGGTCTGCTCCAGCTCATCTCGGAATTCACGGGATGCAGCTCGAACCCATTCAAATGGGCCTGACCCCTATAGAGATTCTAGACCAAAGGGGTTCACCCGAGGTCTTCCAGTGGCAGAGGCAATTGTGGGCCCCAGCCTTGGAGCTCTGGTAGCGCCTACTTCCTGCCCATGCCACCGGCCAGGATGGCCAGAAGTACCTGTCCCTGCCAGTTCTCTGCCGGTTTCTCGAACACCCTCTGCTAGAGGTTAGTTACGACAATGTTTTCCAGTGTTCTGGAAATGCTAGGGATGTGGATAGTAGGCCGACAAGGAGTCCAAAGGATGAACTATGTCGGGGCAGGGTTGACCATCATCCTCCTAGGCCTCCGTCAGGCCAGCTCGGCTGCACTGATGGGACATTTCCCCCACCCTTTGGGCTCCTGGGCCGGATCTCCCTGTCTCCCCAACCCGACCTGCGGACCACGGTCGGCGGGTGCGGGACCAGGGTAGGGGCGGTGCGAGCAGCAGCTCCAGATGGCTCTGGATCTGGCGACTCCTGTGCCAGATGGTGCTTGACGCCCAGTGGCCATGCACGCAGGCGTGGCTGAGATTATCCTCCTTCTCTTTGGAAACCCAGCATGAGTTGGTGGACATCCCCTTCTTGGGGACTGACCTTTTCGACCCTGGGTGGAGGACACCTCCAGGGGGTCCGAGAAGTCCGATACCAGTCTGGACTCGGTCATTCCCGCCAGGAGGACAAGGGCAGCCGACAGCCTTTGCGTAAACCCTTCCCCCGGTTCCTGTGGCTCGATTGGCCCAGCACGAGGGCCATGAGAGCATCGCTAGGCCCTGACTCAAACCAGCGTCTTCCTCTAAAAGGAAGGAGGGAGGTAAAGGCCGAGCTCCCTCAGCCTCTTCCTCCCCAAGCCTGCTCAGTGACAGGCTAGGGGCGCTGTCCCCGGCCCCGTCGCTACCCGGTTCCCCATGGAGGCGGCTCCGCACCTCCTCCACTTGGTCACTTTCCCGGACCTCTAAGGGTAGGAGGTGCTAAAGAAAACCCTGTCTTGGGTTTGCCAGAGCAGGTCCCACCCTCTCGGAGCCGTTGCCCCATGGGGATCTTGGGGTCCTGACCTATTGTCAAACCGCTGAGCCGACTTGCCCACCAACCCTCTAAATAGAGGTAATCAGGAAAGTTCGGATCCTCCTTCTGACCCTGGAGTTCGTGTCCAGGTATCCCTGGTCTCCAAGCAGACGGGGGCTTACGTCCCATTCTTCTGCGCCTGGATGATCTCTCTGGCTTAGATATCCCATCCTCAGAACTGGCGTGTGGCTTAAACTCCTGGGCCTCCAGGGCGCACTTACTCCCTCGTTCCGTCCGTTTCACGGAGACTCCTCCCTTTCCTAGCAGAGGGATCTCCTTACGAGTTCCAGGCCAGGCCCTTTGGTCTCGGCCCAGCAGCTTTCCTGCGGACATCGAGGGGCCAGGCGTAACCACACCGGATGGCGGCCTGACTCAGCCCTTTCCAGGTGGAAGGAGTCGATCCAGAGTTCTGGGTCTAAGGTGGGTCTCCTGTTATCAGAGCCACATTGGAACTCGTGCCTTAGTGGGTGATCCTTCTTCAGGACCAGGCTCGACTCTCGAGTCGAGCTCGGCTCCCCAGCGGACAGGGCTGAGTTCTTCCTCCCTTACCTGGTCAGGTCTGACCGGGCAATTCGCCCTGCTGGGACATCCTGCTCCTCCTGGGCCTCGCGGCGGCTGGCTCCAGCGTGGTCTGTTGGACCCGCTGGTTCATGCGTTCCCCTTGGGGGACTGGCCAGCCAGCCCGTCACAGTCTGCGTTCCTTCGGACCAGTTCGTGACTACAGCCCAGGAGTTAGGAGCGCTCTCCTTTGGACCGTTCCAGCTCTTGCAGGAGTACATCCTGTTAGTCCGCCCGGTCGGCTGGTCTGCTCGACCGATGCTTCTCGGATGGGTTGGGGTGCCCATCTAGGGGAATACAAGAGTGCTCCGCCTCTGGTCCTCTCGGGAGTCCGATGTCTTTCCTACCGGCTGGAGCTCATGGCGGTCCACTTGCACCGCTTCGCTCCGTTTTATGCGGGGTCAGTGGTTTAGTCCAGGCGAAAACACCACGACCATGTGCTACCTACCCAGCCAGGCTCGGACGAGCCTCTTGCATCTCGTGGGGGAGGTTCTCCGTGTTGGGTCTTTCGCGCGGCTGGGAGGCGTTTCCTAGCCATTTGGGGCAGGGCCTCCAGCACCCTGGCTGATGCCTAAGCCAGGCATAGGCTGCGCCTCATGAGTGGTCTTCCCTGCGGAGTAGCACAGGATCTTCTCCTCCTTCCCTCCAGGGAGAATCACGAGGGCAGAAACTGTCTCATGCCGCCCCTCAGCAAGGTTTGCTGAAGGGGGATGCCGTCGGGTCGTGGACCCCAGGCCTCTTCCACGCCTCTCCCCATTCCCCTTGACCCACGGCAAGGCGAGGAGGGACTAGGGCTGGCGATGCTGGTAGCCCCAGACTGGTTGGCCAGCTCTGGTATCCAGCTCTCCTCAGTCTCAGCCCCAGGCTCCGGCTTCAGCCCGCCCGGTCCCTGATCTCTGTTTTCAGGGAAGGTTTTCCATCTGGACCTTCAATCCCTGCACCTAAAGGCCTGGTCCGCAGTGAGGCTAGGGCCAGGCCTGAGAATCTGACAAGGTCCTCGATGTTTCGAGGTGTCCTGCGGGAGTCGGTAAACATGCTAAGCCCTCAAATGGTAAGGTTCTCCATTTGATGTTGGGACAGACCAGGGGCCCCTTTCCCGTCCTCGTGAGGCATTCCGGACCATCTTGGTCCGTTCTTTTAGTACCAGGGCTTGACCGGCGACCTTCTGGGTGCTTCTGTTGGTCACCCCTGTCTTCTGGGCGGGCGGGAAGGCA
The DNA here is from genome assembly GCA_016271365.2 of Neoceratodus forsteri. NCBI lineage: Eukaryota > Metazoa > Chordata > Ceratodontiformes > Ceratodontidae > Neoceratodus > Neoceratodus forsteri. The sequence continues at coordinate 942,256,081 of CM057450.1, forward strand.
GTCGGTGGTGCAGAAAGGTGGTCACCAGATGCTTCTGGGCGTCGATCACCTCCCTTCAGGAGAGTATCCCGTTCTGCGGGATCTTCGCTGGTATGGGCTTAGCTCATGGGCAAGCCATTCAAACATTTGCACAGAGTGAGTTTCCCCACCTGTTGTGGAAGAACACCTTCTTGGGGCTACTCTGCCATCCAGAAGAGAGGAGAGTTCAGGCACTCCTTTGAATCTCCCTATCTGGTCTTCCACCAGGGACATGGTATCTCGCCCCACCGAAGTTCCTTCCGTTAGCCCAGTGGCGGAGTTTTCCCTATCCGGGTATGCCTCTGCCGGGGTTCATCCCCATTCACGCCTCGGAGGCTGTATATAGGTTCCCTTGGGGACCCTATTTATCGCTTGCCTACCCAGGGAGCGTAGGGCTGAAGATTCGGGAGAGGTTCGTCAGCTGTTTGTCATCTATGCTGAAGCCGCACCTGGCAGACCTGCAGCCTAGTGGACTGACCAAGTGGGTGGGTCACCTCCTGCATAGGTCTCCGCTATAGGTGAGGCAAGCATGGAGCCTCCCAGAGGGATAAGTGCTCATTTGCCCTCCTTCCGCTGCATCGGTGGCTGCTTCTGAGGATACTCTGGTCCAGGATATCTGAGGGCTTCTACCTGGAAGCAGGCTTTATCATTTTCCCCTTCCACATCGACCCCTGGGGTCACGCCAGGATGCTGGTCGAGGCCTCGGTTCTCCAGTCTTTATACCTAAGTAGGGGGTGTGCCTTGCCTCCCTCCTCCCGGAGAACTGCTAGAGTCTGCCAGACAGTGTGGATGAACAACATATCCATGTCCCTAGAAATACAGGTTATTCACCTGTAACAGGAGTTCTAGGAATGGTATATGTTGTTCATCCACACCACTCAACCTCCCGGCCCGGCGCGCACAACCTGGCTTCCAGCGAGGCTAGATCTGGCGTCATGGGGCGGAGCCGAGAGTTCTACTACCGGTGTGTGTGGAGGAGCCATTTGAAGACCTTCCGGCAAGATTTACCAGCGGCAAGGAACCTGCCAATAAGTGTGGATGAACAACATATACCATTCCTAGAACTCCTCTTACAGGTGAGTAACCTGTATTTTGGGAGTATTCAGGCATTTCTGCTGTTCCTTGCATTTTGTGTTTCTGTTGGCAACTAAGGAAATGGTAGTATCAGCAGGAACATATACAGGAGAGCTCTATGTATCTTTCAGTAATTTAGTTAAGGATGTGCTTCCATTTCCACATGGGTTTGGATTATAACTCTAGGATCAGCCATGACTAAGATGGAAAGATATGGGCTAATCCATAAATCTAAATTTCCAGGTAAGAAAGTACCTCTTTTATGTTCATCTGTGAGCAAAGTCTTGTATAACATCTGCAGTTTCTGTTTGGCAAGTATGCTGTACTCTTAAACAGCTCGGACACTCCTGTTTAATGGGAAACTAAACATTGCAGGGGCCATTCAAATTATGAAAGCCATTGAAAGGCCGGCCCACTGGCACAGCGGTAGTGCTACCACTTGTGGTGCGGCAACCGGGGTTCAGGAGCCGCCCAGGTTGCTGGAGGGTCAGCTGGCGGGGGATGAAGGAGGAGGATCGAGCATCAAGGGATGCTCTTCTCCTCTGAGGAGGGAAGGCTGCCACTCCACTGCAGTACCCGCCATCTGGGTTCACACGGGTGGAAGTGCAGCTAGGAGTGCTATGTTGGAGGGGCAGACATTGGCAGGAGTCAGAGCGCATCACATCTTACCATGCCCCGTCTCGATGGACCCCATTGCAGCTGACATCCTTGTGGGGAGTACCTAACAAAAAAAAAAAAGAAACTGTTCCTGCATCCTCGGCCAGTGCTCAGATTGAGAGCAGCCCGACACTGGGTTGATTGGTGGGAGGATTAAGCCTCCCCCTGTCCCCACCGAGGGCCAAACCATGGCAGGATAGGGTAGCTCCGTCCAGGCTGCCGGTATGCTCAGGAAGAGTAGAGAGGAAGAGGGCACAAAAAAAAGAATAAATAAATGAAAGTCCATTGAAAGATCTTTCAGATGAGGTATTATATGGGTGTCAGGAATCCTGTGATATGAATACCTAAATCATCTGTAAATTAAATCAAGGTTGAACCCTTTTATGAAATCTTGAAACAGAAAGTAATACACATGGGAGGCAAGCAGTAGGTTGTTGGTTATAGTTTGCCCATGAGTGACATCATTTTTCTGTGTCAAGCATCCACAAAATGACTGCTGCCTTGATTTAAATTTACCGATGATTTAGATATTCATATTTCAGTCTCTTGTCACCTACAAGTAGACCCAGTACCAGGTTTGAAATACAATTTCATGGACTTTCATCAATTGAGTGACACCTGCAATGTTTACTTACCCTTTAATTGTGACTTTGTGTTAATGTTTTAGAATCAATAAATAAACAGAAGTTGGCATATGCAAAGGTTTTCAAATCTTTTAGCTGTAATTTTGGGGATGTGTGTATCATCTGTGCCATTTCTCCATCATGGGCCACATGTGTAGCTCAGCCAGGTCTTGGGACATAACTCCCTTCTGCCCTTTCGTCTATGTCCTTTCAGGGTGAAAAGTTAAGGAAATAATCTGCATAGTCTGGTGGGAAAGGTGAAATAACAAAACCCTAATCTGGTATTCTGTTTCAACATCTAGTATTCTGCCTAGCCAGAGGAGCTATGTTACATTAAACTGCAGCGTGGGGTATGGAACACTGGAATTCCAGTTGGAATACCAGCATGATGAAAATAGTAATCGCTCTGAAAACTGTTATATAAAACAGGGACGACCATTTATTTTTAGCCCTGCCTGTGCAACCAGTTTGACCGTCAGTGCTTGGAAATTGTCTTTCTAGATAGGGCTTATGCTGTAGGGTAGTTTCCTGGATTCTGAGCTGGGTTAAAACTTTCCTTTTAAATATAATATGCATCTCCTTTGGTAATAGTTCTGGATTTTAAATAATATCTTAAACTACTGTCTTGCACTTGTAAAGTATATGCTACTGCAGAGCACATTTTGTATTAAACCTATATTCAGTTACCCCAGTTAAATTATATAAAATGGGTATCGCCCAACAGATATATGTACCAGAAATGATGCCAGCCAAAGATTTCTATATCGTATATTTTCGGACTGTAGTAAAGTTAAACCAGCAGAAGAAAAAGAGTCTTGGCACTAGCCCCAGCAGAATCACTGCCATATGACACCATCGCCAATGCAGATTCATCAGTTCTTTGTCCAAAAACACCAAAGCAAAAAGCCACAGTGACCCAACAAACAGATGAAGGGGCCTAGCCAAATATTCTGAACTGGCAGGCTCTTTATTTCTGCTGAGGTTGAGTTCAAGACTATTTTTTAGCTAGTCTTCCTGTTGTTTCTGAGTAGCATGTTACCCTGGATGTATCCATTGATTTTGCTTAAACCACTGTGGGAAAGACTTTAAGATTAGAACAGGAGGCAGAATTAGATATATTTGGTGCTCTTCTCCCAGAGCTATGGTATATACTGTATTCTTGAAGCAGAACATAATTTTTAGTTAGGTGCCAAAAACACCAAATTTCTAATTGCTACAGTGGTTAAGAAAACAAGTAGAGTGCTATAACATTAGTAAGCGGTTGGAAATCTGTGAGAATGGTGTGCTGAAATGTTATCTCATCATCTTCTGCATACCGTGGCCAGTACTCACCATTATCTAAAGCTTTCCAAAAACATAGGAAACATCCACTTACTTGTCACCAACAGCCTCTTTTGATTCAAGATTCAGTACTCCCTTCAGCATAATAATCTTATTTCACTTTCTTTTACAGTGCAATATGCATACAGTTGTTAGATGTACAGTATGTGGGATTATAGAAGATAAGATTTGCTGGATGAGGTTCATGAATAGTTTAGAATGTATTCGTTAAGATACATTCTTTTCCTCGATGCATTAAGCTATTGGCATTGTTTTTCTTTGAGTCATGGGTGAGTCATGTTGTTTTATCTTGTACAGTATTGTACAATTTATAAATAAGTTATTTAATATTAATTTGAAGGAAAAAACAAAGAAAAAAAAGAACCCATCATGCAGTATTATCTCAATGTTCAGATGCATACTGTACATTTATAAAATGGTTAAGGAAAATTTAACATTCTGACTGGCTGAAAAGGAAGTGTCAAATTTGTTTTACATAGTAAAAAAAAGTACTAGCAAGTAAATCAATGTGCAATTAGAATGTTCGCGTTTGAAATTCCGCCATTATTTTTCCCCGCTTAATTGTAGCTCATCTCGGACTTGCAGCCGATCAGGAAGCCTTGGTGCCACTGCTAACTGAACCCTACACATGGAACCATTAAATAAACAAACACAAAAAATAAATACTGACTGGTTTAGATGCAGTAATTGTGGAGCTGCTTCCAGGGCTTGCCCTGCTCCATTTATGATCCTGCACCATGCCGCCTCTACTGTCTTGTACCAAATCGCGCTTCCGTCCACTACATTTAACTTGAAAAAAAAAAAATCTGCTTTCGTTATTCTTTATATTGCAAAACTGGCGCAACGTATCAGGGAGAACCTGTTACTTCCGCTAGCTCCATGCTGGTGCTTAGACTGTCATGGGAGTGGAGGAGCAACTTGACTGTTCCCACCTTCAAACAAAAAGTATCTACATACATATCCTTCATTTCTTTCAGTTGCTCTTTTAAAGGATACAAATACCTCCTTCTAACCCACAGCTCAGCTGCATTGTTCTCTCCATCGGGACGTGGGTGGGGAACTGGCATGGATGCCACAACAGTTCAAATGCAAGAGGCAGTGATGTCATCACCTATTAGGTGGAAGGACTATTTTATTTCAAATTAACACAATGATTTTAGTTTTTTCAGTTCAGTAATATTTTTAAGGTGAGAAAAATATTTTAAAAAAGAAACCCATTTTGTAAGTGCAGTAAAACACTCTGGGTGTGTGTTGAACAGATATTACTGCACTTCCAGGGCTGAAGGCACTTGGTTGGGCCTCGTGCCTTACTATGCCCCTGGGCATGCGGTAATATCTGTTCAACACACACCCTGGCGTGTCTTGTTGCTTCTGAGGCCTGCCCAGTCACCCCACTTCCTCCACCTCGCTGTAGTACACAAGGGCCTATGCTGCTGGAAATATATTTGTGTGATTACACTGCTCTTTTCTGTGATTAGATAGAAACACTGAGTGTCTTGAGGATCTGTGTCTGAAGGACTGTGGACAGTAGCCGAGCCAGTCTGATTCATAATTCATAGTTACAGAAACATAGACAGTGATGGCATAAAAGACCACTGGTCTATCCAGTCTGCCCATAAACACTAACAAACCCGGTACCCTATTGTCCATACAGACTTCTAACCCACACTGTCTCAGTGCTCCTACCCTACTGCTATCACCCTGAGCATTAACCATTAAGCCCTTCACTCTTCCCTCAGCCATGTTTTAAATCATTGATAGTTTTGTTGCCCACCGTATCAGCTGGCAGATTGTTCATGGCTCCACCACCCTTTCTGTAAAATAAAACTTTCTCACTTCTCTCTTGAACCCCCCATCAGTTTCCACTTGTGCCCGTGTTCTTGATCTGTTACTTATGCTAAATAATTGCTAGCAGTTTACCTTGTTCATTCCTTTCAGGAATTTGGTGGTCTCTGTCATCTCTCCCTCTCATGTGGCCTCCAGCAAGTACATGTTCATTGCCTTGAGCTGATCTTTATAAGATCTGCTCTGATGACCCTGAATCATTTTGGTCACCCTGTGTTGTGCTGTCTCCAGCCTGTCTTTATTTTTCCTTAGGTGAAGACTTCAGAACTGGGTAGAGTACTCCATTTGGGGCCTCAATAGTGATCTATGAGAGGTAGTAATACCTCCTTCCTTCAGCTGTCTGTGCCCCTTTCTATACACCAAGCATCCTGTTTGACTTACTGTAGGCCTTGTTACACTAGTTTTATTGTTTCAGAGAGTCACTGATGATGACCTCTAGGTCTCTTTCCTCAGAGGTCGTGCACAGCTTTACCCTCCCCATCAGTACACTGTCCTCAGGTTCTTGTTTCCTATCTGCATCGCCTCACACTTTTGGCATTGATTTCAACTGCCAAGCCTTTAACCACCTCTCAAGCTTTTGCAAGTCTCTCTGCATCTCCTAATCCCTCCTCACTGTCTACCCTGCCACAGAGCTTGGTGTCATCTGCAAGAGGCATCATGCCCTGGATTCACCAGCTGCTAATGAACATATTGCAAAGGACTGGATGATGGACCTGTCCTTGTGGCACCCCACTGGTGACTTTCCTCTCTTCTGATTTGACTCTGTTAACCATGGGCCTCTGACATCTCCTTTCCAACCAGTTTTTCACCCGTCTGTTTCCTCCACTGCACCCATATACTCCAGCTGCTTCAACAGCCTTCTGAGAGCACTAAGTCAAGCCTTGCTGAAATCAAAGTAGAGTAAATTCACAGTATCGCCCTTATCCACTTCCATTGTTGTTCGGTCATAGAATACTATCCAGTTGGTCTGACAAGAGCTTCCTGCCATAAGCAGCGTGCTGTTTACTGTCTTGGAGTCCATTGCTCTCCAGGAAGTTTAAGAGGTCCTCTTTAACTAGTGTCTCCTTCAGTTTGCCCACAATAGAGGTAAGACTGACAGATCTGTAGTTACCTGGTTGCTGTTTGCCCCATGGAGTGGGATACATCTGATCTGCTACCCTCCAGTCTTTGGGAACTACCCTGTCTAAATTGAGCTATTGATAGCCCAGCAAGAGCACTGTTAGTTCCACTGCCAGTTCTTTGGCGCCCTGAGATGCGTCCAATCTGGCCCCAGATCCTTATCTATCTTAAGGTCTGCTAGCCCTTTCAAGCGCTTTCAGTGGTAAATACTTCCTACCTCATTTCAGGATCCTCCTTATAGCTGTCTTAATGCCACTCTTTGGCAGAGGCACTCTGTCTTCCTTGTGACTTCAGAGGCAAAAGTAGTCCTTAAGATTGCTGCTTTCTGACTGTCCCCTCAATTACCTTACTTCCTCTGTTAGCCTAACAACTCCTCCTCCCTTTCTTCCCCTATATATCTGACTGCTTTCTGTCTCTCCTTCTCAGTTACCCTACCTCTGTCTATTAGCCTAACAATTCCTCCTCCCTTTTGTTCTTTTTTCCTTAATATATATCTTAAGAACTGTTTTCCCCACCCTTGACCTCCTGCATGATATGCAGCTCTATGTCTGCCTTTGCTTCTCTGACTGCCCTCTCGATTTCCCTTGTTCTCATTTGATACTCTTCCCATTCTTCCTTCCTGTTTTTCCTTGTACCTGGTGAAGGCCTCCTTTTTACCTTCACTGCTTCCCTGACCTTTCCAGAGAACCATAGTGGTCTCTTGTATCTTCTTCTTTTTAATTACTGTTTTCATGCAAGACTTCGTTGTGTCAAGAATGGCCCTTAATTGCACCCCATCTTTGCTCCACATCCCTGATGCAGTCCTCTGACTAACTTGCCCGGACCAGCTCCCTCATCCGGTTGAAGTCTGCCCTTCTAAAATCTAAGACTTCAGCCTTTATACGGGCTTAAACATAGAAACATAGAAATATAGAATTTGGCTGACAGATGACCGCTTGGCCCGCAGTCTGCCCATTTCCCTACCTAATGGATAAGCTGCAGATCCTAGTTAACCAACCTACTTCTTCCCTACCCCACCCCTAAATTGCCGTTGGCTGTCCCATAGGTGCTTGATTCCACCACTGTTTTTGACTCCACAACCTCCTCCGGAAGGCCGTTCCATGCATCCACAACCCTCTCTGTGAAAAATACTTCCATAATTACCTCTGAGCCACCCCCATCTTCAAATTGTGCCCTCTTGTTCTTGCACACCTCTTTTTTGAAAGATGCTACCCTTTTGGACTTTGTTGATTCCCTTGAGGTACTTGAAAGTTTCTATCATGCCCCCCTCTCCCTCCTTTCCTCGAGGCTATATATTAAGCTCCTTATGTCTCTCTTCATATGTCTTCCAGTGCAGACCCTGCACCATTTTAGTTGCCCTCCTCTGGACAGCTTCCATTCTGTTTATGTCTTGCAGAGACTGGGTCTCAGAACTGCCGAGTACTCAGATGGGGTCTCACCAGCTGTCTGTACAGAGGGACAATAACTTCCTGTTTTCTACTGGTGATGCCTCTCCTATGCATCCCAGTATCCCCCCAGCCCTCCTTGCTGCCTCTCACATTGCTTGCCACCTTTAGGTCATCTGATATGACTACCCCGGTCTCTTTCCATTTTTGTTGTTGTTAGTATCTCACCCCCATTGTGTACTCTTCCCTGGGTTTTGTTTCCCAGGTGCATTACCTTGCACTTAGCATTGAATCTAAGCTGCCATACATTTGACCATTCCTCTAACCTTGCCAAGTCCCTTCTCATCTTTTCCACCCCACCTTGTGCATCAACTCTGTCGCAGATCTTTGTGTCATCTGCAAAATCCAGTCCCTCTGCAATGTCGCTTATAAAGACATTGAAGAGGACCGATCCTAATACTGAACCTCACGGTACCCCACTAGTAACCCCCTTTCTTCAGAGTGGACTCCATTTACTATTACTCTCTGTGTCCTATTCACCAGCCAATTCTTTACCCAGGCTGTCATCTTGGGACCCACTCCCAGGCTGGCTAACTTGTATAGTAATCTTTGTGTGGGACTGTGTCAAATGCCTTGCTAAAGTCTAGGTAGGCCATGTCCACAGCCCTCCTGATCTACTACTACTTGCTTCCACAAGGCCAGGTGAACCATACAGTTATAGTTGCTGGATCCTAGTGGCTCCCTACCCTCACTCCTCCTGTACCACTTCCGAGTTGGTGAACACCACACTGAGGATGGCAGCCTGCCTAGTGGGTTCCTTGACTAGCCGTACCAGCAGGCAGTCCTGCAATGCATCAAGCAGTGCCTGGCTTCTGGAGCCCTGGCTGCCACTGCTAATTCCCCATTACTGTTTCATGACATACAGTACTGTATGTGGCACATGCATGTATTAACCACATTAACAAATACAACTACTTTGGCATTGCAAACAACACATTTGTTTCTTTCTAAAATAATATTTCATTATCACACAAATAGCCACACATGCTGTGATCTGTACCGTCCGTAAAATTCATTCTGGCTGCTGAGAGCACAGGAGATTTGTGCTGTAAATAAGATGTCATCTCACAGCTGGATAACTACTCAGAAACCGGCTGAGTGGGATGTAATGATCTTTATACTTAAAAGAAATTGCAACAAAAAGTTATTAAATGAAATGATCATTGAAGTTGCTGTTCTTTCTTTCCTCGAAGGTATAATTTCAGTGGATTCTTAAAAGTTTTTTATTACTGCTTGAATAATGTCCAGAAGTAGGCTTCTACATCTTTCATCATTTTTTTCACTTTTCAGCTAGCAAATACTGTAAATAAAGCAACTGAATAAGCCAAAGATACCCTTTTAAGTAATTGGCTGCTACATTAAAGCGTCCCTCAGTTTCCATTTTGCTGAAGCCTCTGTTTAGAATTAAGTCAATCTGTCTTCATATTTCCTCTCCTGTACCACTATAATTGATCTGGCAGTTCGCCACACTTAGCCCAGACAGTAATCGTTTGGCATAGAGAAATTCTGCCTCCTAATTTGACTGACAGAACAAGTCCTGTTTTAAATTGCTGTCATGTGGTTTTATCAGTAAATAACACACATTTCATTACAGTGTGAGCCGATAAGGGACTGGCAGCTCGTTCTTAGTTTTTCAGTGTGCCCACTGTTCAGCAGAGGAGGGCTAAGTACAAATATTTCATATTTTATAGCTCTTATTCTGCTAGGCCTGCCTCTAGCAGACTGCTTTTGCATTATCATTTTTATTAGACATCTTTATTTTACTCTTCCACTTCTCAATCAAATCCCTCTTGTAGCGTACTTTTTAATATTAGGCTTTTTGCAGGTTATTTTAATTTATTTATTAATCTGGTGAAATGGCAGGCAGAATATAAGAATACATTTTCTCCATGGTTGGGTCCTGACACATCTGAGGCACAACTATCAGAAATGTATTCTTCAGTTGGTAATGGGGAAGGGGCTTGGAATTGGGAAACAAGACCATTTGGCCTGGTTGTTAAAGTGCAGAGCTATGAACCCGGAGAACCAGGTTTAAATCCTACAATTGCCACTTAGTGACCAACTTGTTTGGCCCTCTGCTTCAACGCTCAGTAATTATCTCTGTCTGGTTGGAATGTCTCAGTATGCCTAATTAAAACAGCAGTGAATTCACAACCTCTCCTGGATTGTGTGTGCTTTGGGATACAGTGTGCAATTGATACAGTATAAATCAAATTCATTGTTGTTGCATCTGCTTATCTAAGTGCAAACTTATACAGCACTTTGCCCATTAATTCTAAAGGCTTGTATGGGTCTGTGTTGTTGCAAGCCCAAAACAGCATTTGCAGCCCACTAAAGCAGAATCACAGCTTCTTGAATCTGGTGAAAATGTTGCGATCTTTCTTAACTGTCCGAGCTGTCATGCCAGTGAGGCATTGGAGGTATTCGCTCCTTTCCTGTGAATAAAACATAACATATTTAAAATCCTTACCCTGCTCTTGCTTGGGTGGTACTAGGCAAACACCACTTTACAATTCATTATTTAAAATGCCTTGTAGTATTAACTGTTGCAGCATTCCTGCTGCCTGCCTTAAATACTGCAGCTACTCATTGTATATAAATTGCTGTCTGCTGTTAGTATCGTTTCCCTATGTACCCCTCCCAGGACCTCTCTGGAAGTGAGCTGTTTGCAACTCAGTAAGCCTTTCCTGGTAAAGTTCTTTCAATAAATGAATAAAATGAAGTATCAAGCCCTGTGATTCTTGGTTTGCCTAACATCCCTATAGTTATCCAAAGTTTAGTGGGTTCTGATCTAAGGTTAGCTGTGGATCATGGTTTGCAATAAAGGTGTCAGCGTGGCTCAGTTGGTAGCATCCGCCTGTGGACCAGAAGGTCATGGGTTCTCATCCCATACCGGGATTGGACTTGCACCTAAAAATCGCTGGCATCCAAGTACAGTACTGGGGGTGCTGTACTGCTGGGGTGTGCCATCCTTCGGATGAGATGTTAAACGAGGTCCCTTCTGCCCATCCTGGTGTTGTCCTGGTGGGTGTCAGATGGAAGTAAAGAACCCAGGGCACCCTTACTTAAAGAGCAGGGAACATTCCCGGTGTCTGGCCAGCATTCCCTTCCATAAACGGTTCATGCAATTATCCAGGCTGTGTGTGGGTGATGATGTGCGATATGGCGCCACCACACATTCAGTCACTTCACTACCAGTCTAGCATTGCATGTAAGCGCTTTGGGATACTGTGTATAAGCGCTATATAAATGCTGATTCTTCTTCTTCTTCTAATACTGTAGTAGTACCTCTTCTCTGTTTAGCACATGATAATCCCTTTCTAGTCAGGGGATTACCCAGTTTGGTGCCAGTTAATCACCCCTCTTCTGCTTCTCAGTCTCATGGCAACTGAGTGCTCAGTCTGCCACATTAGGTTTGTTAGTTCCCTGAGATGTACCTCTGCACTGTGACAGCTGGGATACTGTCTCTGTTGGCAAAGTACCAGATTTCACTTAATTCATTTTCTAAAACTGTGATGACAGAAATTAAATAATATTCTGAGGGCCCCATATTGAGATGTGGCCTCCACGAAGACCATAACATGTGACTGTCAGGAGGCATATTCATACAGGAGCGTGCCTGCCTGTATAGTATCAGGCCATGGAAGCACCATGGCGCACTATAGCCTCCTGCTGGCAACAGGGCCTTTATTTACTGACAGTATCTATGTTTCTATCACTCACCCAGCGATGAGCCCATATTCCCACCCTCACCTTGACCTCAGGACTGTTTCCAAGGCCACTTTCTTGACATCTGGAACAAGCACGCACCCTTTAAGCGCGCTCGATTACACAGAAACCACCTCCGTGAATCACACCAGAATTGGTGGCATGTATGAGCTTGAGATCGGCTTGGAAGGTTCTCAAAGTCTCTAAATCAAATGCTGACCGTGACAGATATCAAGCCCTCAGAACCGCCTGCTCCAAGGCTCGCTAAGTCCAAATACTTTAGATCCACCTTTGATGCTAATATACATACCCTGTCAAAATTTTGGAAAGTTAATACTCCCTCTTCTTCCCAAATCCCAAACTCCACTCATCTGTGTCAATAATGTCCTTACTTATGCCGCTCTCAGTTGCTACTGAATTCAACTCTTACTTTACCGCTTGTGCTGCTGCTGCTGCTCTACTAGCTTCAGTTCTGTCCTCCTGCCCAACCAGTTCGTCTGTCTGTAATAAGTCACACCAAGCACTCTCCTATCGACCTCTTCCCCTTCTCTCCAGTCTCACCTCATGCTCTCCTCACTCTCAACCCATCTAAGGGTTCCTCACCTGATGGCCTTGATCCCAAACCTCTCTTCCTCTCCGCTCATGCCATTTGTTCACCACTTTCTACCTTACAAAACCTTTCCTTCTCACTGGCTTCTGTCCCTGACCCATGGAAGCACACTGTAGTTCTCCCACTATCCAAGGAGGTGACCCTTCTATGCCTTGGAACCATACCTCTCAACCTTTTGTCCCCCAAATGTGGAACATTGTCTCTCAAAATGTGGAACAAATGAGCAAAATGTGGAACACTTAACTAAATCTTTACTTAAGAAGCTCAGAACACTGTTAAAATGTTTGCATTTATGTTCAGAAAGTCTGTTATTAATTGAATAATATATTTTTGCATCATTTACTAAAGATTTATGCTTTAAAATGTTGACACTGAATGTGGGACAAGTCATCACAATGTGGAACAGGGCTTTTTTGAAGTAAAATGAACATTCCTCATAATGTGGTACAGTTGAGAGGTGTGCTTGGAACTATCAGCAAAATCTCTCTTACCTATTTTAGCTAAAGCTTCAGGAGCACCTGGTCCTCTCCCAACTCTTCTCTTACTCTCCAACTCGGCCTTTTCACTCCTACCAATCTGTTTTTGGAAAGATCACTCACTGCCACTTCCTTACTTAGGCTCACCAACTCCATACTCTCAGGTATGGACAGTGGTCTGATCACATCTGTGATCTTTGTTGACCTTGCAAAGGCTTTTAACACTGTCTCCCACCCCTCCTCCTAGATGATCTGCGATCTACTGGCCTGTCTGATTCAGTCACAAACTGGTTTAGCTCCTACCAAACAGGTCAGACACAGTCAGTCAAAATTGCTTATTCCACCTCCCCAGCTCCAGATTAATGCTGGCGTACCCCAAGGCTCCGTCCTTGGCCCCTCTATTCTCCATATTCCTTAATGACCTCCCATCAGTGTGCACCTCCTCCTTCATCCATATGTATGCTGATGATACTGTCCTTTTCTGCTCTGGCCAGTCACCAACTGATGTGGCTTCCACACTTCAGCATGACTTTGAGAAAGTTCAGCAATGGCTAGGCTCCCATCAGCTTTTCCTTAACGCAAGCAAACAGTCTCCATGACCTTCAGCACTAGGCAGAGACACTCTAGGCTAAATAAATTGCCCTCCTTGCACACCCTTGATGGCTCTACTCTGGAGGACACCTCCTACTTTAGGTATTTCGGGGTCTGGCTAGACCAGCACCTCAGCTTCACTGGACACATAGACTCCATCCTAAAAGCTGCTCCCCAAATTAGGTGCCATTTACAGGAGCAGGCTGCTTACCTCTACAGGTCAGGTGGGAGACTGTCCAGAAAATGATACTACCCATCTTTGACTACTGTGATGTAGTTTATGTGGCCACACCAAAGTCATCCTTAACCAGATTGGACACCCCTTTCAGTGCTTTCTGTCAGCCGCTCTGGATGTCCCTTCTTTTACCCACCACTGTGATATATAAGCTGTCTAGCTTTTCCTTCCATGGAAAACCGCCGCCTATCCACTGCATAAATTTGCCTCTAAATTCTGTTTTTTTTTTTTTGCTTACCCTCCTCGCTGCACCAGGATCCTCTCTTCTGGGATTCCTAGGTGTGTATGCTCCGTGAGTCCCACCCCAGGTACCTCCTCCAGGTACCGGCCAGCCTATCCCATCCTGCCTCGGTTTACCCCGAGAGGAACCCACATTCCTCTCTTAGTCCTTAAGTCTGCGTCGGAAGGCTTGCCAACCCCTTCTATGGAGCCTGGTTGCCCAAATTGTTCTCGGGTGGGCCGGGTCCCATCTCACGGAGCCTGGTGCAGGATTCCATTTTTCTCCCAGCCCTCAGGGCGTCCATGCGCTGGGGAAGCCTGGGGGCCCAGACACGTCACGGCGTGCTTGGCAGCTCCGGCTCCGGCAGGCGTCCTTCCACCCTGCTGTGTGCAGTCTCACTGCACCTCCACCTGTGGTCACCCAGGTGGCGGTATTGCAGCGGGACTTGCATCCCACCCACCCGGAGGAGAGCAGCCACTGGGCGCTCAATCCTCCTCACCCCAGCCGACCCTCCAGCTGCCTGAGTCCGCTCCCAAACCCGGTCAGCTGGATCGCAGATGGTAGCCCTACCGCTGTGCCATGGGCCCACCTAAATTCTGGCTTGATACGCTCCCCTTACCTTGCCTCACTGTCCTCCTCCCACTGCTTCTCTCTCCCTCAGATCCAGTGACTCCCACACCTAACTACTATACACGGTGCACCACCTCTATAGGCCAATCGTTGTTCTCCTGTAGGTTCCCTAAGCTCTGGAACTCAATGCCTCATCAAATCAGGCACTCCTCCCGTGGTCCATGTCAACCTCCCTCCTCAACTTCCTCTCTCCATCCTGCAGCTGCTCTTAATTTCCCTCTGGCTCCTCACTCCTCTAATTTCCTCTCTGGCTTTCCCATCCTTTCCCAGCCTAGCACTTAACGTGAGGAGAAACCAGTGTACTTTATTGCACTTCCTTGTCCACATTATGCGTCTTAAGCCTGCAGTGCTGTTGATTGTCCTCTCGCATCAAATCCTAATGTTTATCTAATGCTACTAACTGATGTATTGTTTTCTTACTCTGTTGCTTCTGTGTGTTATATTACCTTTGGAAATGTGTTGTTGATTATTGTATACATACTTTTCTATAATACTGCATGGAAATGTGCTTTTGATTACTGTACTCCCATTTCCCTTCCCCAGGGCCTTCTTGAGACAAGCAATTTTATATTATTCAGTGTGCCTTTCCTGGTGAAACTTTTCAATAAATAAATAAAAAATAAATCTCAATTCCTAATCAAACCTAACACTGTAGGGTAACAATTGCCCGTTCCATCCCCAGCTCAATGAATTTGCACTCCCAGTCAACCACAAGATGATTTTATCTATGGTCTTTCATAAAAACTGTATCCCACAGTGCTTTACAGTCAAAGAGAGGGTGGGAGAGAAGGCGGTGGCCATTTAGACAGACAGATACAGATTGGTCAATACCAGCAGGAACATCTGCCAGAACTAGACTCATAGTGGATTCCCTGCAGGGGAGGGCCTCAAACAACTGGTACAGCAACCCACAAGAGACAGGGCTATCCTAGATCTAGTACTGACTAACAAAGAAGGATCACAGATCTCCAGGTAGAAAGGTCACTTGGGGCCAGTGACCATCACATGGTATGGTTCAATTTGGCTACTACATCTAAATCATCCCATTCCAAGGCAAAATATGGGACTTCAGAGGAGCTGACTTTGATAAGATGGCCAACAGAGTTAAGCTAGCCCTGACAAAAGAAACACAGGTGAGGAGGTACAGGCAAAGTGGGCAAGCATTAAGGATACAATACTTGAAGCAACATCCCATTGTGTTAGACAGAAAAGGAAGTGCAAAGAAGAAGGAAACCACTTTGGTTCTCAAATACAGTAGCAGAAAGGTCAGAGCCAAAAGGCTGGCCTTCAGAAAATATAAGGGAACACAGCGGATGAAGATAGGGAGGCAAACCAAACTGCCCTAAGGGAAGCAGGTAAGGCAGTAAGGCAGGCAAAGTCCCAAACTGAGGAAACACTAGCACGAACAGTAAAGAAGGTGACAAGACTTTCTATAGATACATTAGTGAAAGGAGAAAGTCCAGAGGGGTATTGCTAGCTTAATGGAGAAAGGGAGCATGTGAGGAGGAGGACCCTGTGAAAGGCATCTATCCTAAATAGATACTTTTGCTCAGTATTTACTGAAGAGAAGGTAGGGCAGGGCCACAGCTCAGCATCATGGACACAGGGGAGGAGGTGAGCACTTACTCCCTTCACAAAGAAAGGGTCCTACAAGAGCTTGCTAAGCTCAGGGTGATAAGGCAATGGGACCTGATGGCATACATCCCAGGGTACTTAAGGAGCTAAAGGAGGAACTAGCAGAGCCATTAGCAGAATTGTTTAGTGAGTCTCTGAGCACAGGAGAGGTCCCAGAAGACTGGAGAAGGGCTCATGTGATCCCACTCCACAAAGAGTGGTAGCAGGTGAGGCGGGGAACTACAGACTGGCAGTCTTACCTCAGTAGTGGGCAAGATTATGGAGGCACTCCTTAAGGAAAGGATAGTGCAACACCTGGAATCCATAGGGGCACAGGATCCAAGACAGCATGGGTTTACAAAAGGAAGGTCCTGTCAAACTAATCTCATAGATTTCTTTGACTGGGTAACCAAGTGGTGGACCAAGGGGAGCAGTTGATGTCGCCTACCTTGACTTCAGCAAAGCTTTTGACACTGTTCCACATAGAAGATTGATAAGTAAGCTAGGTAGGCTCGGGGTGGGTCAGAAGTTGGTCAACTGGGTGGCAAACTGGTTGACTGGCAGAAAACAGAGTGGTGGTAAATGGTATACAGTCAGAAGAGATGCAAGTCACAAGTGGGGTACCTCAGGGATCGGGTCCTGGGGCCGGTCCTATTCAACATCTTCATTAGTGACCTCTCAGATGGACTAGAGGTAAGGCTTGTCTGTTTGCAGATGACACCAGGATCTGCAACAGAGTAGATGATCCAGATGGGGTGGGCAGAATGAGAAGAGATCTGGATAAACTAGCAGAATGGTCAGAAGAGTGACAACTGGGATTTAATGCAAGAAGTGCAAAATCATGCACATAGGTAAGAGAAACCTGAAGCCACTTATAGGCTGGGAGGGAGTTGCTAGCAGTCACAAAGGAAGAAAGAGACTTGGGCATCATCATCACTGATGACCTAAAATCATCCAAGCAGACCTCTAAAGCAGTAGGTAAGGCTAGGGGGTGTTAGGGTGTATTAGTAGGGTATCACAAGTCGTAGAGAGAGGTAATAATCCCTCTGTACAAGACATTGGTTAGGCCCCATCTGGAGTACTACGTGCAGTATTGGAGGCCACCTCACAAGGACATTAACCAAATTGAGGCAGTCCAGAAAGGGCAACAAAATGGTGCAGGGACTGCATCAGAAGACATATGAGGACAGATTAACAGAGCTCAATATGTATACCCTTGAGCAAAGGAGGAGAGAGGTGATATGATAGAGACATTTAAACACCTTAAGGGCATAAACAAGGTGAAAGAGTCTAACATGTTTAAATATAAGAAAAATAGCAGGACAAGAGGACACAGCATGAGATTAGAGGGAGGCCGATTAAGGAGATATGAGAAATTTTTTCACAGAAAGGGTGGTAGATGCATGGAATGGCTTACCACAAGAAGTGGTGGCTATGAATACAGTGCAGGGCTTCAAACAGGCATGGATAGGCATAAGGGAGCAATACAAATGACTATGAATAGATAGGTCACTGACAGAGCAAAGGCCGATGGCACATTTATAAGGTAGAAAAGAAATGGGCAGACTGGATGGGCCTTGCGGTCATATCTCCAGTCAACTTCTATGTTTCTATGTAGACAGGACTATTCAAACAGCTCAGAGATCCAGTAAATTACTGGTATATTATAGAGGAAGTTAAGCTAATGGAGGTTAAA
Organism: Neoceratodus forsteri; assembly: GCA_016271365.2. Lineage (NCBI taxonomy): Eukaryota > Metazoa > Chordata > Ceratodontiformes > Ceratodontidae > Neoceratodus > Neoceratodus forsteri. Next base: position 942,273,983 of record CM057450.1, read on the forward strand.
GGAGTTAATCATGGTCACACAGTCAGTAAGTGGTAGTTGTGTAATTCTGGGGTCTTGATTGCAGCTCTGCACTCCTACCACTAGGCTAAGCTGCTTCCATAGCACTAAACTAAACTGCATCCAAGGTCGTGTAGCCCAACCCACTAAGGCATGTGGAAATGGACCTGTTGCTCTGTGAGCCTGGCCCACCATATGCCACCACTGTGCTTCCTTCTGACCCTCAAGAACTTGAAATGCAGGAGTGGAGGACTGGAGGAGGAGGAGTGGAGCAGTAGAAATTAATATTTCTTTGGTACTCCCCTCCATCCTTTTGAGGCTTGAGTAGCTCTTTACTGCCACCAACAGGTGCTTCTGACACACTGGGGCTTCCTTCAGTGACTGTCTGCCCTGACAAGACATCACCATGTAACTATGCACATGAAACTTAGGGGCGCAATCATTTTGCAGGGCTGGAGCCTTGGAATATAAACTTTGGGGCCAGTAAGCCTAAGGACTACAAATGCAGCAGCCATCTTTCTCACACTCTGACCCCTCTCAACATGACAGTGGGGTCAGAGGTCACATCTAACAACCAGCCTGGCTCAGAAGCCTGCCAAGAGCCACAGTTGGCTCAGGGGACACTGGAGGATTCCTTTATTTGCCCAAAGCGAGGCAGCCAAACAGCAATCGGTGACAGTCTGACAGGCCCTCCGGAGACTGACAGGAGGACTTAGCCATGTAGGGAGGCTGGTTGCTCTTGGTGAAACTGAGGAATCTTACAGCACATCTTCAGTTTGCTGTGGTGTGTAGAAGAGCAAGCGTCTTGTTTGCAGAGCAAGAAAGGAGCTATGCAGATACTTTGGAGGGAGAGGTGTGCTAATACAGCCACCAAGGAGGAGAGGAAACTGCTTCTTGTAGCACCGAGAGAAAGAGACTGAAGCTGCAGCTCAGGACTTCATCCTGTAAAGGTAAGCCACCTTGCAACTGAGTTTCAGTGTACAGTCTGTGAAACTTTTACCTGATCAGTCTGGTGAGATCTGCAGCTGAATCATAGCCAGTAGGGCCTAAAACCATGGGTCTGAGCTGTACTGCTAAGGACAGCATCACGGAGGTATTGCCTTGAGATATACATACTGTAGGTGAGCTGCAGAGGCCTGGTCTCCTGAAGACCTCTCAGGAAACTGACAAGAGAGAGATCCAGCTGCATGTTCATGAGCTGCAAGAAAGAGCAACCCGGAAAAGCAGAGCTGAATGAGCCAGTGATGGTATGACATTCGACTGTGAAATTAAACAGCAAGCAGGTACATTCAGCCATAACTTCAGCTAGAGACAGAGGCCTGCCAGCCTCAGGGTAACCATGAGTAACCAGCTGGGGACCACGGGTCCTGCAACACAAATCCTGTATGGTTCTAGGGGCCCCAAGTTAATTTTGTTTAGACTCAACCATCCTGCTGGGATCACAAATTGGGGTTTGATACAAATTCTCAATTGTTTAAGTGCACCACACTGCAGCTGCATTGGGCTTGCAACATCTCAGTGCCTGGGTACCCAGTGAAGCACTGGTGGCTGCCCTAGAGACATAGGGGTACATTCTTACTAGTAAAGAGCAGGGTAGAGACACAAATAGTAATTGTCTGGTCAGGGGTTTGTGTTACTTTGGGGGGCAAGCTGCATTGAGGAATTTACCACTGCTGTTTCTTTTCTAAATTTTTCTAAACTACCTGTCCCTCTATCTGCTCCTTTGCATCCATTCATAAGCATACAGACAACATGGTACTCTATGCCTCTGACTCCTCTGCCCCAAACCTCACGGCCCATCTCCAAGTGGACTTTAACATCATCCTGCACTGGCTCTTGCCAGTCAAGTGTCCCTAAAGAGAAGCTGACACCTTCAGGAGAACTTTGACAAAATATAATATTTAGACACAGTTCAGCTTATTTCACATTAGTTCTGTGTCCCTCCTCCCCAGTATTTATTACTGTCAAGGTCATTTGCATGAAAACAGGGTCTTTGCTTCTGAACAGTTCATCTATTCCTATTGATTTCTTCCTACCTGAGGTCATACTGCTGCTTGTGACATCACAGTTTCTCTCATGACAACAGACTGTGATGTCACAACGAGGACTATGACTTGAACTAGGGAGTAAGCTACAGAGGCACATGAACAGTAAGGGAGCTCTACAGCATAAAGATAGTATATTCATGCAAACTGACTCAGTAATAAATAATGGAAATAGAATACGACCGGTCACCAAAATTTAAATAAATAAATAATTAGATAAATATATGGACTTTATATGGAATGCAAGCTGAATTATACCTAATTATTATGTTTTCAGAGTTTTCCTTGAGGCCTCAGTAGCTCTTTAATGCCAAGAAAACACTCTGAATGATTTTTGACACTAGGTAGAGGTTTGCTAGGGTCACCCCCTCCTTGATTCCACACATTTGATGGCATTGATGGAGATGTCTTCCTTCTAAGTAACTTTCGGGGTCTGGGTGAACCGTCAGCTCAATTTCTCTGTGCATGTGGACACCATCCACCGAAGCTTCACCCGCAAACTTAGTGCGCTTTACAGGCATAAAGGGAGGATCCCACTTCCTGCCTGCAGAGAGTTCGTCTCGAAGATGATACTCCCTATCATCAGCTATGGTGACATTGTTTACAGTGCTGCTTCAAGTCCACTGTAGCCAGACTTGGACATAGAAGTTGACAGCAGACAAGGACTACCAAGGCCTATCCAGTCTGCCCATTTTCTACCTTATGAATGTGCCATGAGCCTGTACTCTGTCAATGGCCTATCTAGTCATACTCATCCTCATCTGTATTGCTCCCTTATGCCTGTCCCATGCCAATTTTACCTGGAAAGTCCCCTCACTCACCATTGTTCATTGTAGCCCCCTCCCCCACTTGATGATAGGTACCTTGCCCACTGTGCTTCCTTTATGTCCATATTCTGGCTTAGCCCCCCCGACTTGCCTTCCTCCTCTCTTCCCTCTCTACCTCTTACTCCTTTCATAGCTATTGTTACTGCTCTCTTGCTCTCCCCAGTAAAATCCTGTGCTGGTCAAGCTGCCTTCTTCCACTTCCTTGAACTCTGGAGCTCTCTTCCCCCATCCAACCATATGTTCTGCGCCTTCCCTTTTATTCATTGAAATTGGTTACAATTTATTTTAAGTGTCTGTTTCAATGTAACTAATCATTTATTACAGTGAAGCCCACCAGGATGAACCCCAGCTCTGCAGAATTCTGCAGTCGAGTTACTGTAGCAGACAATGCAATGTCAGTGGGATTTAATCCCTTTTGTCTTACAGAAAACCTGTGACACTGCACTTCATCTTGGTGCTTCACTGTACATGCAACAAGGTAATTAAACTGTAGTTACATGGTCCCTGATCAGTTCCTACTTACTCCTGCAGTCTCCCAACACTGAGCCCAGGGACTTTTTCACCCATCCTCAAACCCTGCTCCTCCATCACTCTGCACTTACAGTACACTAGTGCAGCGCCCACTTCATCCCTTTCCACTATTGAACCTGTCCTCCACCCCAGACTCAGTATTGAGTTGTTGCACACTGCATTTTTTCTTCTTCTGCTCTTTATTGTATTCTAACGTACTACACAAAAGCACTTCCAACACAGTTCATTTTGTTGGTGCTACTTGCACATTATTGTGTTCACTGTTCTTGTACTTTTACTGTGTATTTGTTGTACTGGCCTCTTCCCGTCCCCAGGATGCATCCGGAAATGAGCTGTCATCAGCTCAGTATCTCTTCCTGGTAAAACTTTTGACATAAATTAGTAACATTTTATGTTATACATCTGGATAGTTGCATTTAGTTTTGATAGCAGTTGCATATAAGGAAAGGGTTTACAGGAAATAACTGCTAGCCACTTCTTTGGGGAAAAAGTCCTATCCAAAAGTGTTGTAACAGCTTATCCTAGGAAGGCGTACAGTATCATGACTTGTTGGAAAGCTGGAAGTCCCAGTGTTGACACCAAAAGTAGCAATACTTCTGCAAAAAGCTGCAATGAGATAATTACAGGAAATCGTGGGCGAACAGTTGGGGATGGGGTGATGTAAAGATCTTCATCGAGGATATTTCCTTCATTGGGTGCATCTTTGGAACGGTAAGCCATCAGTGTCTGGGACACTCGAAAGCGTTGCTTGCTGGGGCCGCCCATGTTGAAGTGCAGTGTCGGCACCTATGTAATTGTGGATGAACCGATTGCTCCTTTGTTCTTTCTCGTGCCTGAACCTGGAGGATCAGTTGCTGTCTTCCTGCCAACGTCTGCGAGGGATGACACTACAGGTGCTTGGCTTTTTATTATGCACTAAAAATCACTTGTGCATATACAGTATGTCTGCCATTCTGTGCCTCTGTTTCAGAAACTATGGTCAGTGTTACTGGATTTTTCATATTTAGTTGTTGCCCATGTCCTTTTCCACATGTACAGTAGCAGCAGGGTGGCCTTGTATGTTGCCTGTGGCTGCTCCTGAGAATCTCTATTTTCAGGCTTTGCTCAGACAAATCCAGGATGTCATGGAATCTGAAGCTGAGGAGGAAGACTCTACTAAGAAAAATGTAATGGAGTTTTCTGAGGTTCCTACTGTGCCCTTTGTGATTCCTTCTGTATATCCTGCCTTTGAGATGCTATTTGCTGCTTGGTATAGACCCAATACCTTGCCTGCAGTACCATGAAAGGCTGGTAGCAGTACCCGATGCTCTATCTGTTAAGCCTTGTTATGCTTCCCAGCCTGAAATAGATTCTGTTGTTATCATGGCGGCCATGAACACTGTAGAGCCCCTTGACACATGAGCACATTGCCTTCTGACAAAAGAATCCAGGAGGCTGGATACTCTGGGCAAAAGAAGGCGTGCGTCTGCATCCTTCAGCCTAAGTATTGCAAACTACCAGGAATACATAATAAAATAATAGAATAGCCCATGGAAATCTGCTGGGTCTACCATTCAGGCTATGCCTAATGGTCCTGCCAAAGACTGGCCTTAAAACTGTCTCAGTTGCTGTGGATGCTGGAAGCCATGTATTACTCTGCATATGATACTTCTGCCAGGATTGCTGCTCCAGCAAATGCCTACAGAGATGTTCCTGGTTTAGTGTGAGCCAGATTTGTTACTGATGTGCAACAGGCCACACTGAATGCCTATTTTAGAGGTTCCAGGCTGTTCACGAGTGATGTTGAAAATGTTCAACTTGACCTTTAATCCTACAGAATGACCTTAAGGTCATTCAAACACTGACCCTCAACCCATGATGGGGCATGGGTGGGGCTCATTTGCAGACTTGCTACTCAGGGTGACCATGCCTCCCTTCAGCAGCCCTGTGCACAGAATGGTGTTGAGGTTCTTTCCTAGGTTCCCTTCCGGTGCCCATAAAAGGCATCCAAAGGTATTAGTCAGGGTGGTGCCCCACCACTCCAGTACCTTCTGACTCCAACTTCCTCCCCATCCACTGTTTCCTCCAGGTGCAACTGGAGAGACAGTCTCCTTTCATCTGTAAAAGTGGAGGGAGATCATGACAGGCCAGTGGGTCCTCGAAATAGTGGAAAGGGCCATGTTCTGGGTTGCTTTCTACCCCTCAGTTCATCCTCCACCTCCTTGTCATTATCCTCTGGGACACTTATTACTTCTGCTAGAGAAGGTTGAGTCACTTATACACAAATCGGCTATCAAACCTATTCCTCCCCAAGTAAGAACAAAGTGTTCTTTTCCAGATACTTCCTGGTTCCCAAGCAGACAGAAAATCTGCATCCTGTACTGGACCTCAGAGACCTAAACCTGTTCATTGAATACAAACGTTTGGAATGGTGTTGCTTCAGGCTCTCATCCCTGTTACAAAGGGGACTGGCTTTGTGCCATGGACATGAAGGATGCTTACCTTCATAGCAAGATTGTAAGTGCCACAGGCAGTACCTCCATTTTATGCTGGAGGCAGCCTTTATCAGCTCGGGTCTTGCCCTTTGGTTTATCCTCAGCACGCGGTATTTACCAAATGCTTAGCGGTTAGAACAGCAGCCCTTCTGAGGGAAGGGCTTTATGTCTTCCTGTATCTGGACAGTCGTTTCAGAAGGCCCTGTTCTAGGGAAATGATTCGTTTGTTACATTGTCTGGAATGAGGCAATTGTTCAAGGAACTGGGTGTTATGGTGAACATCCAAAATCCATGCTAGTCCCTAATCAATTGCCTCCAATATATATTGGTGGTAGTGCTGGACTCAGTGGTGGGCAGTGCCTTCCTTCATGCTGATAGGGGAAGCTTTTGTTGCCCAGGCCAGCTGATATACAGGAGTCATTACATGTCAGAGTGAATGATGTTACATCTCCTTGGGCTGATGGCTGCTGACATCATCATGGTTACGCTTTGCTTGTCTCCATCTGCGTGTACTGCATTGGACTCTTTAGGTACAGTGGGATCAGCAAATGGACATGCTGGAACAAATGGTCCTCATCACGTCCTCTCTCCACTGTGCTCTAGTGTGGTGGATGGACAGCCAGAACCTGTTACAGAGCATTCCATTCTGTTCCCCGACTGTCATGCAGATCCTCATAATGGATGCTTTGGGTCCCGACTAGGGTGCCCTGTAGCAGAAGCATAGGTCAAGAAGCATAAGCAGTTAATGAATTCACAAGTAGCATTTATTATTATAATCAGTAACAATAAAATAGAAAATTAAAGTTGTACAGCATAGCTTTTCATACAGGCAGTACAAAAAACCCTTCCTCTGAATCTGTCTCTCTTTTTCCTTGCAAATCTAAAAAAAAAATATAAAAATTTACTTGCTCTGTTTTTATAAAATGTTGTTTCCTGGCAGTTTAAACTATACCTCTTCTTGTTGTCAAATACAATCTATTGTTTTTCAAATAGTACCAGAACTTTGTCAATTTGTTTCCTGAGAGCAGCCTAGAAAAACATCTAGTCTTTAACAGGTGCAACAAAATAGAACATTCTGCCTTGAGATAGTTTCCTGTTGACAGTTCTGTTAACAACATTGTGGAGGTCAGAATGCATCTCAAGGTCAACCCTCTGTATTCAGATTGTTATCTTTTTAAGAAACCCAAATAGCTTTCTGCAATCATTTCAGCAATATAATTATATATGTTTGCAAACCAATGGATCCCAGTTTTACATAATCATTTCAGCAATATAATTATATACATTTGCAAACTGAGATCCCAGTTTCACATAATCATTTCAACAATATAATTATATACATTTGCAAACCAAGGATCCTAATTTCACATAAAATTTACATATATGTTTTAACCACTGAGGAGCAAGGGAGAAAGAAAGAAAAGAATAGAATCAGCAAGTGAAGGAAGGGAGACAGCAGTGGAAAATTGTGGGACTGTTGGAATGGCCAATTCCTCAATTACAGGAAACATTTGATTGTGCAGTCAGTTAGGCAGAGGCGTGCAAAAAGGCGGGAATAGGATAGGACAAAATAGATCCTTGCTGTTTAACTCCCTCTGCCTAGCTAATGGGACAGGGTCTTACCCAACCCTGTCACATACCCTTCTTTAAGAGGGAACCTGTTTTTTTTAAAAACAGGATTCCAAAACCTTTTTATTTTGTTTTAACATTACCTTAAAACATTTACAGTTGTTTGCATATGCAGTATTCTTTTTTCATAACACCTTTTATAGCAAACAGTTCAGTTAATCACACACATTTTTCAACCTTCTGAATTCTCGCTCCTAAGTCATATCTTGACAGGAAATCAGCACTGATATTCTTTTTCTGGAATTTTGCATCACTTTGAATTTAAGTGGCCATAGTGCCAGTACCACCTTGTGATTCTGAGATTTTTATCCTTCATTAGAGTAAGCCAACAGAAGTTGTGATCTATTATAGATATAAAGGCAGTTCCCAGCAGATAAAATAAGGGACTCCATTGCCCATTTCACAACAAGGCATTCTGTTTTAATAATGGACTACTTTTTCTCTGTCGTGCAATACCCTACTGATATACAGAATGGAATGTTTCTTCCATCTATATTCTGACTCAGGACTGCACCTAGGCCTACCTCTGGTGCATCTGTCTGTAACATAAATTGTTTCTCAAAGTTTGGACTTCTTAAAACAGGGCTGAACATATATGCTGCCTTGATGGCTTGAAAAGCTGCATCACTTTCTGGGGACCATTTCACATTATTCAGGTACCATTTTGCATGATTTCAGTGAGAGGAGGTAGCTAATTGGGCAAAGTTGGGAACAAATCTTTGGTAGTAACAAGCCAGACCTAAAAATGACCTGACATGGTTCATTGTTTTAGGAACAGGAAAGACTGTTAGCTACAGCTTCTAGCTTAGAAATATCTAGCTTTAGTTCTTCATTTCCTAAAATTTAACCCAAATATCTGGTTTCTTGGATGCCTAATGTGCACCTGGTAGGATTAATGGTCAGACCTGCATTTTTTTTCCTGTTTATTAAAAGTTTTCAAACACATAGACTTATACAAACTACATACAACAAGACACAAATACAGACACAAATACATACAAATCTCAGTTATATCATTAATTTATCACATATATTCCACTTACAAAGGTGTAGTCAGTGTGCAAAGCGTGGCCCAGTAACTTATGTATACTCAGATACTCCCAGATAATCATGCCCAATAATATAAGCACAGAGAGCAATCCTCCGAACCTACTTATTTATATTATGCCAGAGGCCTACCCTCATCCCCTGACTCCTAGGTTAACTGTTAATTTCCCTCCCACTCACAGCCATGAAAGGTGTATCCCAGACCCTGTCAAGCTCTAGGCTTTAGATATTCAACCCCGTGACACATTAGGTTTTGGACACACTCAGGGTTGCCAAGAAGCCCAATCTCTAAGAATCTCTCCTCCTTATCTCTGACTAGCCATGCGAGCCTCTCCAAAGCCAATGAGCGTAGAACCAACCTTCCCCAGTCGATTAACGTGGGTCCCTTTCCAGCAACCAGGTGTTCTGAATGCAGTGTCTAGCCAGCACAAACACCACCCTTGCCCATCTAGGTAATAGTTGCCATTCCGCTTCCCTTCTATTCTTTCCACCCCAAATAGACTAACTAAGCGGGTCACGGGTCAGTCGACCCCCTATCCCTTTGTTTACCTCTGAACTACACTCCCCAAAGTTAACAAGACCGGACATGTCCAGAAGCAATGAAAAAGGTACCAACCCTCTATTGCACCTTCTGCAGTTCGGTGAGACAAGCGAGGTGCCCAATGCACCGCCACTGGCGGCAGTATATTCTATGCAAAACTTATAGAAAGCCTCTTTAAATTTATTGCAAATCATAATTCCTCTGGCATACTAACACCAGCTCCCAGTTCCCTTCCGATATCTGCAGCCCTAAATCGCTTTCCCAGCCGAGCCTTTGTAGGGGCCGTCAGGTCTAGCAAGCTCTGCTTATCTAGTTTAGCTATTTTCCTACAAACCCTTTTTGGTTCTTCCTAGCTTGACATACCATCTGCTCAATTCTGTTTGGGAACAACCCATCCTTCCGCCCCATGCCCAGTCGCCCTACGTATGTTTTCACCTGCAGATACGAAATAGATGAGAGGTCCCTAACCTTAGCTCTCACCTGACTTCATTAAACTCACGCAGCTCCCCTTTCTCCAATAGGACCCCTACACATACCACCCATCCCCTTTCCCATTCTAGGAACCCCTATCTTCCATCCGGGGCAAAAAGGGTTCCTCACAATCAAGTAAAATAGCCTCCCTCTGGACTAATCCCTTTCTCTGCCAAAGGTGGTCCCAGGCCTCAATGTCTCCCGGACTAACAGGTTGCCATTACCCAAGTCTCTAAATGCACGCAACCCTTACTATGGAGGTATGCTGTGAGCCTCCCGGGATTGCCTTCTTGTTCCAGCCCCACCCAGCTAGCCACTGCAGGCCTATGGACCCAGTCTGCCACACCCGAGCTGCACTGCCTTGTAATATGCATCAAGGTCCGGAAGCTGAGGCCTCCCTATTCCTGTTCGCCTTAAGCCTTGCCAAGCTTATTCTGGACTTTTTCCCTTGCCATGTAAAGCCTGTGAACCCCTTCTCCAACCGTTTCACGTCCCTGTGTATAAGCCTCAACTGCAGCATTTGCATGGGGTAAAGGATATGGGGATAATCATTTTATAAGATTTATCCTCCCAATCCAAGATATTGGCAGTTGCATCCATCTCTCCAGGTCTGCCAGCAACAGTTTGATCAAGGGTGAAGTTCAACTTATACAACTCTTCCACCTTCGCCCAATCCATTACCCCCAGATATTTAAAATCTGACCTGGCGATCCTAAATCCTCTGCTGCACCTCTGGGTCTCGTCTGGGAACCCCATGGCTTCAGGTTTCCTAATATTAATCTTATACCTGGAGAAACCTGCAAACTTTTCAATAATATCCATTAGGTGCCTCATTGAGTCTCTCAAAAAAGTAGCATATCGTCAGCATGAGCGCCACCTTATGCTCTCTACCCTCCCCATCGCCCACCCCTACCACGCCCTCGTGTTGCCAAATCGCCACCGCCAGAGGTTTGATTTCAAGGCAAACAGCAGAGGGACAGAGGACAACCCTGCCTCGTCCCCCTACCTAGCCAAATTTCCTAGACAAGCACCATTCACCATCACCTGTGCACATGGCCTTAGGTACATGGCCCTGACCGCCCTATAAACGTGTCCCCCAGACCAAACCGGGTCATCACCTCAAAAGGTATTCCTATTCTACCCTGTCGAGCGCTTTTTCAGCATCTAGGAGATCACCCCCGTCCTGGCCCCAGCAGTCCAGCCCGCCAAACAATATTTAGCAATCTACGAACATTATGATAGGACTGCCTCCTTAATAAACCCAGTCTGGTCTGGGTGGATCACCTCGTAGGATATTCTCCAGTCTTGTGGCAAGATTTTGGCTAAGATTTTCATATCTACATTAAGAAGGAGATCGGTCTATAAGCTGAACATTCAAGCTCATCCTGGCCCCCTTATGAATTAAACAAATATTAGCTTTGTAGCATGAGTCAGGAAACACTGGGACCTGCCCTCCTCCCTTTATCAAATACCTTTCTCAACACCTCCTGAACTCCCCCAAGATCCTGTAATACTCAACTGGAAATCCGTCCTGGTCCACAAGCCTTTCCCTCCTGCAGCTTCTGTATGGCACTTAGAATTTCCACTCTTGAGATGGGTTGACTCAGCTCATCCTCTGCTCATCCGTGATCCCCTGCAGCAATACCCACTCATAAACTCCCTGATCGCTCCTCCTGCCCCACATGCTCTGCACTATATAACTTTCATAAAACCTCCCAAAGCGTCTGCTATGGCCTTTGAACTTGTAATGACCTGCCCTCCTCTCCCTAATCCCAGGGATCCGAGTTGGCATCTGCCCCTTTCATCAACCTCACTAGCATGGACCGGGCTTATTCCCCACTCAAAGACCCTCCTTTGGCAAAAACATGTTTTCCCCAGCTTCCTCCTCAGGAGGGAATTAGGGCTTCCTCACTGTTGCCAGCAGTTTGGGGGCTTCTCCCTTTCTCCTCCTCCTACCCGCTTCTCCAGCTCTTTCACCTGCCTTTCTAATTCTTCCCTTTACCCCTGTTCTGTTTTTAATCTTGGCAACATATGCTATTATAGTCCCCTCATATAAGCCTTGCCCACCTCCCAAAGAGTAGCACTGGAACCTCACCGCTTCGTTCAGCTCTTCATAAATTTTCCATTGCTCTAGCAGGTATTCCCTGAATCCTCAATTCTTGACTAGATACGTAGGAAACTCTCAGGCTGAGTGCCTGCTCTCCCCTTTCCGTGATTCTTAACACCACCATAGCATGATCCGAGATGTAAATAGGGCTGTGGCTTATCTCCTTAATCCTTCCACCCAACTTCTAGGCAGGAAAATGTAGTCTAACTGAGACCAAGTCTTATGGGGTTAGAGTAGAACGATACTCCCTGCCCAGTGGGGTTAACCGCCTCCCAACTATCCACCATGTCTAGATCTGCAATTCCAACTTGCCACTGGCTCATAGCCTCCGTCGCCCGCCTTTACCTGCCGAGTGATCCACTCGCGTCCATTGTCCAATTAAAATCTCCTCCCATGATAAGCCCGGGAATTGCTCTGACAAGCAGGCCCAGTAAAGAGGAATAAAAAGCAGGTCATCGCTGCGGTGCATCAACGCAGCCAAATGTAAGTGTTTCCCTCGCCATACCCCAGTGGCAAAATGTATCTACCCTCCTAGGGTCTCTCATCACCCTCTTCACCTCAAACTGCAAGTTCTTATGTAAAAGTATCCTACCCCCTTTTGTGGGAGGAATAGAGGCTGCCAAACACTTTCCAACCCAGTTCCACACCAATTTGGCATGCTCCACCTCTGTTAAATGTGTCTCTTGTAGCAATGCCACTTGTGCCTTGCGTCTAAGCACAGTTAAAAGTGCAGTCCTCTTAACTGGGCTCGCTATGCCTTCACATTCCGGATATAACATTCAGGGTAGCGGATCACCCATTCCATCTGAGAGCACTTTCCATTTTAGGGGTACTTTTACATGATATTGCATTGTATACATCCAATTTATCACAACCCTTACCAGAACACACATGCACTTTCTTTGAGTTCTGTACACTCAACTACTATTTTTAAGATATAACCAGGTAACTACACTACAAACTAAGACTATAAGGTATCTTTCTGTCCTAACATTCATGTCCCATCCTCCAAACCTCCCTTCCTCCCCCTCCCCTCCTTCTCTTTCCCTCCCTTCTTATCACTCCCTCCTCCAGCCTCCCCCACTACACTAATTGCTAACATAGCACAAGTGTAGACTCAAACACAAGAAAGAAAACATTCGAAGCCTCCTCCAAAATTAAGATGCACGTCCCTTGACCTCACCAGCAGCCAGAATCCTTCTCCTTCCGGATCTATCCCCCACGGAGTCTCTTGCAAGATCTAACTCCACATCTGCACATCCTCTTCCACTCTCGGCTCTTACTGGAGCGCCTCCATCTCGCCTCCCTTCCCCACATCTGCATCCCATCCCCTGCCCCCACCTTATTCCGCCTAGCCTTTCCTCATTATATCTCCTCTAGCGGCTCACCATTCCTTTAAAGAAGCCTATTCTCCTTCCCCTATTACTGCCCACCCAGACCCCTCTCAACTCTCCATCCTAGGCCATTATATTGGACCCGGGAGACCCCCTTCACTCCTAAGTGGACCAGCTACCAACCTCCTCCTTCTGTTACTATACCCCAACCTTGTCCTCCTGCCCCCACCTTGAAGCCAAGTGCCCGGAGTGCACTCACCACGCTTACTCCCCGCAGGCCCAGGTACCACCTGGCAGCACGCCGGGTTCACTCTCCCCGCGGGAGAGCCTATCCTCTACTCCCTCCTCAGCTCCAGAAGCTTCCTTCCCTAAAACACCCAGCATTACATCCATCAACCCAGCTCGGCCTGGATCCTACCAATAACCCCCGAGCCCAAAACATTTTAGGTTGGTCTGATAATCTTTCCTGCCCTATGCTGACATATCTCCAGCCGCTATCTAATATGCCCAGATGTGCGATTCACCTTCCTCTTCCACCCCCCTTTAATAACCTCCCCGCCCCCTTATTGAAGACAGCAGATGCAGTTATCATACATCAGACCATAGCAATATCCATGAAGGTGCGAGGGGCTAGGCGTGCCATCAAAAAACACACTAGGCCCTCCCCGCTCCTACCTTACAGACATTGGGACTCCCTTCAAATCCGTGTTCCTCTGCATTCCCATAGTTCATCAGTCCAGAGGAGGAAGCCCTCATGAAAACAGAGGGAACGCATCTTGAGGCCCAGTCTCCAAGCTGCTCAGGCCCCCTCAGTCCAGTATTCTTCGACCTCGACTAGGCCAGCATTCACCTCCTCCAGCAAGTATCCTCTTCCCATAAGTGAGGCGCATACGCCCAACAAGAACACACCCAACATTGCTCAGTTTATAGTCTGTGTACTAAATGACAGTATACGCAGGAACAAGGAGAGAAGAGAAAACATGGGGAAAAATACAGGAACTCTTTGCGCCATCCCTCCAGCACTTTGCAACTCCTCCACAACCCGTTCAGCTTACTCTTCTCTTCAGGCCTTTACAAGCTCCTCTGCTTTCTCGAGCTCCCAAAAGGAGTAAGTCGCCCTTCATGCTTGATTTTGAGTGTAACGGTAAACCAAAAATTATCCACCTTAAGCTTCTCAGCTTGCCATATCAGTCCATTAAAGGCCTTCTGCCTTTTCAACAATCCAGCTGAATAATCTTGTGAGATGAATAATCTATGGCCCTCAAACTTAGGGGCCCTGAGATCTATATGCCTTCAGCAACGCTTCCGGTCTTGAAAATTATGAAACCGCATTATTATCTGGCGAGGAGGCTGATCCGCTGGCGGCCCGCATTACCGCCCGATGTACACGCTCCAGCTTGATCTTGCCATTTTCATCTTAAGGCCCAGTAGTTCAGGTAATACTCTGCCACAGAAATCAAGAGCATCATCCCTCCCTAGGCCTCGGGAGCCCCTGAGGACGTAAATTTAATCGCCGGTGATAGTTTTCCTGATAATCGTAAGCCTTCTTAAACTCCTGCAGCTCCCTCTGCAGAGGCGCGAACCTGCCCAGGGACCGCTAGCACTTCATCCTGTAGCCTCAAGATTCTTTCTTTGGCTTCAGTCAGCCGGTGCTCTGCTGCACCTGTTGCTCCAGTACCTCCTGCAATCTGCCATCTAGTTTATGTTCTAACTTTACCAGACGCTCTAGGGCCGTGATGACCTGACACATTAACTCCTTTCCAGGGCCTGCACCAGCCAGCCGAGAGCGACCAGGCCTGCATTCTCTCCTCCAGGGCCCGTCATTCCCTTCTTGCCAGCTTTTCCAGTCACCCGCTGACTTTTAGAGGCATAGGGGTCAGAAATTCGTCCATTGCTCCCTCTGCTGCAGGTACCACCGTTTACTTGCTCGAAGTGGGAAATCCTTATTTTAATGCTTAATTACTGGCTAATTCGGTGGAGCTAGCGGAAAACGCGACCACTCAGCTGCTCATTAGCGCCCCCGACCTCCATTTTTAATAGATTGGGTAACTGCTTGTAGGAGTTCCAGGTGGCTTTTCAGTCTGGACTGTACACCATGACATCATCCAGGCAAGCAATGTGAATTGCTAAACCAGTGTGAATAGCTAAAATTACATCCATGTACCGTTGGAATGTAGCAGGTATGCCATGTAAACCAAAGCGGCATGGTGGTGAACTGACAAGAATTCAATAGGAGTGTCAAATGCAGTTTTGTCAATGGATTCTTTAGCTAGGGAATTTGCCAGTAATCCTTGGTGAGATCAAAGGTATTGATATACTTGGCACTTCCCGATCTGTCCACCAAATCATCTATCCTGGGCATAGGGTAACAGTCAAATTTGGACACTTGATTAAGTTTCTTAAAATCATACAGATTCTTACAGACCCTTCGCTTTTGCTTACAGTCGCCATTAGTGATGACCAAGCACTTCTTGATTCTTCAGTGATGCCCAGTTCTTTCATTTTTTGTATTTCCTTAACCACATGTGCTCTTAACCGCTCTGGTAATCTGTATGTCTTTTGTCTGATAGGGCAAGCATTTTATGCTTAACCCATTTTACTTGGCCTGCACTATGGTAAATGTAATTTGAAATGTCTTTACCAAGTTACTAATTTCTTCAGTTTGTTTTGTGGTTAACTAAACATTCACGTTTGACAGCATGAAGTTATAGTTTCTTCCAGTCTGTCATAAGCAATATCAACATCTTCTTTAGCAGTTTCTGGTAATACTAACAAAGCAACCTTTGGTGTTTTTCAAGCTCATTTCTTCAGGAGGTTAGCATGATATATCTTGGTAGGATTTTTCCTGCTAGGTCTCAAGTCTCATAGTTAACTGTACCAGTACACCTAACTCTCTGAGGCCCTTGCCACTTCATTAATAGTTTATTTTCTGTAGTGGGTCACAGTAACAAGACATTTTCACCTGGTTCAAAAGCTTTTCTTTTACCCCATGGCCATAATACACCTTCTGTTGTTTTGGGGCTTCTTCCTGGTTACTGTGGGAAATATCAACGTATTTTGCCATTAGCTTTCTCAATGCAGACATCTAAGATGTAATAGTTTCTTTCTGAGCGGGGTTATCTTCCCATGTTTCTTTTATTATTAGTGGCCCTCTTTTTTTTACCATACAACATTTCAAAGGTTGAAAACCTGTTGATGCTTGTGGCACTTCTCTGTAAGCAAAAATAGGTAAGTATTGATTCCAGTCTTTCCTTTCGCTTTTCACAAACCTTTTAACATGCTTTAGGGTTTGATTGAAACACTCAACAGGACTTTCTGTCTGAGGATGATAAGGGGAGGTTCTTATGGCAATGATACCTAGTAGTCGGTACAGCTCCTTCACCAATGCAGCACCAAAATTATTACCCTGATTAGTAATAATCTGTTTAGGTATGCCCACCTGCTGGAATTTTGGTAAGCTCTGCTGCCACTTTGGGGCTGTGACAGTGCAACTTTGGAATTGCCTCTGGGTGTCAGTAACATATAAGCAATAAAATTTGACAGTTATATACAGTGAGCCTGTGTTTCCATCGAGGTGTTGAGATACTGGCGTATGGACCTCGAGGCGAAGCTTGAGAGATCCATGTTGGTATCTCAACCCTGAGATGGAAACACAGGGCGAAGTTGTGTATGACCACCCATACTTTATTTATTAAAGTGTATGGTTTCTTGAGATTTAAAAAAGTTAAGTCACAGTTTAAGTTTACCTAAGGTTTCATACCTTGTGTTTAGTACAGTGCCTGTTGTTGTCGGCAGCTCAGTGCGTGCTGCCACATCCGTCAGTGTGGTGTTGTGTGGTCCCTTCCAGTCCTGACTCCTTGAGAAATCTGTGGCAGAATTTTATTTATTTTTTTTAAAAGGCAGTATTTGCAGAACAGAGGTTTCCTGACTGAATTTGAAAGACCACTATTGTTTTTGTCTTTTATTTGTACCACGGATTTTGCTGAAGAGAGGCAGCTATGGAGCCTCAGTGATGTTCGAGAGAGAGCAGCAGCAGGACGAAATTAATTGTGCTGCTTTTCAGGAGGGCAGTGTTTTTACTCGCTTGTCCGGGCGCTATTACTAGAACGGAGATTACCTGACTAAATCTGAAGGATTGCCATTTTTTTCTTTTGTTTGTGCCACGATTTTCGTGATGATGGATGACTATGGAGCCCTGAGGGATATTAGGGAGGGAGAGAGGGGGCGTGCTTTACAGGTGGCTGATAGCGCGAGCCAGCTTGCTACGTAGTTCTTGATTTTGGATTGTGCACAATATTTAGAATGTACATCATTTAGAATGTACACAACAACATTTGAATGTGCACAACATTTAGAACATGCACAACAAGGTTAGTGTAGCCAGCTATTTTATGTATAATCAGCCTTAATCATATACTGTAGTTTCAAACTACCAAAATTAATTAATTACCCTTTATATTTTGTCTAAGGGCTAACCACATCCATTGCAATTCTTTCAAAGCGGCACAGCTATCAAAGTTGGGCACGGGGCATCTTGTCTTTTTAGTCACTGGGGCTACTTTATGACATTCAGCACAAGAACTGCAATAGATAGCAACATTCTGATGAATCCCAGGCCAGTAAAATGGATACAGCAATCTGGCAAAAGTGTGATCCTTCTCGAGTGACTAGCCATAGGACTGTCATGTGCTGTCTGTAACAACTTAGTTCTATACTTCTTTGGAATGACCACTTGTTCTGTCTGTTCCTGCATCTGAGGATTAACCCAAACTTTGTACAGTAGCCCATTACATTTTTTAAACATTGGTTCACTCCTATTTTTGTTTCACTTCCAGCTGCATAAAATAACCTTGGAGTGAAACATTGTTAGTTTGTTCTGAAACAAATCACAATCAGCAATTAGTTTAGTTTCAGCATTTTTCTATATCATCCTCTTATAGCATCAGTGTTTTGTTGCCATTGTTTTAAAAGCATCTTCTTTCTTGCCTGAATTGGATCTTGGAGCTGGGCTCAAACAAGTCCGGATCAAAGTCACCAAAGAACAAGAGTCCAGCATCGATGTGCCCTTGTTGTCACAGCTGTTGAAACTGCACGTTTACTCCTCTGTGATTAACTTTGCAAATCCTGGAAAGTCATTTCAATAATCACAGGTACAGGTAACTTGGTACTACCCCCACTTTTATTTGGTGTGACACCATATTGATATTCAGAGTTGCTTTGGTGGTGGGATACTATCGAGTGTCCCCATGGATGCAGATTATCCCAGTACCTGGTCCTTTTGCACAGTATTTTTCCAGAACTTCAACATGCACCAGGGTCTGTCTGCTTTCCGAGTCTACTAGTCCCATCACAGAGTTACCTCAAACTTGACATCTGTTAAATACTTGCCCCAATTTGTGAAGGCCAAATTTGCTTCAGTATTCCTTCTTATTTTAATGGCAGTTTATTGCAGTGTTGCCTGGCTCATTATAGTTAAAGCAAATTAAGTTTTTGGGAGCAGATTTGTTACCTCCATCAGAGTTCTTATCTGATCTGGCATTAAATCAGGAAAAAGGTCTTACCATTCTTTGGTCACATTTACTACTTTGGTGTCTGTCTGGCCATCTGATAGTCCTCAGCCAGAGAGACAGCCTTTTCCCCACTTTCTGGTCAGTATTCTTTTACCAAAAGCTGCATGTCCATAGGAAGAATGTTGATGAATTGTTCCACTGCAGATATGTCAGTGATGTGTGGGACTATTTTGTCCTCTGGTTGGAGCCATTAAATGAAGAGTTCTCTGAGTCGGTGAAAGCTTCTCAAGATTATCGACTGAGTGGTACTTCAGGGACTGGAATCTCCATGTATGTCACTCATGAGATGTCATATCTTTTAAGTATTTCTCTTTAGGTAAAGTTTTCTGACTGAACAGTGTCCAAATTTCTATAGGCAAGTTGGGCTTTACCTGTCAGAGAAGGTACCAGCCTGATTGCCCATTGCTGTTTTGGCCATTGGCAAGCTCCAGCGAATTCTTTCAAAAGTTGTCAGTATGCTTTAATATCATCTGAGGGACACAGCTTTGTATGTTTAATGTCTTTGTTGTTGGTGTTTGGTTGATCTGCTGGAAGTGTACCACATCCTCCAGCTTTGATAGCTTGCAAGGCATCCAGCCATCGCTGCTCCTGGTGCTACATCTCTTCTTTTCTATGTTTCTCAGTCTGTCTTTGTTGTAGGGCTGACCATTTGAAGAAGGCAGACATGCTTTCAGGTTCTGTCCCTGTCTGTTCTTCTTCTTTCATCACTGGTGCATGCCGTACACTTTCAGTTTGGACTTCTGTTTCTGCTTCTATTGTGGCTGCCATCCTTCTGGTAATCACACTTGGACTTGCTGTTACAGGATCCATGCCTTTATTCTGTGCTTCCTTGGTACCAGGCCTAGTACCCACGCACAAAACTCCTGGCCTAGAATATGCACAGCATATATCCCACTTTGTATGACACCAACTGTAGTAGAAGCATAGGTCATGAAGCATTGGCAGTTATAACATTTGCAAGTAGCATGTTGTTATTATCAATGGCAATAAAACAGAAAATTAAAGTTGTACAGAATAGCTCTTCATACAGGCAATACAGACAAAAATCCTTCCTTTGAGCTCTCTCGCTATCAAATCTGAAAAGAAAAATCATTGCTCTCTTTATATAAAATGTATTTTCCTGACAGTTCAAACTGTGCCTCCTGTTGTTGTCAGGTACCATCTCCTGTTTTCACAAAATGTACCATAACTTTGTAAGTTTCTTTTCTGAGTTCAGCCTGAAGAGCACAACTAGTCTTTAACAGGTGCAACAAAATTAAACACTCTTTCCCAGAGGTGGTTTCCTGTTGGCAGTTCTGTTAACAAGCTTGTGTAGGTCAAAATACATCTCATGGTCAACCCCTGTGTTACAGATTATCTTTTTAAGAATCCCAAATAGCTTTCTGCAGTCATTTCAACAATATAATTATATACATTTGCAAAATAAGAGATCCCAGTTTCATGTAAAGATTTACATATATGTTTTTAACCACAGATAAGCAATTGGGAGAGAAAGAAAGAATAGAAACAGATGGTGAAGGAAGGAAGATAGCGGGGAAAATTGTGGGACCATTGGATTGGTCAATGCCTATGTGCCACAAGAAAAATTTAGTGTGCAATCAGACAGGCAAAAGGCAGAATAGGAGAGGACAAAATAGATCCTTGCTTTATAATTCTGTCTGCATAACAGTGGAATGGGTTTTAACCAACCCAGTCATGTGCCCATCTTGGATCTTTTTGGACCCCAGGGTCCTGGACCTATCTAGAATCAGCTCTCCATATCAATGTACTATAAATCTGAGCTGTTCTGCTTGGTCCCTTAACTTTCCAGGGAGCACCTCAGTTCCAGTCCCTTGCTGATTCAAACAGACAATGTTAGTGTCATACAATACATAAACGAGCAAGGAGCACTCACTTATCCCTTATGCAGGGAAGCAATGAGAATATGGTACTGGGCAGTGTCTCATCGCCTTCAGCTATCAACCATGTTTCTTTCAGGTGTCCAGAACATCTTGGCAGACTGGTAAGCTGCTCTCAGTCCCTAGTGCACAAATGAGAACTGCTGACCTCTGTGGTTAATGACCTCTTCACAAGATGGGGTCATCTAGAGTTGGACCTTTTGTGTCCTCACATAGTGCAAAAATGTTTCTGCTCACTCACTCCTGTGCATGGTGTTTTTTGGCAAGACATATTGTTCCTCTACCAAAAGGGTGGTGACTTTATGCATTTCCTCCAATCCCTCTCATACATAGGGTTCTGTTCAAGCTGTGGGTGGAGCATGCCACCCTAATACTGTTGTTTCCTTCTGACCTCACCAAATTTGGTTTCTACTTCTGCAGCATCTGGTAGTGGAGCCTCCTGTTCAGCTTCCACTTTGTCGGGTCTCGCTGTCGAGGCATACCTCTCAACCTCCCTCATCACAAATCAGGGACAAGGCTTAAAATGATCAGGGACAAATGACCAAAATCAGGGACACATCTGAAAAAATAGTAATATTAGTTCCAGAAGCTGTGTACAACGTGCTTCTTAGTATGAATAGCATTTTCTTAATGAGAACTAGACTGTAACACCAATGGCTAGCACTATTTTGTGATGCAGATCCCCATTCTTCAGTGACAGAAATGCCAAATTTAGGAGGGACAGAATAAATTTCAGAGGCAAAATCAGGGACATCCCTGAAAATCAGGGACACTTGAGAGGTATGGTCGCAGGCTCAGGGGTCTCTGATTCATCCAGACCTGTAATCTCTGCATCAGCATGAATGGCACCTGAAAATGTAGCCATTACCCATTTTGGGATTCCCCAGGTGGCTAATGTGTTGCTTGCAGCCAGAAACCTCTACAAGACACACATATTTTTTGAAATGGAAGCACATCTCTATATGATATGCTTCCCGATCAGTGACCTATTTACGTAGCCTGTGAATGCTGTACTAGACTACCTTCTGTCCCCATCTGACTCCGATTTCCAGTACTCATCTAATAAGGTGCACTTGGCTGCCATTTTGCCTTCCATGCCCATACTGATGGGCACAGGGTGGCACAACTGGATATGTCCCATACGCTTTTGAAGGGTATTTAGCACATGCATCCCTGATTCATAAACCAGTTCGATCTTGGTACCTTAATTTCATTTTGGAAAAATTGACCTTGGCACCATTTGAACCTGCTGCTACTTGTGAGATGCATTTCCTTTCATGGTAATGCTGATCTTCAGTGAGGATATCTCTTCCCTTAGAGCCACAGCTTTGGAACATCAGCCGTCAGACAGTAGGATCACATGGAAAATTTTGTGAGCTCAGGCTGCCCACGTCAACATCATGCGCCAGCGTGTGTACAACTGTTGGTGGCTCTATCCCTCCTTAGTACTTTTCCTGTTATCGATTGCTTCGTAGTACCTGCTATGAAATGAACATCAACTACAGAGTCATTCTTTATTCTTCCTTAGTGTTTATCACTGCCTCTGCATGCTGCCATAGCCTTCCACACTCTTTTGGTACTATGAGTGCGGAGAGAAGATTTTTCTAAGCAACACCCATGAGATGTGCGTTCACTGCCTGTGCCCTCTCACAACGTATGGGCATGTGAGATTTGTGAAGCTTTAATCAGACTACAAGGTGATGTTGCAGAAAGGAGTTAGAGATGTTTATTCTAAGAAAACTCTAGTGGCCACCATGGAGAAAGTAAACCAAAGTGAAAATTGTAGTCGCTTGCCATTGACTGGTTCCCAGTCATTGAAGCCTAAAGACCGTGAAAAGACTGGTTCTCATCATCCTACATGCACAAGCAGAGACAAAGATGAATTGTCTTCCCTGTGAGATCCCAGTTGCCACTGCGCCTGCAGGTAACCTTACTTCGCCTGCCTGCTCTGGCAGTGCTGGCTACAGCCCCCACCATTGATCAGACACCAAGTTTGGGGTTTTACTTAGGCACTACCAGGCCTACTACAAATGGTACATCACTGTCATCGACTGGTCTTGGCAAGTCATTGACCCCAGTGAGCACAACCCCTGGCTAAGGCATTGTCGACTGTAAGCAGTGCTGGTGACGCTTTCTGACATGATACAATGATTTCTGCTGGGCCTGCCACTGCAGCCTGTCTTGCAGTCAGTGGGTACACATTCTACACAGGTCCTGTTGACATCTACTATCAGCTCACCGCAAATTCCTCCTTACCAGCTGGTGCCAGCATAGTTGGCGTAGTTCTCTGCTCTTGCTGTTGAGAGGCCTGCCGACAATGCTGTGGAATGTAATTCAGACTTTATAATGAAGTAGGATCATGGAAAGGAACAGGAATAGGAGGAAGAAGCATATAACCCACATTTCAGCTCTACCATGTCTTCCTGCAGTGAAGACTCTGTGGTGTACACACCCATATCTCCAACTGAAGACTCTTCCAGTCTCTTATGCAACAAATCCAAACTAAAATGGGTTTTGCTGTGGAAGAGGAAGATTCCTTCAAAACAAATGTGATGGAAGTTTTGAAGTCCCTTGCAGTCCGTCCATAATAATTCTTCCTATTTACCCTGTTTTGGAGGATGCTACCTTTGCTGCCTGTCACAGGCCTAATACTATTCCTGCTGTGCCACACAAGTCTGAAAAGCAGTACCCTGCACCTACTGCCAAGCCTTATCCTGCCGCTCAACCAGAGACAGACTCCGTGGTGGTCATGGCTGCACATGATAAATCTGAGGCACCTAAACATTTAAGTTCCTTGCCTCTGATAAAGAATCTAGGCAACTGGATGTTATGGGCAAAAGAAAATATGCATCTGTAAGCCAGCCCGGTGGCGCTGAGGGTTACTAGAAACATAGACTTTGATGGCAGATAAGGACCACTTGGCCCACCCAGTCTGCCCCATTTCTACCTATTGGATAAGCTGCAGATTCTAGTTAACCAACAGCCTACTTCCTGCAACCCCCACTATAATTGCCTTATGTCTGTCCCATGCATGTTTGAATTCCCACTGTTTTAGACCCCACAACCTCTCCAGGAAGGCGGTTCCATGCGCCCATCACTCTCTCCGTGAAAAAGAATTTCTCACATTACCCCGGAGCCGCCCTCCTCTAACTTTAAATTGTGCCCCTTGTTCTTACACACCTCTTTTCTGAAAGATGCTACCTCCTGGACTTTGTTGATTCCTTGAGGTACTTAAAAGTTTCTATCATGTCCCCTGTCTCTCCTTTCATCAAGGGTATACATATTAAGCTCTCTCAGTCTCTCTTCATATGGTTTCTGATGTAGACCCTGCACCATTTTAGTTGCCCTCCTCTGGACTGCTTCCATCCTGTCTATGTCCTTGCGTAGATGAGGTCTCCAAAACTGCACGCAGTACCTCGGATGGGGTCTCACCAACTGTCTGTACAGAAGGATAACCACTTCCTTTTTCACTTGTGATGCCCTCCTATGCATCCCAGTACCCTCTGGCTCTCCTTACTGACTTCTCACATTGCTTACCCACCTTTAGGTCATCTGATATGATTACACCCAGATCCCTTTCCATTATTGTTGTCGTTAGTACCTCCTGCTATTGTGTACTCTTCTTCTGATTTTATTTCAGGAGTATTACTAACTTCTTGGCATTGAACGCAGCAATGCACCTGCTGAGGCGCTGGATGCCACACTCACGCCACACCAGTGACCTGGGTTCGGGAACAGACCGTGGTTGTTGGGGGTCACTGGGGAGGGCAGGAGTTAGTCTGAGCTTCCATATGGCAGCCTCCTCCTAGGGATGGTTGGGGGTTGTGTACCGCCCATATGGACCCCTGGTGGAGGCCGGAAGTTCCATTGTGACCAGCACCTGGAATCTCCTAGAGACATGCGGACGCTAATGCTCTGCATCACCCTGACATTGCACGCCATGCCTCCCAGCCACAACAACTGAAAACAGTGGCCGCTCCATGAAGCACTGCTCTCTTGACTCCAGTTGCTCACTGCAGCACTCCAGGCTGTTGTCCTAGTCCATCTACCAGTGTGGCTGGCCCAATTCTATGCTTCACCTTGAGGGTAAGCCAGGGAGGCAATGCCAGTGGGCTCCTGCCAGAATCCTTCTCCCGTTGTCATGTGGGTTTCTGCAGTTCATTGGCCCCGCCCTGGGCAATCCAGGGGTATCCTTTGCCTGAGGTCCCGTGAATGAGGCGGGGTCCGGATGGGCCGGCTGAACTCTTGGCAGTGGCAGGAAAATGGTACTTTAAGTAAAAAAGAAAGAAAATATGCATCTGCCTCACTGGGATTGTCAACTATTAGGACCATATAATTAAATGCCAGAACATCCTGTGGAAAATGCCAAGACTGCAGCCCAGGCTTTTCCAGATGACTCTGCCAAAATGGAATTACTTTAAAATTTAAATGCTGTTGCTGAAGTTGGTAAACACTTACTGCGCCAGCATATAAAATTTGATGCTTTTGCCAAGACTGCTGCCTCTGGCATATGCATGAGGCACTATTCCTGGATAAGAGTTGCTGGCTTTGCCACTAATGTCCAGCAAATAGTTTTGAATGCCCCATTTAAAGGCAAGAAACTGTTTGGATATGATGTTGAAGAAACCTTACAAAGTCTTCAGTCCTCCAAAATGACATGAAGGTCGGTCAGATCCCTCTGCCCCACACATGGTAGAGGCCATGGAAGGCGGTCCTTTCGTCCCACATCTGTCAGAGGTAGTCATCCCACCTACCATCAGCAAGCTAGAGGAAAGGATGGTTGTGCCTTGCCGCTCTCTCTTCCCAGGTGCCTTTCAAAAGCACTGAAGGCCATTGGAACCAGTGGTTCTACCCTAAGGGTTCAACCTGATTCCACTCCTGTTCCACCACAGCCACGCTTACCTCCAGAATTGGGGTCAGATCTCCTCACCTTCCAGAATGGTGGAAATCACCAAAGATGGGCCCTAGAGTAGTTGCAAGGGGCATGCTCTGAGCTTTTACAGACCCCTCCAGTACATCCTTCGCTTCCTTCCAGCTATACTCTTGGGTCATTTATGTTTACTGAAAGAGGAACTACAATCATTGATACAGAATCAGGCCACAGAACCTGTTCCTGCTCATCAAGATGAAAAAGGGTCCAGAGTCTCAAAGGTGACATACTGGAACAAGTCTGCACCTTCAGCTATCTCGGGGTTCACCTAGATGACACCCTGTCATTTGGAACCCACGTCAATCACGCTAAGACAGCCAATGCTAAGCTTGGTGTCCTCTGTCACAAATGCACTCTGGGTCAGGCCGCCTGCTCCCACAGTGCCCAACCTCAAGTGCAGTATGCGAACAGGAGACAAGCAGGGTAACCCTCCTGTCTGTTTTGGGTCCGAACAACTACCAGTCTTGAGTCCTGGGGTCATATGAACACTTTTGCTAGCATGCTCAGTTAACAGGTTCAAATATCACACCCTCTTGGGGAAATACAGTGCAATACTTAACCCAGCGGGCACTGAATCTGGTTCACAATCCCCTTTGACTCAGTTGAAATCTAGGTACTTTTCTTACCTTGGTGCATATGGTAATACACTGTAAGCGCTTAACAGTTCTGTCAGAATTATCAACACTGTCCCAGCATTCACATTCAAATGAGGAAAAGACTTGCTATATTTCAAGAAAACAAAGTTTACTGAAATTAAGAATAATAGATGAATTACAAAACACAGAACATATAACATTGAAGGTACAGTCATACAAATTAAATGGACAATTTGAACAAAACCACCTTATTATTGAGTCTCTAAACCTACCCTAGTTTCAACTGTCAAATAGTGGAGGTTGATTTACCCAATGTAGTAGTGCTCTTGAGAGTGTGTCTTTCAGGAGATTAAAAGCACAATCTCCACTTAGCTTTGACCCTCCATAGAGAACAAGGGTCCCACCCAGCTTGTGAGGTCACAGCTCAGTGGTGATGCTGGCTGTGAGATCACTCTTTCCTGCTTACCAAATTAGTCTCATGCATCTGCATATTGCTAAGCATCCCACAAATATATATATATATATATATTTTTTTATTTATAAATTGCTGAGCCTGCTGTATGGTAGGTCAGAATTACCCCTTTGATCTTCAAGGAAACTGCCTGACAGCTATTTCTCCTAGTGGTGAGAAATGTAACAGGTATGAGTCAGAAGTTGCTTTCTTCCTAATAGGTCGTAAAATGCAATACTTTATACAAGTGGCCTATTTTACAACCTGTGTAAAGGAAGCTTTTAATTAGATTTTCCACCAGGGGAGAGCAGTACTTTTGAAAATCCAAGGTCCCACAATGCCTTGTGCTGCCTGCCATATTTTCCAAGCAGAAATTAAAATATATATATATTTAGCACAAATATGATACAATATAATAAGAAGCAGATAGGAGAAGCATCACATCCTCTACCAGGAACTGGAACTCCATGACCCTGGAAGCCCTGAAGCTGGTCACAAGCTGCTCAGTCTTATCCACCATAGACTATGGCCTTGTTATCTATGTAGTTGATACCGATACTGCCCTCAAAGGGTAAAACTCTACTCAACAAAGCATGCTGCCTGGTTCTGGGGGCTGATGCCAACATACACTTGCACCCTCTGTCTCCTTGAGACCCAGGGTGGCTCCCTCTCCATCATCAGATTCTTTACCAATGTGCCTGCTGGCAAAGAAGTCATTGCTAGGACTTACTCTAGCTCAACCTCCTGCCTTTTCAAAACCATTCAACCAACAGTTAGGACTAGGAATGCAATCAAAGGGGTTTGGTGGTGCCATTTAAATGAACAGCACAAGCCCAGAGATCCCTCTCATTCTATGGACCCAAGTGGCTCAATGAACTATCCAGGACCTGCTTGAGGTGATAAGATTAGCCAGTTCAAATCAGGTCTCCGAGACACTTAGCCCTCATGAATGACTGCAAATGTTTCCACTAATCCATACTTCCTAGCCTCTTCATACCATCCCTCTGGGTACTAAAGAAATCACTCACTGCCACAACTGCCCACCACTGCTCCTCTTCCGCATCCCCCAACCCTCGTCCCCAGTCCATGCCCACTCCTCCCACGCCTATAGCCTACTCCACCTAGGTCCCTCCCCTGCACCCCCCCAACAACACACTTCCTAGCCACCCTCTTTACCGCCATCCCCATCTGCTCACCTAACAACCCTGCTGCCCCCGCCGCTTCTCCCATTGGCTGCCCCTGACAAAGCCTTCTCTGGCTGCTTCTGTGTCACACCCTGACAGAGCCTTCTGGTTGCCTCATTACTGGTCAATAATGTGGGTCATAATCCACATTCTTTACCCTGCACTTACTCTGTTGTCTACCCATGTTTCAGAATACAGTTTCTGATCTCACACTGAGTTCTAATCCTGACCTGGCTTTCCTGCTCACTATCTTCCTTTATGTGTTTATGTATGTGTACGTGTATGTGTAGGTGTTGTGTGTGTGTATGTATGTACATATATTCATTTATGTACCCACTGAACCTGAAATGCAAGCTTACTATGTACTTCAAACTTTTGTAACCTATTCTGTAACCTGTTTGTTGACTGTTTGTGCATTGTATCTGTATGACTTAGAACCTTTGTAAACAAGTCTGTGACTCAAAGGTATTAATCCCAATCTGAAATAAATAAATAAAAGGGTTCTTACTCCAGATATTTCCTGGTTCCAAATGGACAGGAGATATGAGGACTGTACTAGATGTGAAAGGTCTCAGCTTCTACATGGGTACAAAGTTACTTGTAGCTAGGAATGCAGTTCACAGCTACAAATTGGCGGTGGTGGTGGTGGAGGAGGTGGTAAATTTAATAGCCTAGGAGAAAGAAAAGACCTGGGAGTAGTGATCACTGGTAAATGAATCACTCAGGGCAATGCAGGAAAACAGCATCTAAGGCAAACAGAATGCTGTGGTGCATTGCTAGGGATCGCTTGAGAAGTGAGGAGGTAATTCTGCCACTGTACAAATCCTTGGTGATAAGCACTTGGAGTACTGTGTGCAGTTCTGGCACCCTTACTTAAAGAAGGACATTATGCTCCTGGAGAGGGTCCAGAGGAGGGTGTCTAAGATGATCCTTGGAATGGGGATAAGCCCTATGTGAGAGACTTAGGAGCTGAACATGTACTCTCTGGAAAACAGAAGGCACAGAGGGACATGAGCAGACCTTAAGTACTTAAAAGGTATTAAAGAGTAAACAAAGAGGGAGTGTTCAGACTGAAGGGGAAAGGACCACAAGGGGTCATAGCCTGAAACTGGTTGATGGGAAGTATAGAAGAGACCTGAGAAAGCATTACTTCATAGAAAGGGTGGTGGTGCCTTGGAATGTGCTACCTGAGGAGTTATAATCAGTTGGGAGGTTTTAAGAAGAGATGGGATAGTTACATGGGCAGGGTACAGGTAGAGAGGTAGAGTCCTTGGGAACTCAGAATGGAAATCAGGGAGGGATGGAAGGGAGGCAGCAGCGCTATCAAGCTGTGAACTGCATCTCGAGAGCAGAGCACTAAATCTCATGGCCTAATCTGCTGGGATTTTCATATATTTGTAAGTTTCAAATGGTCTCTCTATAGGCTCTCATTCCCTCTCATAACAAGGGGACTGGTTATGCTCCTGAAATGAAAGATGATTACTTTATTATCAAAATCAGGAAAGTACACAAACCATAGCTCCACTTCATGCTGCAGGGGAGCGTTATCAGTTCAAAGTAGTGCCTTTGGCTTATGCTTTGCACCATGGGTCTTTACCAAATGTTTAACAGTAGTGGCAGCAGCCCTTTGCAGGGACGGCTTTGTATGTCTTCTCAAATCTGGATGACTGGCTTTAAAGCAAGTTCCAGGGACAGCCTTTGACACACTCTATCTCAAACAAGACAACTGTTTGATGATTTTGGGTCATGGTGAATGTTCCAAGTCTAGTTTTGACCTCAGTCAATGCCTGCAATACATAGATGCAGTCCTAGACACTGCCCAGGTGTGCCATCCTATACAGTCTATGAGAATTTCAGTCATCTCTGACTCTGGGACCTCTGCTGATCCAGATGGACAACATCAGTGTGGTCCACTACATAAACAAATAAAGGGGCACTCCTGCTTATCTCCTATGCAGAGAAGCAATGAGAGTGTTGTACTGGGTGCTAGATCATGGTGTAGAACTGTCAGCTGTGCATCTTCTGGGTGTCAAAATGTCTTTAACAGGCAAGCTAAGCGGGTCATGATCCCATATGCAAAAATGAGAACTACTGACTTCAGTGGTTGATGACGCTTTACAAGGTGGAGTTGGCCAGAGTTGGACCTTTTTGTCCCCACACAATGTAAAATTGCTGTGTTTCTGCTCACTCGCTCCAGGGCCTGTAGTTTTCTGGTGAGACACATTGTCCCTCTGTTGAAAGGGAAGTTTCTATGTGCACTCCCTCAAGTTCCACTAAGACAGAGGGTGCTGCTCAAGCTGAAGACAGAGGGTGCCACCCTCATCCTCATTGCTCTTCTGTGGCCATGGCAGATCTGGTTTCACTTCTGCAGGAACTTGAAATGGAGCCCCAGTACACTTGCCACTGTGTCAGCCTGCAATCACAGAACCAAGGGCCCTTACTTTATCTGAACCTGAAGTCCCTTCTTAATGCCTGACTTCTGAAGACTTAGTCATTGCACGCTTTGGGGTTTCACCTAAAGTTGCTGATGTGCTAATAGCAGCCAGAGAGCCTTGTACTAGACATACATACATATCCACTAAAATGGAAGCGGTTCATTTTATCAGTCGCCTCAAACATCTGGCCCCCTTCACCTGTCCAGTACAGAAGGTATTAGAATGTTGGTTGTCATTGTCAGGCTCTGGTCTACAGTATTCTTTCCTTATGGTACATTTAGTAGCTATTTCAGCTTTCCATACCCCCACTGACTGGCATACGGTTGCACAATTGGAGGTCTCCATATGTTCCTCAGAGGTATTCTACATCTCAGACCTCAGATTTGACACCCAGTCCCACCTTGGGACTTGAATTTTGTTCTGGAGAAACTTACTTTGGCTTCTTTTGAGCCAGCCGCAAGTTATAGCTACGCTTTCTGTTAGAAATTGTTATTTTGGTTGCAGTCATTTCTGCTCAAAGGGTTTCTGAGTTACAAGCTCTTATGTGAGCCTCCCTATTTAGTCTACCACAAAGACAGAGTTTCTTTGCTTACTAGTCCTAAGTTCTTCCCTAAAGTGGTGTCTGAATTTATGTCAAACCAGTTCATCCACCTTCCTTTTATTGACCTGAGGATGCCAATCAAGGTGAAACATTGCTCTATATGTTAACTGTACACATAATTCTGAGATATTATATACAGTGTGGGTCAGCAGGGTAAGATATACTAGAGAGGTTGAGAGCACTGAACATGTACTCTGGAAGACAGGAGAGAGAGAGGGACATGATTGGGACTTTCAAGTACTTGAAAGGGATAAATAAGGTTGATAAGGAGAATCTCTTTAGCTGAGTGGCAGCCATAACACAGGGGGCACAGTCTTAAGATGGAGGATGAGAGGTTTAGGAGGGAGGCCAGGAAGCACTTCTTCACAGAGAGCGAGTGGACACTTGGAATGTGCTTGAAGAGGTCATCTCATTGAAGACAGTGGGCAGCTTTAGAGAGGCTGGGATAGGCATGGGGGAATGTAAGGATCATGGGTAGAGAGGATAGGAGGAGTGGGGATGGAGAGCAGGGACATTAGCTCAAGCTGTGGACCCTGCAATATGAGCAGACTTGATAGACCAAATGACCGCCTTCTGCTGGCTTTTCATATGTTCATATGTACGTCAGATAACTGTTAGCATACTTAACATAACAATAGATCTTCAAGAGAATCTCTTCCCTAGGTCATACCTCATCCTCCTCCTTCCCTTGAGTGACATAATAGATTTCTCATTTTGTCTTTGACATGGTGGTTCATTCAGTACATTCACCTTGTATGCCTGGTGGTTGTGTACTGTCCTGGTTCTCCAGACATGATGTCCCTCTGAGTCTAATTTCCAACAGGGAACTAGGAAGGATGGGACTGCTCACAATTATATACACACTGATGCATGACATTGACGTGGGCAGCCCCAGCAAGCAAATGTTTCCATATGGTCCTACTCCCTGACGCCTGATGTTCCAAAGCTGTGGCCTGAGGGAAAAGGTTCTTTAAAGATCTAATGTTACAGTAAGTACATAACTTTTCATTTTTGGTCACCATGACTTCTGCTTATAGGTTCTGAGCTTCAGGCTTTGATGCATGAGCCTTCTTGTTTGATTCTCCACCAGGACCAGGGTGTCTTTGTGGACCTGTCCTCATTCTGTACCTATGGTGATATCTGATTTTACATTGCATTAGACCACATAACTTCCTTGTATTATCCACCACATGCTAACAAAGGTGAGGCATTGCTTCATACCCTGGATGTACATAGAACACTATGTTCTATCTTGATCACACTAAGGACTGCAGAAAGTCCTCTCAGTTTTTGTTTAGTTTTCCTGTAGGAAAGAAGGACCCTGTCTCTAAATAGTACCTGTCCAAGCGGCTGACTAACTGTATGCGTGCGTGGCCACTATGCATGTGTCATGGCCACTTCTGTTGCTTGCTTTCAGAATGTTTCTGCTGCTGCCACATGGAGCACTGTGCATACTTTCACTAAGCACCACAGTCTAGGCATCATGTCTCAGTAGGGGTGCCGGCTTTGGTCTTGCAGTGTTGCAAAGCCTTCTGTCCTGACTGCACATCAGACTTTGCCACCCTCCCTGGGTACTTTGTACTGTTTGGGAATCATTCCAAAGTTGCAGCCCAGTGGAGGAGATATCCTTGATGAAGAAAGGACAGTCACTCACTGTAACAGTAGATCTTCTAGAGAATCTCCTCCATTAGGCCACAGTGCCCCCACTCCTTTCCCCCTTTTGAAGTATAAGCTGGCTTGCAGGTGTATCTGCTGCCTTGTTTGGTGGTGTCCCTAAGTGCCATATGTATACTGTGTGTCCAATCCCATGCCTCTCTTGTGTGTCTGGTACTGGTTTTGTCTCCTGATCCTCATGGTGTGAGGTCCTCCAAGCTTATCTTTGTGGGGAACTTGAGGAGCAGTGGGGCTGCCCACGATTATATAGGCACTGATGTTGCATGTCATCGTGGATGACCCTCGCATACCTCTCAACTGTCCCTGATTTTCAGGGATGTCCCTGATTTGGCCTCAGAATTTTCCTCCGCCCTCATAAAATTTGTATTTTGTGACAGAACAGTAGGGATTAATAACCCAAAATAATGTCAGACTTTAAAGTTACAGACTTGTTGTTCTTTAGAAAATGCATCTTAACACAAATTCCTTTATTCTGCCAGCTTTCTGAGTGAATAGTACCAGTTATTAAGATATGTCCCTGATTTGGGGTCTTTGTCTCTGATTCTTTTAAGCCTTGTCCCTGATTCATGAAGAAAGAGGTTGAGAGGTATGGACCCTTGGTTAGCAAAAGTTTCAAGTGCTGTTTCCAGTTCCCTGCTGCTAGTTTTGGCAGAGGGATCTTGCTTTCCGAGCAAGCAGCTGACTGAAAAGCTACAGATTTTCTTACTGATAAATCACTTCTAGCTCAACATGAGTCAGTGCCTGTTGGGATTAAGCAAACAGATACTTTATTAGAAGCAGGGTTCTCATTTAAGTAAAAAAAAAAAAAAAAAAAGAACGTCACTGTGTGTTTCTCTGTTTAGGCAAGGGGCTGTATCAACTTAGTTTGCTAAATCAGGAATAGATGACTTAATTGGGGTGTGGCTTGAGCAGCAGAAAAGCAGCTGTCTCCAGTTACAGCTTCCTGCTGCTAGTTTCTGGAAGAGGAATCTTGCTTTCTGAGTAAGCAGCTGACTAAAAAGCTACAGATTTTCTTACTGATAATTCACTTCTAGCTCAGCAGGGTAGGTGCCTGTTAGGATTAAGCAGTATGTGCCTGTTAGGATTAACAAACAGACACTTTATTAGAAGCAGGGTCTCATTTAAGTTAAAAAAAAAGTCACTGTGTTTCTCTGTTTGGGAAGGGGCTATATCAACTTAGTTTGCAGAATCAGGAGTAGAGGAGTTAATTGGGGTGTGGCTTGAGCAGTAGAAAGCAGCTGTCTCCAATTACAGCTTCTTCCTGCTAGTTTCTGGAAGAGGGAATCTTGCTTTCAGAGCAAGCAGCTGACTAAAAAGCTACAGATTTTCTTACTAATTGCCCTCCTTCCCACCACTCCACCCTCCCACCTTAAGCCAGTTCTACTTTTTAGCCTCTGGATTTGACTCACAACAGGAACTTCCTGTTTGGCAGTAGAAGGAAGGATCACTGAGGCACATTAGTTTCATCAACCTTGAAGTAAAAAATAGCTCTTTCTCCCCTTAGCTGCTGGAGCTCTGAGTCCAAGTAAGGAGGAAGGAGACTACTGAAGACTACAGGAAGTTCCTGTTCCAGAACAGGAAGGGCAAAGAGTTGTAAGGCAGATAGGCAGTAGGAAATTAGGTGGAAGAATACATAGAGGGAGGAGAGAGTAAGCATACAAAGCAACAGGAGAGGTGACACAAAATAAGTCATGATGGAAGTGGTGCAGTGCAATGCCTGTGGGGCGCAGTGTTCTGGGAGACATTCTGGAGGCTGCAGTGCTGCCCTATTTGCAGGCACCTCTCTGGTCTGAGGAGGAAGTTGCCCATCTCTAGGCTGACCTGGCTAGGATTTGTGAAACCTCTTCCCCACCCAGGGACCATCAGGGCCACTGGCGCTTCCTCAGAGGTTGCCAAGAAAGAGGAGCAGTTGGACCAAGATGGGCTCAGGTGGGAGAGGGTGGTGGAATAGAGGTGTATTCTTCTAGCTGTACCTCTCCATAATTCATAAGCTGTTCTGGTGAAGAGTGGTTCCTCTATAGAGAGGCACCAGCAGTGGAGACCAAGGAGGATGCTTGAACCTCCACAATGGAGACCCACAGGAGGGTGGCGTGAGACCCCACAGGAAGGAAACTATTCCTGGTGAGGACTCAGTCATTAGGGGGTAGAAGTGGGGAGGAAGGGGAAGGGAGGTAAGGTACCTGCCTGGCACCACAGCTCGGAGGGACAGGAGCGAATCCTCTGGATTGCAGGAACAGCTGCACGAGGGATGAGCTGGATGTCATTGTTCACCTATGGACAAATGACCTAAACATAGAATTTGATGGCAGATAAGGACCACTTGGCCCACCTAGTCTGCCCATTTTCCTACCTAACAGATAAGCTGCAGATCCTAGTTAACCAACAGCTTACTTCCTCCTACCCCCACTAGGACTGCCTTATGTCTGTCCCATGCATTCTTGAATTCCCCACTGTTCTTGACTTCACAACCTCCTCAGGAGGCTGTTCCATGCATCCACAACCCTCTCCGTGAAAAATACTTCCTCACATTACCTCTGGAGCCAGTCCCCCTCTATCTTCAAATTGTGCCCCTTGTTCTTGCACATCTTTTTTCTGAAAGATGCTACCCTCTTGGACTTTGTTGATTCCTTGAGGTACTTGAAAGTTTCTATCATGTCCCTCTCCCTTCTTTCCTCAAGGGTATACATATTAAGCTCCTTTAGTCTTTCTTCAGTATGTCTTCTGGTGCAGATCCTGCACCATTTTGATTGCCCTCCTCTGGACAGCCTCTACTCTGTCTATGTCTTTGCATGTAGATGGGGTCTCCAGAAAAGCACACAGTACTCAGATGGGGTCTCACCAACTGTCTGTACAGAGGGATAACAACTTCCTGTTTTCTACTATTGTTGCCTCTTCCTATGCATCCCAGTATCCCCCAGCCCTTCCTTACTGCCTTCTCACATTGCTTGCCCACCTTTAGGCCATCTGATAAAATTACCCCCAGGTCCCTCATCCATTTTACTGTTGTCAGTATCTCACCCCCATTTGTACTCTTCCCTAGATTTTGTTTCCCAAGTGCATTACCTTGCACTTCTTTGCATTGAATCTGAGCTGCCATATATTTGACCATTCCTCCAACCTTGCTAAGTCTTCTCATCCATTCCACTCCATCTTTGTATCAATCTAGCTTGGAATGGAATCAGAGCAGGAGGAGGAGTTTGTGGAGTTTAAGAGGGCCTTAGACAAGTAGCACGTGTGGTAACCTCTTGGAGGTGCTGCCTGCCTATGGCAAGGATGATGCTAGGTACTCGCACCATGATTCAATGAATGGTTGAAAAACTGGTGTGGAGCTCAGGGTTTTGGCTTCACTGGGAGTGGGAGCCACCTGGAGGATGCAGGCATATATAGGCATGACAGTCTGCATCTGTCCGGGGAAGACCAGGATCCTATGTGATAGGTTTAAATGCTTCATTGGCAGCATTTAACTAGCCAAAGGGAGGCACTGAAAGGGAGTCAGAAATCCAACCTTCCCCACAAAACACAGTAATTAGTGAGTTAAACACCAAGGTAGAGAATTCATTTGGGAGCAGGACTGGGGTAATGCAAAAAAGGCAAAGGCAATAAGGTCAGGGATGGGGCTAAAAGTGTAAGGCCATCAAAAATGGAGGGTGATGAGTACCAATGCCCATAGTCTGTGTAACAAGCTCCTGAACTAGTGGCCTTGATGGAAGAGGGATGCCTGGATATTGTGGCAGTCACTGAAACATGGTATACAGCGAACCATGACTGGGATGTCAACATACCAGGATACACAATCTACAGGAGGGACAGGGAGGGTAAAGAGGAGGAGGAGTAGCTCTTTATGTAAAGGAAGGGATCAAGCAGCAGAACTAAAAAGTAAACATGAGTAGATGAGTCACTGTGGATCACCCTGGAGACAGAAATGGTACCACAATCTGCATGGGAGTTGTGTACAGATCCCCATCTCAGGAGAAAGAACAGGACAAGGAATGATAGAGGCATCCTTGGATGGCAGAAAGGGAGATATTGTTGATGGGGACCCGAATATGGAGATGTTAACTGGAGCACCTTTGCTGCAGGCACATCCAGGAGCAGGGTCATTCTTGATGCCCTACAAGGTGCATGCCTCACACAGCTAGTGTTTGAACCCACTTTGAAGGGAGCAATCTAGACCTGGTACCTCAAATGGGGACGGAGAAAGGATCTCTGATTTAGAAGTGGGTAGCCATCTGGGAATGTTACCTTCAAACAGTGTGGTTTACACAACACAGCCCTAGAGTCAAGCCACCAAAATCAAGAGTATTGGACTTTAGGAGGTCTGACTTTGGGGAAATGAGAGTGCCTCAGAAAAGAACTAGCAAATGGGCAAGAAGGAAGGGTGGAGAACAATGGGGAATAATCAAAACAGCCATCACAGAGGCAATGAGCCTTTTGTGTGAATCAAAACAAAAGAAGGAAAACCACAATGGTTCTCAAGAGAGGTGGCAGGGAAGGTTATGAGAAAAGGATAGTATTCAGGAAATATAAGGAAACACAGAAGGAGCAGGACAGATAACCTTATCAGTTAAAGCAGAAGGAGGCAGGGAAAGGCAGTCAGAGTAGCAAGGCCCAAACTGAGGAAAAGATAGCTAATTCTGTTATCAAGGGTATAAAACCTTTATAGGTACATTAGGGAGCGAAGAAAGACCAAGGGAGGGATGGAGACTTTATAAAGGGAGGAATGTGGGCAGAGGGTGATAGTGAAAAGCAGGATACTGAACGAATATTTCTGCTCAGTATTCACAACATAGAAGAAGATGGGAGGTACCAAAACCAAACAAGAGAAACACTCTAGATAGGGGGTCGATACCAGTCCATTCACAGAAGAAAGGGTTTTGAAAGAACTCTTGAAACTGAGGGTGGACAAAGCAATGGGGCCTGATGGGATTCACCCCAGAATTCTAAAAGAACTAAGGTAGAACTAGTGACACCACTGACTACTGTCTTTAATAAATCGTGGGAGGATGGGGTGGTACCTGAGGACTGGAGGAGGGTGGATGTGAGTCCACTTCACAAAAGTGGAGCAGGACACAGGCAGGAAACCACAGACCAGTTAGTTTGACCTCAGTGGTAGGGAAAATGATGAATCACTTCTGAAGGAAAGAATTGTTGAGTACCTAGAGGCCAGTGGGTACAGGACCCAAGGCAGCATAGTTTCACAGCGGAAGGTCGTATCAGAAGAATCTAATAGAATTCTTTGAGTGGGTGACCAAGTGTAGACCAGGAAGGCTGTGGATAGTGTCAGTGGCTCAGTAGGTGGCACTCGCCTCTGAGGCCGGAGATCCGAGAGGGCTGTGGGTTCAGTTCCCACATCTGGCACTTGGGTTAATATCCCAGTACTGGCACTGTAGTGCAGCATGAGAGAGGTACTGCACTTCTGAGGTGCCATCTTTCGGATGAGACGTTAAACTGAGGTCCCATCTGCCTGGATTGGTGGTAGTTCAGGTGGATGTTAAAGATACCATGACACTTATCGAAAAGTGTAGGGAATTTCCCCAGTGTCCTGGCCAAATTTCTCTCATTCACTAAAAATACCACCAACAGCTTAATCTGGTTCAAGGTCAGTTGGCATTCATCTGTATACCCCTCCTTGGGTCGGTCTGAAAATAGGCAGGATTTGTCTAGTGCCTTACCGGTCAACAAAACTAAATAAATAAATATGGCCCACCTAAATTTTAGCAAGGCATTTGACACAGTCCCACACAAAAGATTAATATATAAGTTAGCCAGCCTTGGGTGGGTCCCTAGGTGGTAGCCTGGATAAAAATTGGCTGGACAATAGGATGCAAAGGGTAATAGTAAACGGAGTCCACAGTGAAGAAAGGAGAGTAACTAGAGGGTACCGCTGGGTTCAGGTACTGGACCGGTCCTCTTTAATGTCTTTATAAGTGATATTGAGAGCACCTAAAAAGGAGAAAATGTCTCTTTGCAGATGACACAAAGATCTGCAACAGGGTTGATACACAAGGTGGAGTGGAAAGACTGAAAAGGGACTTGGCAAGGTTGGAGGAATGGTCAAATGTATGACAGCTCAGATTCTGTGCAAAGAAGTGCAAGTGTAATGCCTGGGAAACAAAACCCAGGGAAGAGTACACAATGGGGTGAGATACTAACGACAACAAAAATCGAAGGGGACCTAGGAGTAATTATATCAGATGACCTAAAGGTGGCAAGCAATGTGAGAAGGCAGTAAAGACAGCTGGGGATACTGGAATGCATAGGAGAGAGCATCAACAGTAGAAAACAGGAAGTTGTTATCCTCTGTGCAGACAGTTGGTGAGACCCCATCTGGAGTACTGCATGCAGTTCTGAGACCCCATCTCTGCAAAGACATAGACAGAGTGAAAGCTGTTCAGAGGAGGGCAACCAAATGGTGCAGGGTCTACACCAAAGACATATGAAGAGAGACTAAAGCAGCTTAATATGTATACCCTGAGGAAAGGAGGGAGAGGGGGATGATAGAAACTTTCAAGTACCTCAAGGAATTAACAAAGTCCAAGAGGGTAGCATCTTTCAGAAAAAGAGATGTGCAAGAACCAGAGGGCACAATTTGAAGATGGGGGGGGCTCAGAGGTAATGCTACAAAGTTGTTTTTTTTCAAGGAGAGGGTTGTGGATGAATGAAACAGCCTTCCTGAGGAGGTTGTGGAGTCAAGAACAGTGAGAGAATTTAAGAATGCATGGGACAGACATAAAGCAATTCTAGTGGGGATAGGAAGAAGTAAGCTGTTGATTAACTAGAATCTGCAGCTTATCCATCAGGTAGGAAATGGGCAGACTAGGTGGGCCAAGCGGTCCTTATCTGCCATCAAATTCTGTGTTTCTGTGTTAAGTGGTTCCAATGCAGAGGCTTACAGTTACAACGCCAGACCCAATGGAGGAGATTCACTTGGAGATCTACTGTTACAATAGGTAACTGTTCTATTGGAGGTTCTTCAGCTCATCCCGCCCCTCCCACCATGCTGCCGAAATAGGGTCTAGCATTGCCACAGCTTGGTTATCTTCTGTGTCATGACTGAATACAGCACAGAATAGTAATTGATTGTAACTCTGACAGGGGCTGCTTTTATATGTGGAAAAACGCATACTTGCCGTTAGAACCAGCTGAGAGCTGTTAATCACAGTTGACAGCTCAAGTGCACACTAAATTGCCACCAACACAGAAATGGTTATCTTATCCTATGGCTGTATTTTTTCCTCTTGTCAGACAGTATCTGCTGGAAAAATACTTCAGGTCACCAGAAAACAATACGGATACCATCGTAGCAAAGAAATAAGAATGGTCAGGTAGTACAGTTGACTGCCAGCTGTGTAATGAACAGCCATTGAGAGTGAATGTGTTTATTCACTTGGGTTTTGAAGAACTTTCTGTCTGTTTGCAATACTGTCTTTGAGATCCAAAACATTACAGACCAGAAGAAAATAAACAAAACAGGTACATATTACCTGAATTAACAGCATTTTCCAGTGTTCAGCCTGTTACAGAACAGCTCCTCATGACAGTTGCCTGTCACAAAAACAGTGGTTGTGGTTTATCTTAGCCCCAGGAAACAGCCCAAACAGTTTGTTGCTGCACAAAGGTAGGGGTCATTAATTATAAAAATAAAGCATAGTTACAGGTTGTGTAATGAGATTTTACACACGCACCTTCGTGTGTTGCTTTAATAAATCCCTTGAGCTTCATTCTCAGGGTTTTGTATGCTCATACACCTTTGGGTGTGTAAATCTCATTATAAAATGGGTAGGCAAAATCTTGGCTCCTGATTGGCTGAGGCAGGCTGGAATCCATACATTTGCATTAGCATAATGATCAGGCATGAAAAAGTGCCAGTGCCAGCCTGCCAACATACCAAATATATCTGTGGGCAGATGTTTGGAATATTTTCTAGGGACGTGAAACTGTTCAGTCAGCCACCATATTGTTTTTGCCTATTAGCGCCATTCACAGTCATCATCTTCCCACTCCAAGCAGCTCCTAGAATCATTTCATTATTAGCTGCAACAAAACACTCAATTTTCTTAACAACCCCCAAAAAAAATGAAACAACTTTTCTTTCCCCTTGCTCACTTACCGAATGGCAGCTTTGACTCTGGTCCCCATGCATTTGGTTATAACAGGATGTGTATAATTGAGAGGGCCACATGGTTTGCAGCTGTGAATCAAGTCTGCTGTAGAAATCATTAAACCTGCCTTGTGATGTACACAAACTGCTGCCGCACTGAGTTGCATTCTGTGATTTACTATTGTGTAATCCCTTTATTACCAGGGGTTATTAGAATCTTAGAATCAGTGGTAGGCAAAGAAGGCAGCCAGTGAAATGGCAGTTAAATGGGTTTCACTCTGTCACTCTGTTCTCAGTCTCAGCTGAGCTCTGGAGGATGATGTCATTTAGAACTGTCGCAGCAGCGTAAGCCACACTGCCAGCAGCTGCTAGGGAGTGAGTTAGACTGTTCGTGAGCAGAGTGATCTAGAGTCTAGTGGAGGAGGCTGCAACTTAGGGCAGCTCCTCAGTCAGCTCTGTCAGAGAGCTACCTGTTTTCTTTTAGTTTTCACCCTAGTGTGTGACAACTATTCCAGCTTTTCAGAAGTGGTGGAGACCTGTGCCAGAGGTTTTCCGGTGCCCCATCCTAGGAGGGATGGGGTGAACTCCAGGATTCAAGGGCAATGCCCTGGTCCTTTCTGGACTTTTGAAGCTGCCTTGTGACAACTGCTCTGTAAGTACCTTGTTTTTCTCTGTAAACCCAGGAGTACCTGCAATTCCTGTATGGTGATTTCTTTGACAAAGGGACCCTGTCACCAGAGATTTTCTCTGTAAAGTGTCTGTCTGCATTTGGAGTCCAGTATGTGACTGTCCGTGTACAGAACTTTGAAATTCTGGCATCTCTGTGGTGGGTGTATAGTATGTTAAGTGTGATATACATTTGAGACATCATCTACAGTTTCTGCAGTTGTGTGGTGTTCTTAACCAGATGAATGGCTGAGTATAAGCTTGCACACAAAAGGTGGAGACCCCCTCCCATCTGGGGTAACCAGCTTACCTCTACGGGTTCTGACGGGCACCTATTACTTTTTCTTCAGTGCAGTTGGCCAATGCCTAAGAAGAGTGTTTACCCCTGTATGTGGGCTGTTTTCTTCCAGTTTATCCCAGTATAGTGGGTTCTGAAAATTCTGAGCCTGTATGTGCTCTATTGTGGTCGTGTGTACTACCTTCCTCCTGTGAGAAATGGAAAATGTACCAGTACCTGGCTGGATGTGGCAATTTCAGTAGGAACCAGTGCTCACCAGTGTGTGTTTTCTTCATCCTATGCTAAATGGGAATTCAGGAATGTCTGTACCTCAGTAATCTGCATTACCAGTGTGTGTAGCCTCATGGGGTCCATCTTTGCTTTGTGATTATTCCTACTTTGTTATGTGAATAAAAGTCACACTCTAGAATCCCAGCCTGGTTTGGACAGTCATGTTATTGCTTCCTTGTGTCTGGAGTTACTTGGGTGCCCCTGTCCAGAAGTGCAAACCTAGAGTAGTCCTGAGCAAACATTTTCTCCCAGGGACCTGGGTTGTTGGCCATGGCAGTTGCTCCCTACCAGGTGTGTGCCAGGTAGTTGTCACACTTGTTGTCTGTTTGGTATAACAGTATGGTCCACCTTGTATAGTGGTGGCTTGGTGTTTTAAAACTTCTTTGTAATGTAAACCCCCACCCTCTCTTTACCCCTAGACGCTTTTGGGAGAGGAAAAGCCTACTAGTTAAACAAAGGGTGGGTGGGGGGTTTACACTGTAAATACTGTTCACCTTGCCAGCTAGTGTCACGCTCAGCTTCCTCTCCTCGCTGTCCCATCCCCTTGGGTGCAGAATGTCAGCTCCAGCTCGGTGATCCTATCTCTTTCCAGTGTCCTCACTCCTGATTCCCTTCAGTCCCTACTCTGCCTGTCCTACCACAAGGACAGGTCCGGTCAAGGAGCCTTATGCTACCTCTCTTGAACTCCAGGTTCCTTACATTACTCTCCCAACTCACTACCCTGGGTCACGCTCTTGGTTCAGTGTGGCTCAAGCCCTGTCTTAATTCTTTCCCATTTCCTCAAAGTCCCCTTTAGCTCAGGAAGCTTGTCCAAGAGCTACTTTAAATGTGGGCCGGCATGGTGTGGAGGCTGACAGGGTCAGCAGCAATGGTGGCACAGTTTAACTGCAGAATGGGGAACGCGAGTGGAGTAGTTTTGAATGTGGACTGGGGTACTGTATGACACTGAAATCAGGAGACTTGCAAATAAATGTTATGGCAGTTATTAAAAACAAACCGCAAGGAGGTATGGTAATTTTTTTCACACCTCCTAATTAATTATTCTATACTTTGTATGCTGTTTTTCATGCACGCACGCACACACTGTATATTTTGCTTTATAGACAGACCAAAGACTTGTACTGGTGGTACAGGGCTAGATGCAGAAAACACAGTAGCAATTGAGCACCTCAGAAACATCCTCACTGGTACAGATAATGGCAATGCCGGTTTCATTTAAAGAGAGAATGTCTATCAGGACACCAGGTGGTGGGGTTACTAATCCCTATTCCTTTTAAAAGTGTTTAATATTTGAGAAGCACCTGATTGAAAGGGCAAGTGTTTAGTAAGGATGTGCAGCATAAAGAATGATGATTTGTGGCCTTTAGATATCTCTGTTATCGTTTGTTTGCTTTTATTTATTTTAATTACATGTTCATCATTTTATTTGTATTTTGCCAACTACTACTAAAAATAAGAATCCAATGGAATTCATCTATTATGATGTCAGAAACGGTTTACCGGCAAGGCAGGCAGTGTTTTCAGTGGAAACCATAACCTGTTTCAAGATTTTTATAGAGAAATAACACTTTATATCACCAAAATATGATATAGTTAATAGATATGTGTGATTTCTTTATAACCTGTGATCTTTGTTATAATTTACCTGGTGACATTTTTTTCCCTAACCTTATTTTACTTGGGAGCCAATTATTATTGTT
The DNA here is from genome assembly GCA_016271365.2 of Neoceratodus forsteri. Lineage (NCBI taxonomy): Eukaryota > Metazoa > Chordata > Ceratodontiformes > Ceratodontidae > Neoceratodus > Neoceratodus forsteri. Next base: position 942,317,360 of record CM057450.1, read on the forward strand.
TTAAAAACTGTAAAATCATACAGATGTACTACAGAAGTGTGATCATGTAAAAGGTAAAGTTTGTTGTTGAAAGAAGTATTGATTTCTGTTGAAAAGATATAAAATATATAGTTTCCCATTGAAATACATTGGACTCAGAAGCAGTTGGCAGTTCCTGACATCACAGTACCAGAATTCAACTAATTTACTAGCAGCGTGAAAGCAAAGGGTGAAAACCCACTTGTTTCACTCTACAAATATGTTACTATAAAAGTGTGAAGTTATTACTAACACATCAAAATACAGTAAATAAAATAGTCAGTTGTCTATTAGAAGTAAACACCTGCTGTGTAATGTCTCATCTGAAGGACCAAAACTCCACCAGTGCAGCTCCCACCCACCATGCTGTACTGTACTACAGTGGTAGTACTTACAAAAACCCAGGTCCCTGGTGTGCGTCGAAAACCCATCATGACGACTCAGCCCACAGAGAGAGAGTGCTACCACCACTACCACTAAACCTCACTGACATTGCTGATGACACAGTAACTTATATTCCTAGCTTCTGTAGTTTTTAAGTGACCTGGTGTTCTATGAGAAATGAGACGAAACCTCAGAGTAATCTGGAACATGACAGCTACTCAGAACATCGCTTGTGTGTGATACATGTTTCCTTTTGTATGTTTCCCAGCAGTGTTGACCCTTTCATTTCCTGCTACCATTGCTGCCTGGTCCACTGTTGCAAGATGCTTAGTTCCAGATGTTATGCACACTTCAGCCTAGAGATGAGCATTTCACTCTATATTATGCACCCACCCTCATGATGGTCCCAAGATGAAGAAACCTGAACACAAAAGAACCCAGGTTTCCAGATGGCAGTGCACAGAGGTTCTGCCATGCCCCTTTGCCATCTCGTGACATATATAATTTTTTTTAATTCTGTTTATGCCTCCTTCAGTCTCTAGCTTCAGCTTCTCTCAGGAACACCATTGGTGTATCTGAGTCCCTGTACCACATACTTTGGATGTCTGGCCTCAATGGAACTTGGTTGTGCCACAATTCAGGGTGTGAGATATTCCCCAATTAGTATATCATTGGGTGATGCATCTAGGTTGTGTACGGGACCTGGATATGCCAGGGTCCATTGTCCTCAAAGTCAGGCCCATGTTCTTCCTTGTCTGTGTCCCTAAGGTGCCACAGGCGCCATGACATCAGTGGTGTGCACAGAAGCTAACCATGGCTGCATGCCAGCGCCTGTGACAACTGTATACCATCCTTGGTCCTTCAGCTACACTACCATCTGTTGTCACCCAGGTGGCAGTGCTGTGGCAGAGGATACAACTATCCTCCCTGAGGTGGAGAGGGTCCTGTGGGCATTCAGTCCTCTTCCTCTCTGCTGGTTGCTGACAACTCAGATTCATTTTTGAACTCAGGCCATGGGTGTTGCAAGCAGTAACTCTACTGCTGAGCCAACAGGCAAACCTCATGGCATAATTTTAATTTGAAATGGCTAAGAAAAATGGAGCAACCATATTTTCAGTATGGATATGGAACTCTGACAATGACAGCACTCCTCAGAACTGGATCTAAGTCACGATTACAGCATCCATACCCTGGTCCCTAATATAGTTGCTATAACTGTGGTTGATATTCTCATAAGCACCCAACCTTGCCCCTCAACATGTAAATAGTAAGTTTTATGTAACCCCCAATCGTGTGAGGCTTTTCTATGGCCTCTCAGACATGGTCTCAACAGTAACAACCCCCATTGTAAAATTATTTTGTCCTGAACAACTTTGTTTGTTGTTGATTTTGGGTAGCTTGTATAGTTTTCAGGATATTTAGATTTGTTTGCATGTGCAGGTGCACTTTCAAACATCAGACGCTTTTTCTCTCAGTGAACACTCTAGTAGACATGCCAAACAAATCTAAATATCTTGAAACTATACAAGTTACACACATCCACAACCAGTGTCACACTTGTTCACAACAAAAATACTCTTCACAGTGAGGATAGTCACCAAGTTGAACTCTGTATAGTTTTTAAAATATAGCCATCTCTACTGTTGTGGGCTAATTGTAAAGCAGTGCTTGCTGCTGAATCTATGGTCCTGGCTACATCACTGTCACATGAGACAGGATTGCATTGTAGGAACAAGGAAAGCAATACATATCGCTGAGATGGAGATCCCAGGGTCGAAACTGCCATAAAGCTAGCAGGCAAATTTAGGAAAACTCCCAATAGCAGACAGAGGGAAGGACACACTAGACTTCACACACAAATGAAAACACTCTGCACAGCATATTTGTTTGCAAATTCTGGGTGTACTACCTTTAATGGGGTTTCTGATTCAGGTAAGTCCCTCTGTTACTATTGGCAGCATCCATCATCAATGAGGTGCTCAGCATTAGGAAAGCACTCCTGCCATGATTGGCATCCTTCATTAGTAGGACTCTTGCTTTGATGTTGTTGGCAGCTCACAGTAAAGAAAATCCAAAACTGATGAGCTTATTTCCTGACTGAACTGAAAGTTAGCAATTAGCTGTTTTTTGTTTGTTTGTTTTGTTTTGTTTTTGCTCTCTGAGAGAGAGGCCATATGCAGTGACTACTCAAAACCTCAAAATATGCAATTTATCTTCAGGTGTGAGGTGACAGACCATAAATCAGAGTGGAAGAGCCACAAGTGAGTTATGAAAGTCCTGCCCTCACTGGTTATAATAAACTGCATATTTTAAGTCAGACCATTGTATATTCACTTTATGAACACTTGTTTATTTTATTTATTTTTGTTATGAATTTTGATGACAGGGTAGGCCCACTGGAACAAAAGAGTCCTTTTACAGGGTGATCCGGAATTAGTTACAAAACAGTGTAATGACATACAGTAGGATAGATTGATAGGACAGTTGAGTACCAGATTCAATCAATAGTCAAGGAAGCTGAGTACAAGAAAAAAAAAACATATCTTAGAACATGACCTAAAATGAGAATTAGTTAGTTACAACATGTTGAGAAGAAAATTTATATGCAGTTAAAATGACCAAGCTGAGATAAGGAAGGCTAAAAGGGGTGGAGGGCAGTATCCAACAAGGGAGTCGATAATGTTTAATTGAGAGCAGAGTTCAGTGGGTGCAGGTACAGGGGTGTGTGGACCAGAGATGGGATTTTAACCTTTTTAAATACCATTAGAGAGGGACATGAGAGTATCTCTGATGGTAGTGAGTTTCACAGTTGTGGGGCAGCATGCAGCTTTTAAAGGGAGGCAGTATAGCAGTGGTTTAAGGCTCTGAGCTGCAAATCTGGTGACATCCAGACGAGACCTGGGTTTGAATCCACAGCTTCCACTTGCATACTATGTGACTCTAAGCAAGTCATTTAACTTCCTGTGCTCCCAGGTCGCTCCTGTAAAAAGCTTTCTGCTTAGTGTGCTACTCCTGGTTAAACAACTAAAAAAATCTTCTGTTATTCTTGATTTCAGCTGCTAGTTTCAGTGCTTCACATGGTTATTGTGACATAATCAGAACTGTGAAAGCTGCTTTCTGATTGTTATATTCCATTGTGATGTACCCCAACATTGCTAGATATAAATTGTGACACAGCCAAAATATACTATATCATAATACAAGTGTTGTGCAAAGTGGATCCAAAAATATCAGTTTTATTCTGTGGCCTTTTCTCTCTACACTTCTCATATAATTATGCTTCTGACATGGTAGGAGTTGTGGGGATTGATTAAATGGGGTATCTGTTAGGGTAAAGGAAGGATAATTTCAGGCAGTTGGGTGTCAGACACAGTAGAAGGAAGGGACTGGGTGAGCGGCTAAATAAGAAACTGCAGCATTCCACAGAATTTTCAGAGCTGAGGAGCCTCTGTCTCACATGACAGTGTCTGCATCCTTTATTCCACTTACTACTAAGATTTTAATGTCAGCCATGTCCTCCTAAGTTTTGTCCTCATCTGACAGTGAATCCATCACTAGCTAGCTTTGTGTCATCTCACATAAGCAGCCTGCTGGAGACACAGCTTCAGATAGTTAATGAAGATTTGAAGAGCAGTGACCCCAGCAGCAATCCCTGAGAAACTCTGCTAGTCCTCACCACTCAGAATAGTGAAATACACCACTACCCCCTGCTTCCTGCCCTCAAGCCACTTAGCAACCCACCACATGCATGTCTTGTGCATACAGTGCTGGTTTATTTTGCCTAAAAGCTTGTCATGCACCACTGTATCAGAAGCTTCCTGATGTCTAGATAAACTATGTCTATGGCCTTGTGTCTGTCCCCTCCCTGGTCATACCCTCAAAGAAGGTGATCAGATTGGTTTAGCATGATCTACTCTTTATAGAGCCATGCTAAGAGGGACAAGAACCTCGCCTTCTCCAAGTGCTCCATTATTCTGTAACTGATAATGACCTCTGGTACCTTGCCCTGCACTGATATCAGGCTGACCAACCTGTATTTGCCAGGGTGGATCATGCTCCATTTATGAAAAAGGTGGGCCACATTGGCCACTTTCTGGTCCCATGGTACAAAACTGCCCAGACAGATTCTTGAAAGGTTATTGTGATATCACCAGTTGTTCCTTTACTCCACTATGATTCTGGGGTATATAAATGCTGCTTGGGACTTACTGAGCTTGATCTTTGCCAGTAAGTTAGCTACTAGGAAGTGATTAAGTCCAGTGGCTGCTTTGTTGTAGATACCCATATGCTGTGGGCCTTCCAGTAAGCCCTCTCCCAACAGGGGCCCTTTGTGAACACTGAAGTATCTCAGTCATCGCCTCTGACTCTCACTGGTTTCTCCTCACCCCTATTTTCAAGGGCCTAATCCCTCCTTGCCTCCCTGCTTTCATTAATGTACTGGAAGAAGGCTTGTGATGTTTGCAGCTCCTGCTTCTATCCTGGCTTTCAACTCTTCACGGCTATCTAATTTTAGCAGTCCCTTCTATACTTCTTTTTGGCCTAGAAGCAACCAGTTTCATTCCAGTGGTCCTATATCTACTTTTTCTTCAGAATCACTTGCTTTAGGTCCTTTTTGAGTGAAGGGCTGCATTTCCTGACCCTTTTCCCTTTTGCTTACAGGAATGCAGACCTCTGAAGGTGATCTGAGCACCGCCTTCAATGAACACTACCTGTGCAAGAAAGCTTCCAAGTTGGCTAAGTCTAAATACCTACGAATCTCCAGTCCAGGCACCTACAGGATCCAAAGAGATTCTGGGGCCAAATTAATCTGCTGTTAAAGGGTGCCCCTAGTGCTCACGAGGGTGCACTCCTGGTTGGTCACATACCCAACCAATGATCCCACCTTAATTGCCGAGGTGTTTAGTGCTGCTTTCTCCAATCCTGGAGGAACCAAACCCCACTCCGCCCTCTGGTGCCCCCAGCAACAGAGGCACACCGCATGGAACACTCCAGACCCCATTTTCATTTGAAGCTGGTAAAACCCGCCGAGGTACTTCCCTTCTGCAATATATAAACCTGGACCTCTCTGGGACATGACCTGCTTGAACCTAGACTCCTGCAGGCCACTGTTTGGCTATCTTTTGCCCAGTTGCCTTGTTTCATCAATAGGTCCCTCCTTGAAGGAAAGGTCCCTGATAAATGGAAGGTGGCAACCATTGTCCCTATTCACAAAAAGGGCCCGGGACAATGTGGGGAACTGCAGGCCAATCTCTATTCTCTTCCCGCTAGTGAAGGTGCAGGAGAGATTGGTCTACAATCACATACAGGACTACCTCAAAGGCACCTACTCCTAGCTGACATTCAACATGGCTTTAGAAAGACCATGGCACTGATACGACCTTTATCCAGCTCACATCGACATCCTTGACTCAATGGACCAAGGTTCAACGGGGCTTTATTCATTGTTTTATCCAAGGCATGTGACTTGGTCAGCCATGAACTTCTCCTCACCAAACTTTACCTACCTGACTGGACGGCTTCCACTTAGATGGTTTGAGAGCTATTTGCTCAACCGAACTCCAAAAGTCCTATGGAGGGGAACCCTGTCTAGTACTAAACTGTAATCTCCAGGGTACCCCAGGGCTCGATCCTTGGTCCCCTGTTATTTACTCTTTTGTCAATGATATAGAGGGTTGGCGGAGGAAAACTCATCCTGTATGCAGATGACACTGTTGTCTACTGCAGTGATCCGCTCCTAGTGCAATCAGTGCCAACCTCCAGGCCAGTCTAGCTGCACTGGAAGCCTGGTTCTCCTCCAACTCACTTGTAGTGATTGAAGAAAAATGAAGGCAGTCCTACTCGGTCCAGATGCCTTTGTTCAGACCAGCATGGCATTCTTCAGCTTCATACTGTCCAAGGGAAGAGAACAGAGGTCACAGACAAGATCAAGTACCTTGGGGTCCTGCTTGATCAGGTGATGATCTTCCAGCCTCACACTGACTCTATTGTTAAGTCCACCCACCAGAAGTTAGGACTTCTCTATAGGCTGGGTGACTCTCTTTCTCTAGGCTCGTTGTGCCATATCAAACTGCACCCTACTAACCTCCCTCCTCTATGGGTCTCCTGCTGCAGTCCCTAAGGGAGGGTGAACAAAGAAAACTTACTACGCTCTACCACAGGGTGGCTCCTTTCACTGCCAACTCCCACCAAGAAGGCACCACTGTGAGGTTCTTGCTGATCTCCACTGGCCTTCTATGTGGCATAAACTGGCTGCATTCTCTTTGAGCCTGACCTTTCAATTCTACCACTGTTGGCCTTCCTCCTCACCTGTGTGGACTGCTCAATCCCAGAGTCTGGGGTCGGGACTTAGATCCTCCACTGGCTGTCCCTAGACATCCTCGTGTCCGAACTAACTCAGGCAAACTCTCCTTTGGTAGGCTGCCCACATTTTTGGAACCTTCTCCCGTGGACTTGGCCAACTGTCGATTATTCAGGGTTTTAAGTCGGGCCTGAAAGTATACCTGTTAGAGCTAGTCTCTGTAGCTTTAACTGCTAGCCCAGAACTTAGTCTCGTGGCTGTAATTGCTTGTCCCATGGCACCAGACCCACGGGTGGCTATATATATCCTGCATACTGCTGGTACCACCTTCCCTAAAGTATTGTTAGTTAAGATGTCATATGTCTGATTTAATTGCTATATTATATTTGTGTATGTAACTGACATGCTCTGTAATGTACCCTATACCCTATCCAATGTATTGATTAATCTACTATGTACTCCTGCCAATGTATGTAATCATTGTCCGTAACTAATCCTGGTTGCTCCTGAAAAGGGACTCCAGTCTCAGTGAGCTTACCCGTTATCAAAATCTAAATAAATAAATAAGTAGCCACTTCAGACCTCTGGGCACCAGGTCCATTATCTTGGCAAAGTCTGCCTTCATAAGTTTCTGGTCCTGGTGGTTAAGGCTGGCTAGTTTTCCTGTCACTGGGAGGTAGGTTACCCAGTTGTGGTCACTGCCTCCTTGACATTTACACTGGAAGTTATCCTCTCCTCACTGTGAGAATAAGGTCAACAGTGGCCTCAAACCTACAGTAGTACCATGTTTTGAACAGGCTGCTTTAGGAAGTAGTCCTTGAACACACACAAAATAAACATTACCCATAGTTTTAAATATATAAATATATCTTAATTTCTTTTTATGGAATGCACTAGAGCAATATTATAAGAACAACAACGCACTCCAGGTTCTACAGTTATATATATATATATAGAATATGACATGGTAAGAGAGATAGCAGAAATATCTCCATGAGCTGCCATTGAACTCTTGATAACCCACAGTGGGATACTTAGAGTTCACTGACTGCAGTGGAGATATTTCCTATCTCAGTCTCAACCATGTCATGTTCAATTTTTACAACAATTGTGTATCTCTTTTTCTGTTTTAAAGTTATTTACATTTGTTGCAAAAGTGAAAAAATGGATTTTGTGCTATTTTCTGCCAATTATAAAAAAACTAAAAGGTATCTGTAAATGAAACACCACTTATGTTGTAGATCTTTTATGCTGAAGAACTTTTGTGCTCAGAGTACCATGCTATCGATTTTCATTTTAAAGTTATTTGCATTTGAATACGGTTAGTACTGCTACTGAGGCCGAACATTCTATATGAGTTCTGAACCTTTTGTGACATACCCAACTGGCCAAGATATCCATTGTGACATACCCAACTGTGAAGATATAAATGATATCTCGCATGTGGTCAGTGAGATATATAGAATAACAGATTGAGAAGTAGTGATATGAGAATTTAATGCATACCCAAGGTGTGGATGCTACATAAATCTCTTGTGCGGGTCAGGGGTTTCAAAGCATCCCACACAGAGGGTGTGTATTAAATTCTCATATGCACACTTCCTCATTTTTATTTTATAAAATTTGCTGGTGAGCAGTTTTTTTTCCAATGACTGCTGTAACCTCAGAGAGAAGAGAGAGACACACACACACACACACACACACTCCACCACACACACATATACCTCAGTCTACTTTTTTGGTAAGTATAACAGCAGCCCACACACAACAACCCAAATGCAGCAGGTAGTTTCAGCTTCCCAGCTCCCACTTCAGATTCTACCGCAGCAGTCCCCACTCAGTCCTGTCCTTCTCCCTTTTGCCCCTTAGCTGACAACAGCACAGCAGCCTTCAGCTCCCTCAGGTCCCAAAATCTTTTTTTGTTTGTTTAGTAGAAAGCTTTGACATTGGGATCGCACTGGCATAGCTCTTGGTGTGGGCAAGCACGCAAGGTATTGCCCTTTGCAGCATGTGGCCTCGTGTGAAGCTGGTGAACGGAGAATGGGCAGATACTTTTTACGCTTAATGGTAGGATGAATGGATAGGATCAACCAGATAGCTAAAAAAAAGATTACGAGAACGCGAGGGTTTTGTTGTGGTGGCTCCTCCATAATAAAGATACGGAACCGCCTACTTTTCTTGAAATTGTTTAGACCGCCACACAGAGAATGAACGCCACTGAGAGATGCTCACTTTTGACAGATGGAGGTGAATGCCGTAATAACTGACTGGTTATTACGGGCAAATATCAGCTGGTGGTGTCCTTTCAAAAAATGCTCACTAATAATTATATCTCTTTATCTTCCTGAAAAGAGACCCACACATGTTGTATAAATGCAGTTCTCTGTATATTTATTGGTACTCTGCATCTGGTATAGATGGGATCTAAGAACATTTATTTATACAGGATAACATCATGATAAAACCAAATAAGAATATTATTTAATTTGGTTTTCTTTTCTCTCAGTTTTATAGTGTAGAGGACTTAAGCAGAGTCTTACTACTGTACATATATGTGGGTCACAGAGCAAGTGAACAGCTGTGCCGGGACGACCCAGAATCTCCTTGTTCACAGTTCCATGCAACAAATATTGAACCAAAGGGTGGTTTGTTTATCACAGTGGCTGATAACTTTCTGTAAATCTGGTTCCTAGTGAAAAGAAAAGGCCAGTTTATTAAATCACTTTCAGAAAATAGTGATTCTTCATACTTTAAATCTCTTAAAGATCTTCTTCTAAAGATCTAATATTATGCCTGAAATTAATATCACCATATAAAAGTAGTCAGCTGTTACTGCTTATATCTGAAGTCATTTTTATTTTATTTTTTTCGCTAGATTTTCTACCTGACAGTACTTAGGTGTGATGTGTAAAACACTCCACATGGAGGCTGACATCCAGTGGCGTCATCCAGGATCATTCACAATAAGACATCTCACAAATTCCTGCATGACAAAGGACTTACATACTTGCCATTGAACTGTACTGTTCTCCAGACCATACTGTAGCACTCTGCACTAGTACTGCAAGAAAATGTGCCTTTGTGGCTGACTTCATTGTTTCTAGTTTCTGTATATTCCTCTTCATAGCTCATCAACATCGTGATCTCGGTGACTGACATCACAACTGACCAAGAAGAGCTAAGCACCTGCTGCAAGACTGGTCATTTGTAATGTCGTGCTAGAATGCTGATGAAATAGAAGTGTAAAGGGAAGTAGATGTGTCAATCTCCAGGTAAAGTGCTACTCTTCACATTACTCCTAATATTGTCAGGTAGAAAACCTTCTAATGAGCAAAGAGGAAAAGAAAACACATCAGAAATAAAAAGTAGAAATGGGCTATTTTTAAAATGAATTCCATTTTCTGTCTACTTTTTTAGCACTACTAACTCTTTAAGGCTTTGTATTTAGTAATTAAGGTCTTTCTCACAGTTCCTGTTAAAGTACAACTTTATGAGGCAATTTTCCCTTTTAGTTTATCCTCATTAATGTTCACACCACCTTGTCACCTTTTTTTTCTCAATCAGCACTTCATTAACATTTTTCTTAGTATAAAAGAAACAATTTAGAAACATATCCAAAGCCAGGAAATGGCAGGTTTGCACAGGAGACCCAGAAAATGCAAGGAAGTAAGTAGATGAAATACAATGCATTCAAAGACTGAGAGACAAAGAAAAAGAAATCATTTGTGCAGATAAGAGCTAAAGAGGCATCTAGAAAACACTTACTGAAACAGTCAGATGCAGAATGATGCCGTTGACAGAAGGGATGACAGAAGTCAATCAACTAACCAATCATATGACAGGTCACAGTAAAGAAATAGCGGGAACAGCAGCAGAGAACTGAGCATCTTGATCACCTGCTGTATTCTGCCATAGTTGTGCTGTTGTGTGTGTGTTGGAGAGGGGGAGGACAACTCTGGGAAGACAGTTGAGAGATTATATTTCAAATCACGCCTCATCTTCCGGCTCATGACTGGGGCTAGACATCAGTCTTTGAGGGCGTCCACTGGAGACAGATTGCATTACAGAAGGTGGTGTGGGGGGGATTATTTATTTCTTAAAATGTATTAACTGGAATAACAGGAGCCTTGTCTTCATCTGGGTCCCTGGAGGCAATAGGGTATTATGTGTAAATATTAGGTTAATGACAAACCAATAAATTGTTATACGGTAGAGAGGTTGCGTATCTATTTTATATTTATAATTATCACCTAATAAAGATGGGATGCTGGCTGTGTCAGTACAGCGGTAGCACTATCAGTTCATGATGCCAGCAAACCCATGTTCGAAGAAGCAAAGGTCATCAGTGTTGGCTAGGAAGGAAGATCGAGCATCCAAGGGATAACTCTCCTCCTTTGGGTGGCGATAGGGGTTCTGTGTCTCATCACTGGACTACCATGCATCCAAGGGACAGCTCTCCTCCTTTGGAGTGGAGGCGAGGGATCCTGCATCTCACCACAGGACTACATGCATGCAAGGGACAGCCTCCTCCTTGGGGTGGAAGTGGGATTCTTCATCTCACCTAGGACTGCCACGCATCCAAGGGATAGCTCTCCTCCTTTGGGGTGGAGGTGGGGGATCCGTGTCTCACCACAGGACTACCACGCATCCAAAGGACAGTTCTCCTCCTTTGGGGTGGAGGTGAGGATCCATTTCACCACAGGACTACCACACATCCAAGGGACAGCTGTCCTCCTTTGGGTGGAGGTGGGGATCCTGTGTCTCACCACAGGATCACTACACGCATCCAAAGGACAGCTCTCCTCCTTTGGGGTGGAGGTGAGGGATCCTGCATCTCACCACAGGACTACCACACATCCAAGGGACAGCTCTTCTCCTTTGGGGTGGAGGTAGGGATCCCGCCTCACCACAGGACTGCCACGCATCCAAGGACAGCTTCCTTGCTTGGGTGGAGGTCGGGTATCCCAAGGCCACACCACAGGACGGCCATGCATCCAAGGGACAGCTCTCCTCCTTTGGGGTGGAGATGAGGGATCCAGTGTCTCACCATAGGACTACCACACATCCAAGGGACAGCCTCTCCTATGGTGGGATCCTTCATCTCACCACAGGATTGCCACACATCCAAGGGACAGCTCTCCTCATCACTGTGGATCCTGCGGCTCTCAACCGCCCTCCTGGTTCCTCTCTGGACTACCTCGAAGGCTTGTAACACGCCCCGAGCGGGCGCTCGACTCCTCGATGCACCTCCGCCGCCATCATCGTGGATCCTGCTGTTCCACGACCGCCTCCTGGTTCCCTCCTCTGGACTACCCCTGAAGGCTTGTAACACGCCCGGGCACTCTCAGACCTCGTGGCACCTCTGCCGCCATCACCGTGGATCCTGCTGCCTCTCAACCGCCCTCCTGGTTCCCTGTCTGGACTACCCCTGAAGGTCGACGCTGATTTCCTCCAGACTGAATCACTCCGATTGGAGCGCGTTTTGCCTTGGTTTGCCTGATTGGCTTGAGAGGTAGCGCTCAGCTCCCGATTGGTGCGCCTGAAAGCCCAAGCTGAATACTATGGCTTTTGCTCTGCTGTGTACTGTAGTCTCTGTAATTTTACTTTTAAAAATATTCATTGGTGGTCCATCCCAGTGGCACCTTTGGTTTATGTGAGATTCTTAGAATTTATGCGAGATCCTTAGAACTTATTGTGAGATCCTTAGAACCTCATGTCATGGAATGCTGCTGTTAACCTAACTGTTGTTGACTATATTGTGCTAATATTGCCAAAACTACTGCTCTCCGTGTTTACTGCTACCTGTCTGCTTATTTCTGCCTTTCTATTCTCACTGACTGTTCACCTGTAAACCTTTCCCATCTCCTCCATTATTGTGTACCTTTCTAACCTGGGCCGAGCAACCGAGTAGCCTCACTATCTCTCCTCATCTCCCTCAACCTGCTCTTGCACTTGACTCTCACCCTTCCCCTCCTCCTGGTTCAAATTGCCACAGTGTGCTTTCTCCTCTGTCTTGGTGTGTCCCTCCTCCATCTCATTTGTATAACTTGCTGTCCTTTGCTTGTACCTTATCAGCCCAACCTCTGACTGTCTGCCACCAGCTTCCTTCTTCCCCGACTGAAATTTTCCTATATTTACCCGTGACCTCTTCTCCTCCTCAGGCTTGTGCCACACCCCAGCGGCGCTCAGACCTCAGCAGCACCTCTGCTGCCAACACCGCGGATCCTGCTGCTTTCGACCACCCTCCTGGTTCTCTCTGGACTACCCCTGAAGGTATGGTGGCTGATTTCTTTAGAGCCGACTTGCCAATCAGCTGCCTCCGACTGGAGCACCTTTTGCCTTGGTTTGCCTGATTGGTTCAGAGGGTAGCGCCAGCTCCGATTGGCGCCTGAAAGCCCATACTGAATACTACGCTTTTTGCTCTGCTGTGTACTGTAGTCTCTGTAATTTTCTCCCACCCCACCCTCCCAGGCCTCCTACTAAATACACTACTAGACCCACCCACCCTGCTCTAGCCTCTAGCATTTGATTTCCTCTCTCCCTGCCTACCACCTCTAGTTCTGCCCAACCTCACCCTGGCTTGCCTTAACTCTATCAGCAGTCACATTCTCCTGCTCTCCCTCACCTGCTTGATTCTTTATGTCCTAATACTCTACTCTGAACTCTCCTGGATCCCATCCTTAAGACCTTAGTTTTATTCCTCCAACAGCTCAGTTCTCCTGCTTTTGTTCCTTAGTATATTCTTTCTCTGAGCTCTGCACGATCATCCCAAAGCTGCATCCTGTGTATTTAGCACCCTAGCTTTAGTGCATGCAGTGTAACTCTCAAATCTCACTACTAACATCTTCCTTCACTTATATTCCAGCTATCTGTCCATTAACCCCTTCAGCACCCACCATATCTAGTGTTCCCATGAATCCTCTTCAGCTTCTCCTCACCCTCTGTCTGGTTTCAGTCACTCGAAGAACTAAGCATTCCATTTCTTATCACGTGCCTACTTTGAAACTCCCTGCTGGTTCTGTTAGTCCCTTTGTCTAATAGCCCAGCCTCGTCCTTTTTGTCTAAATGCCTAAAGCCCATTACCTGGACAATTTACTAGCCTAGTAGCCTATTATAGCCACCTGGATTCATAAAATTAGTAGTACCTCCGCTCAGGCTTTACCATGAAGGGTTCCCTTGGCTCCTCTTAGCAGCTACTTCTAACTGCGGTGCTAGTTGTCCCCTCAGCTGTCCCTGCAGCCATCATGCACTATCTCCAACTCCCCATTGTGTCACATTGTGCATAGTAGCCTATCCTCATTGCATATGTGACCCACAGTATGTCCTGCTGCAGCCCCTACTGGCTTGGCCCGCGTTTGGAAGGACATATACTGAACTCCCCTCCAGGGTACTCCTGCTGCACCTAAACCTGACAACCCTCACATGTGGCTGCCAGGAGTGTTAGTCTTCGCAGGGTTAGGCCAGAATAGCTACAAAGGAAAGTGAGACCAAGGAGGATGCTGGGAACCTTCACAAAGGAGACCCACAGGAGGGTGGCATGAGACCCACAGGGAAAGAAACAACCCCTGGTGGGGACTCAATCATTAGGGGGTAGAAATGGGGAGGAAGGGGAGAGGGAGGTAAGGTGCCTGCCTGGCGCCATGGCTTGGAGGGACAGGAAGGAATCCTCAGGATCATGGGAGCAGCTGCACGAGGGAGGGAGCTGGATGTCATTGTCCACCTAGGGACAAATGACCTGGCTAGGAATGGGATCAGAGCAGTGCAAGAGGAGTTTGTAGAGTTGGGGAGGGCCTTAGACAAGTAGCGCAAACAGTAACCTTCTCGGAGGTGCTGCCTGTCTATGGCAAGGGTGATGTTAGGGTACTACTCCTCACCAGGAATTCAATGAATGGTTGAAAAACTGGTGTGGAGCTCAGGGTTTAGCTTCATTGGGGACTGGGAAGTTATTTGGAGGATGCAGACTCATACTTCAGCGATGGTCTCACATCTGTCCAGGGGGAACCAGAATCCTAGGTGAGGTTTAAATGCTTCATTGGCAAGCATTTAAACTAGCCAAGGGGAGGCACTGAAAGGAGCAGGAAATCCCAGCCCCCACAAACAACAGTAATTAGTGAGGTAAACACCAAGGTAGAGAAGTCATTAGGGAGCAGGACAGAAGTAAATGTAAAAAGGCAAAGGCAGTAAGGACAGGAATGGGGCTAAAAGGGGTAAGACCATCAAAAAGTGGAGGGTGATGAGTACCAATGCCTGTAGTCTGTGTAACAAGCTCCCTGAACTAGTGGCCTTGATGGAAGAGGGTTGCCTGGATATTGTGGCAATCACAGAAACATGGTACACAGAGAACCATGACTGGGATGTCAACATACCAGGATACACAATCTACAGGAGGGACAGGGAGGGTAAAAGAGGAGGAGGAGTAGCTCTTTATGTAAAGGAAGGATCAAAGCAGCAGAACTAAAAAGTAAACAGGGAGCAAATGAGACACTCTGGGTTCCCCTGGAGACAGGAAATGGCACCACAATCCGCATGGGGTTGTATACAGACCCCCATCTCAGTGGGAGGAATGGACAAGGAAGTGATAGAAGAGCTGTAGAATGGCAGAAAAAGGGGAGATATTGTTAATGGGGGACCTGAATATGCCAGATGTTAACTGGAGCACCTTTGCTGCAGGCACATCCAAAGAGTAGGGTCATTCTTGATGCCCTACAGGGCATGCCTCAGACAGCTAGTACTGGAACCCACTCGGGAGGGAGCATTCTTAGACCTGGTACTCTCAAATGGGGATGGAGAAAGAATCTCAGATTTAGAAGTGGGTAGCCATCTGGGAACAAGCGACCTCCAAACAGTGTGGTTCACTATAAACACAGCATACAATCAAGCCATACAAAAGCAAGAGTATTGGACTTTAGGAGGGCTGACTTTGGGAAAATGAGAGGTGCCTCAGAAAGCACTAGCAAACAGGCAAGAAGGAGGTGTGGAGGAACAATGGAGAGTAATCAAAACAGCCATCACAGAGGCAACAAGCCTTTGTAAAGCAAATCAACAAAACACAACGAAGGAAAAACGCTATGGTTCTCAAAAGAGGTGGCAGGGAAGGTTAAGGAGAAAAGGATAGCATTCAGGAAATATAAGGAAACACAGAAGGAGAAGGACAGAGAACATTATCAGTTAAAGCAGAAAGAGGCTGGGAAGGCAGTCAGAATAGCAAAGGCCCAAACCGAGGAAAGGATAGCCAACTCTGTTAAGAAGGGGATAAGACCTTTTATAGGTACATTAGGGAGCAAGAAAGACCAAAGGAGGGATACTGAGGCTTAATAAAGGGAGGGAATGTGGGTAGGGGTGACAATGAAAAGCAGGGATACTGAACGAATATTTCTGCTCAGTATTCACAAAGGAAGAGGAGGGAGGTACCTAAACCAAACAAGAGAAACACTCTGAAGACGAGGGTCGATACCAGTCCATTTACGGAAGAAAGGGTTCTGAAAGAACTAATAAAATTGAAGGTGGACAAAGCAATGGGGCCTGATGGGATTCATCCAAGAATTCTAAAAGAACTAAAGGTAGAACTAATGACACGCTGACTACTCTCTTTAACAAAGCATGGGAGGATGGGGTGGTACCTGAGGACTGGAGGAGGGATGTGATTCCTCTTCACAAAGTGGGAGCAGGACAGAGGCAGGAAACTACAGACCAGTTAGTTTGACCTCAGTGGTAGGTAAAATGATGGAATCACTTCTGAAGGAAAGAATTGTTGAGTACCTAGAGGCCAGTGGGCACAGGACCCAAGGCAGCATGGATTCATGATGGGAAGGTCGTGTCAGGCAAATCTAATAGATTTCTTTGACTGGGTGACCAAAGTAGTAGACCAGGGAGGGGCTGTGGACATGACTTACCTAGATTTTAGCAAGGCATTGATACAGTCCCACACAAAGATTAATACACAAGTTAGCCAGCCTTGGAGTGGGTCCCAAGGTGGTAGCCTGGATAAAAATTGGCTAGACAACAGGACGCAAAGGGTAGTAGTAAATGGAGTCTACAATGATGAAAGGAGGGTTACTAGCGGGTACCGAGGGTTCAGTACTGGGACCGTCCTTTTAATGTCTTTATAAGTGACATTGCAGAGGAACTGGAAGGAAAAGTATGTCTCTTTGCAGATGACACAAAGATCTGCAACAGGGTTGATACACCAGATGGAGTGGAAAGGATGAGAAGGGACTTGGAAGGTTGGAGGAATGGTCAAATGTATGGCAGCTCAGATTCAATGCAAAGAAGTGCAAGGTAATGCACTTGGGAAACAAAACCCAGGGCAAGAGTACACAATGGGGGTGAGATACTGACAACAGTAAAATGGAAAGGGACCTGGGGTAATTATATCAGATGACCTAAAGGTGGGCAAGCAATGTGAGAAGGCAGTAAGGAAGGCTGGGGGATACTGGGATGCGAGGGAGAGGCATCACTAGTAGAAAACAGGAAATTGTTATCCTCTATGCAGACAGTTGGTGAGACCCCATCTGAGTACTGTGCAGTTCTGGAGACCCCATCTCCTAAAGACATAGACAGAGTGGAGGCTGTCCAGAGGAGGCAACCAAAATGGTGCAGGGTCTGTACCAGAAGACATATGAAGAAAGACTAAAGGAGCTTAATATGTATACCCTTGAGGAAAGGAGGGAGGGAGAGAGGGACATGATAGAAACTTTCAAGTACCTCAAGGGAATCAACAAAGTCCAAGAGGGTGGCATCTTTCAGAAAAAGAGATGTACAAGAACAAGGGAGCACAGTTTGAAGATAGAAGGGGATGGCTCAGAGGTAATGTGAGGAAGTTTTTTCATGGAGGGGTTGTGGATGCATGGAACAGCCTCCCGAGGAGGTCGTGGAGTCAAGAACAGTGGGAAATTCAAGAATGCGTGGGACAGACATAAGGCAGTCCTAGTGTGGGGTAGGAGGAAGTAAGCTATTGGTTAATTAGGATCTGCAGCTTATCTGTTAGGTAGGAAAATGGGCAGACTAGGTGGGCCAAGCGGTCCTTATCTGTCCAAATTCTTTGTTTCTATGTTTCTATGTAAGGAAAAGCTCCACACATCACACCTAACAAATCTTACAGACATAAACAAGTTAGGAATCTCAAAATCTCTTTAACTGCTCTTAGAAAATTACTCCTCATCCTTCTACTGTGTTCTAGCAATGTCGAGCTCAGCCCTGGCCCTTCTGTCACCTTAGACTCACCAGCGGACTTAGCAAGAATCAAAGGCATGAGCTTCTTGCATTTCAATGTATGCAGCTTGTTAAAAAGCACACTATGATCCAAGCCTGGATGAGTCACACTTCTCCCAATGTATTAGTGGTCTCGAATCCTGGCTCAAACCAGCCACTTTAGACAGGGAGGTCAGTGTCCCTAATTATGCCTTGTTTAGAGCTGACAGGCAAACCAGAGGCGGAGGGTGGCCATTTATGTTAAGAATAAGTTCACGGCCACCTGCCTCAACTCGTCTTCTGTCCAGCATTCGAATGTTTATCCCTCAAGGTAGCAGTTTCACAGACTAATGCGTTCCAAATTATAGGATGCTACAGACCTCCTTCTGCAGGTTTACAGCTCCTGTCTCACACAGTGCTTCTTGGAAACAGTCATTCTAGGGGACCTTAACCTTGATTGGCTGTCTAATGCCTCAGCCCCACTCTCAACCTTCTCACGACGACCATGGATTTTCTCAACTTATTACTGAACCAACGCACCACAATAAAAGGAACCCTAACAACAGTATCCTTCTGGATGTCATCTTGGTGAGTAAACCTTATCTCTTTATGCACGCTGGCACCTTATTTTCTGATGTCAGCAACCATTGTTTCATCACTTGTGTAAGGGCTCCCAGCAAACCGCATTTCACATCAAAGTTCTTGGTAAAGAGATCAGGCGTAACTTTGACTTGTTTGCTAGCCTAAACGAGCTCAAATACTCCCCACGTTGGCAGGATTTCTACCTGGCTAAAACTGTCATCTCAGTGTACGATATCTTCCAGGATATCTTGTCAGGGCTCTCAACAAATATGCTCCCTGGTAAAAACCAGCGTGAGGAATAAAGACTGTAGATGGTTCTCCCTGAACTTAAGGCTATGTTGCTCAACAGGGATAAGCTCTGGAAAAGTCCACCGACTCAATACCCCTACGGACTGGAACCATTTTAGGAGACTACGAAATGTCTGTACGAAAATGGTCAGAGATTCAAAACTGCTTTCTTTCTTTCATTTGGAGTTCGATTCTGCTACTAGGAACCCAGCTAAATTCTGGAAAACTATTAAGGACCTGTCCGGCCACGATTCGGCAATCTCCTCCCGACCAAGATTAACTTTGGAATTCTACATTCACCGACAGGCTGGAGATCTTACACTCATTCAATAACCATTTTGCTACTGCAGGCTAGCCTTTGACACTTCTGCAGTATCGCCTCTACACACCAGTTCACCACCTCCCATCCTGATCCCCTATCACTGACTCGGTATTTAAATTCCAACCTTTAAAAGAGGTGGAAGATCTCCTTCTGCAAATGGATATCAGGAATCCGTTGGTGCTGACGTCTTAGACCCATACTTTTTAAAGATTGCCTATCATGTACTAGCCATGCCGATTACCCACCTATTTAATCTATCATTGTCTCAGGGTATTCTGTCACCCCCATGGAAGACTGCACATATCATCCCCTTTTTAAATCAGGGAACCCCTGTGACCTCAACAATTATAGGCCGATCTCCATCCTTCCAGTATTATCCAAACTATTGGAAAAAATAGTGAATACACAGCTGCGGTCCCATCTCGAAACATTAAATCTACTAAACCAATGCAGTCGGCTCAGGGCTAACCATAGCACCATTTACGGCCCTCGCCAAAGTGACCAACGATTGGCAGAGGAGTTAGACCTAAGAATTATGTCTGTGCTGTATTTCTGGATCTAACAAGGCTTTCGACACACGTGGACCACAGCCTACTTCTCCTTTCTCTGCAGTCCATAGGCATGGACTCCTCATCGTTAATGTTGGTTCACTGACTATCTTACAGGGACGTCTCCAGCAAGCAAAAACTGAAGGTAATTGTCACCTCTTAAATCTGTCCAGCGGAGTGCCCCAGGGAATCTATCCTAGGGTCCGCTACTATTCGCAATATACATCAATAACATTGACTCCTGCATAAATAAGGCTAGTATTCACCTGTTCACAGATGATACTGTCCAATACTTATGTCAACCAACACCATTAGCGGCCTATGAAGATTTACAATCCAAATTCAATGTTCTCAGAGACAACTTATTCATAAAGCTCCCCTCCTCAATGCCAAAAAAGCGAAAGCAATGCTCTTCTCTCCATCTACCCTCTTAACCAACTCTGCAACTGCTGGCCCAGTACCCCAGATCACCACTTTAGTAGGTGAAAACTGGAATATGTCCCAAAATTCAAGTACCTGGGAGTGTGGCTAGACCATAGACTCTCCTTCATCGAACACATTGATGATCTACTAAAATGACTAAGGCAGAGGCTGGAATCTTTTTAGAATCAACCAATTCCTTACCAGAGATGCCAAGCTACGGCTGGTTCAAGCCACATTTCTTTTGTTGGTAGATTATGCAGGTTCATCTATAGTCATTGCCCTACCTATTGTTTGTCAAAATTGGACACACTCTACCACAGAGCCTTGAGGTTCATTCTGGGTCTCACATGGCACACATCACTGTTCTGTGTACAAGGCTGTAGGTTGGACTTCCCTTAAATCTAGAAGAGAGAGGAACGCTGCATTGTGGACCTTCAGAGGTATTTCAAAAAAATTACCTCATTACATCACCAGTTGCCTTCCTTTAAATACAGTAGGTAGTATACTCTGAAGCTCATCTTTCCTCTCATTTAAAGTACCTATGGCCAAATCTACGCTTTGGCAGAGCAACCATAAGCTATGTGCTGCCTGCACTTGGAACAAAATACAAAAACTCTTAAACTGTGCTCTCTGTCTGCTTCTCCGCCTTCAGAGCTTATACTCCCCTATCACAAAGAAGTCTGCAAGTGTTTCTCCCACTCCTGCCTGGTCTGTCTCTCTCAGAGTACCCCATTCTGCCATGCACAGTACTGCTAACAAAATAAACCTCTGGTGCCATCTACTGACCTTCCAAGACCTAGTCTCTCCATCCCCTCATTCCACCTCTGCCCCACTCTCTCCCTCCCCCCCACTTATCCCCTGTCCCCATCATCAGGACAGAAACCGCTTTATCCTCTGGTTGAAACTGTTTCCATGCCCACCCCTGCCACTCTCCCCTCTGCATCTATAGCGATTTCCTCGTCCGTCACATTCCTCAGCTCTGCTTACCTGCTACTCTTTCCCTTCTCATCCCCTTAGGTCCTCCAGTCCTGCCCTCCCTCACCTCCACGTTCTTCCCTTTTCCACTCCCTCATTTCTGTGTCCAGACTGAATATATACGTATGCCATCCTTCTACACTATTGTCTCAAACACTTGTTCTTGTATGCTCTGTTGTCTCTTATGGATTTGTTTTCAAATATCCCTCTGTACTCAGTCACATCGCTCTGTCTGTTATATCCACCTATTCCACCCTGGCCCATCTCAAGCTCCACATTGAATAACATTGCCCAATTGGACAATGAAATATATTGTTCGATGTATTGTATCGTACTTGTAAAGAATGTCTCTGTACAATTATCTAAGATTGTTGTGTGTTTTGTAATCTTTAAACCTTTTGTGTTACCTTGTCTGGTTGCACATATATGTTTGTAACAGTTTAACCTAACCAGGTCCATCTTGCAAATGAGCAATGCTCAACGATGATTCGCCTGGATAAATAAAGATTTTGATTGATTGATTGATCTGGGGTGGAGGTGGGGATCCTGCATCTCACTGCAGGACTGGCACCTGATAAAGGCCAGGTGGTAGTATAGGTGAGAGCAGTAGAAGGGTAGGGCTGTCTAACGATGCCGGGCACGTGGGTGTGCCATTGCATGCTGATATCTGGGGAAAGAAGACATGGGGGGATCAGGCCACCTACCACAATGTGTGGTCCTAGGCAAGTGGCAGATAACCGTAAGTCTGCAAGAAGATTGGTGACAGGGCTGAAGGTATGGTTTGCTGTAGGGTCCAGGGGACATAAGAGAAATAAACAAAGGCTGGGAAAAATGGGTGTGATGCAGTGGTGGAATTTAAAAAACCTGTCAGGGCATCACCTTTGATGTACAGGCAGAAAAGGGATGTGCAGTTGAAGTCTAAGGTCATGGTCACGCATTAAGTTTTGCATTTTTTAGTCTTTATTTAGTATGCTTTTATATATGTAAGGGGTACATTATACACAGCAACAGTCCTTCCTCACTTTGTACCTGAATTACAGTGGACTTGTAATTGCACTTTCTGAACTGAGCCCCCACCTATATTTCAGTTCCTGGGTGGTGGTGAGGTTATGGGAAGAAATGGGAGGCAAAAGAACATCAAGAACAGGCACGGAAAGTGGCCTGCTTTGCTTGATATGTAGATTATCTAAATCACATATTATCTTACATCCTTTAAAAGAGTTTGGTGGTTACAGCAAAAAGTTGGATTGGTAGCTACTGGGTATATAAGAAGCTGCTGTGATTTTTTTTTTTTTTTGTACAAAAACATTTTTAGAAAACATTTTATTCATTTATTTATGAAAACTCACCCTCCTACCAGCTTTCCTACCAGCTTCCCTGATTCAGTGTATTATAATAGGAGGCAAAATTGCTTCCTCCACCTCCGTACTGTACCTCCCAAGACTCTACATTAAGAGAGTGTCTCTCACTTTTCCAATCAGAATTGCCTTGTCCCACATAGAAAATGTGCCTACAAAGAAAGCTGTTGTCTCACATTGAAAACTCAGACTTCATAATACTCTGATTGCAAAATCAAAATTAAAATTCACAAAGAAAAGCGGTAGTTTCCATCTCAGTGATTTGATGTCACCTACTTTCAAAGGGCCAGTGTCCCACATTTTTACACATTCTGAGTATGTGTCCTTTTTTCTTCCATAAAGGTCTTTCTCCAGTCAGATGACTGCAAGGGCAGGCTATATGCCCTGTCCCTCTTCCCTGACCAACACTCACCTTCGGTACTCACTGGTGATGCTGATTCAAATGGGCGGGTTGGGAATAAGGATGGGGAGTGGTAGGGGTTTATGGAGCCCACACATTCCCTCATCTATGTTTTCTTCATGTTCATCCTCTGACTATGGTGGTAGGGAGGTATGTGCGTTGGAGGCACAAACGCACCACAGAACCATGGCCCCTCCCTCCGGGTGCTGCTCTGAGCTGCACCACCACCAGGCATGCACGCTGGTGACAGTCAAGACCCTACCCCAGCAGAGGAGAGCAGTCCATGGGATGCTGAACCTTCTCCCCATGCCAATCCCCAGCGACCTGGGTTCACTTCCAAACCTGGGTCTCCAGGCTGGCTCCAGGTACTGTATGGTGCCAGCGCCTCAGCTCTCTATGCCACTGGGCTGGCCTGTGTGTTCCTATTTCAAGTGACCAAAGATTGAGGGTATTCTGTCCACTTTCATGACATGCTGTCAGGAACTGGGAAGTTACGTGATCATTGTGAAGTGATAGGCCCATTAGAACAGATCCTGTAGTTAAAGGGAAAGGAAAGGGAAATTGTTTAACCAGGAGAGGCACACTGGGTAAGCTTGTTTTCAGGTGCAACCTGGGAGCACAAGGAAGTTAAGTGACTTGCTCAGGGTCACACAGTGCAAGTGGGGGCTGTGGGATTCAAACCCAGGTCTCCAGGTTTGCAGCTCAGAGCCTTAAATCACTGCAGTATGCCATGCTTTTGTATTCCATCCATCCATCAGGGTATGAAACACATGCAGTGTGAAGAGGCAGTCTGATCACTGCTGTTAGTCATCAGAAATATGCTTGAAGCTCCCTACATATTTACATAATGGATGCAGCATGTACAGCTGAATAATTACCTCAGAGGAGAAGATTGTTCACAACTGCTGGAGGTACTACTCGCTATTCCAGTGACTTAGGTGCAAGTGGGCTGGCCAAGGGAGGCTCGAGCTTCCGGGGATAGCTTTCCTTCCTCGGAGAGGGAGGACACAGTGTTCTGCTGTTTGACTAGCACTTGGCAAGGGCCAGGAAACAGCACAAGAGGACCACACCAAGGGAGGGGCAGCCACTGCCATTAGCGTGCACATGTGGCATGTATGCACTTCTTGGAGGAAAAGTCCTTGCCCACTGTTGCACTGGTGCCCTCATGCATGACTGACATGGCAGATCATCAACTACTCTCATGGTCCTGGGCAGGTGCTGGATGGCTGATATCCATGAGTAGGTTGTGACGGGGCTGAGGAGGTGCCACTGGACAAGTAAAGGAACAAATAAAAACTTGATTAATGAAAAAAGATTGGGTGGGAATAGGTCAAGGATGCCATTATAGGAATATTGAAATGAATTGACGGCCCACCGGTGCAGCGGCATGGCTTCCGCTAGATGCTGATGTCCTGGGTTCTGGAACGGACCAGAGGAACTGGAGAGCCAGCCGGGGAGGATAATTGAGCATCCCACAGACTGCTCTCCACCTCCAGGGCGCTAACACTGCACATGACTAGATTCTGGAAGGCATGCCAGATGTTGGTGCGCTACATGCCTCACATCATTGCGCCATGCCTCCCACTAACAGGGACAAAAATCCTGACTGAATGCGAGTTTGGCCTCCTCCCACCTGAAGCCCAGCGCAGCTGTCCGAACTGTGCCACCGATCTCAATGTGACACCGCTAGGGTATGCTGGGAGGGCTCCCCGATGGCTCCTCCTCTGGGGGTAATCCAGGGAGCACTCCAGTGGCTGCAGGTAAGTCCCGGGGATGGGGTGAGGTGGTAGGGATGGTGGACCAAGGAACTGCCAGCTGTGGGGAAATAAGAAGGAGGAACATCAGAAATGTTAGATAAAAATAGATTATGGGTCCATTTGTTTAAGCCCCTGCCATCCAGATAGCTATAACATTCACTATTAAGTGAAACATATGTAGTTATTGTTCAATGGAAAGTGATACCAATACAGTAGCACGCGAAATAGCTATAGCCATATTTTAATGGGAAGGGATACCAATAGTATGTGACATACAATCACTGTAGCCATATTTTAATGGAAGTGATATCAATAGTATATACAGTAGCTATAGCTGTTGTTTAATGGGGAGTTATACCTGTGGTATGTGAAACAGCTGTAGCCATTGTTTAATGGGAGATGATACCAAAGTATGTGAAACAGCTGTAGCAATTGTTTGATGGCAAGTGATATAAGTACATGAAATAGCTGTAGCCGTTGTTTAATAAGGCGTGATACCAGTATTATGTGACATATCATTGATGTAGCCATTGTTAAACAGTAGTATGTGAAATAGTTGTAACAACTGTTGGAGGAGAAATTATACCAATGCTATGTGAAATAGCTGTAGTCATGGTTTACTAGGAGTGATACCAATATTATGTGAAATAGCTGTACAGTTTATTAGGAAGATACCAATTGTATGTGACATGTAGTCGCTGTAGCCGTTGTTACCAATAGTATGTAAAATAGCTGTAGGCATGGTTAGAAGAGAAATGTACCAATGTTATGTGACATGGCTGTAGTCAATGTTTAGTGGGAAGTGATACCAGTAGTATGTGAACTACAAATAACCACTGCTTAATGGGAAGTGATACCAATTGTACGTGAAATAGCTGCAGGCATGGTTTAATGGGAAGTGATACCAATTGTACGTGAAATAGCTGCAGGCATGGTTTAATGGGAAGTGATGCAATATTATATGAAATAGCTGTTGCCATTGTTTAATGGGAAGTGATACCAATTGTACGTGAAATAGCTGCAGGCATGGTTTAATGGGAAGTGATGCCAATATTATATGAAATAGCTGTTGCCATTGTTTAATGGGAAGTGATACCAATTGTATGTGAAATAGCTGTAGCCATGGCTCAATGAAAAGGACACAAATATTATGAGAAATAGTTGTAGCCATTGTCTAATGAGATGCAGTACTGATAGTATATGAAATAACTGTAGCCGTTGTTTAATGGGATGCAGTACTGATAGTATATAGAAATAGCCCGTAGCCATGGTTTAATGGAAGTAATACGGATATTATGTGAAATAACCGTAGCTATGGTTTAATGGGAATTGACACCAGTGGTATGTGACATAGCTATAGGCATGGTTTAACGGGATGTGATACCAATAGTATGTGACATATAGTAGGTATAACTGTTGTTAATTAGACATGCTGCTAGTAACGTTAATGGACTTTGGTAGTGTTGAGAGGAAAGCACATGGTGGCAAAAACCACTGAGAATCTGTGTCCAGGTAACATAGTATTGTAGTTTAGGGTCGGAAGGCTATGACTTCATCAGGTCTTACCCATGTACTGCATAAAGGGCATTAATCAGTTTGCTGTACTAATTGAGAGGATTCCCACCCAGTGTACTACCCAGGTTACCGAGGATTCCCTGTAAGCAGAAATATCTCCAAGCCTACCTTGAAGGCCTATACTATCTTCATAGCCACAGTTTCCACCTTTAGGCTGTTCCTTAGGTTTGTTAAAAAAAAAAAAAAAGGAAAGCTCCCAGTGAAATAGATCAGTACCCCAAAGAGAGGGGACTGCTGTCTATTGAAATTGTCCCCAAAAAAAATTATGATGTGCACTACAGTATGACTTCATCTATCCACAGGTGAAGATGTGTGCACATTGCAACACCAGGGTGTCTGTTTGCTGCTGTTGCTTCAATCCGAGCTTTCTAATTTGTACAAAACTTTTTTACATTTGTATTGTAACATTTTATTTCTAGGGACATGGATATGTTGTTCATCCACACTGTCTGGCAGGTATCCTTGCCGCTTTAAATCTTGCGGAAGGTCTACAAGCTGGCTCCTCCACCCACCGGGTGGTAAAACTCTTAGCTCCGCCCCATGTCGCCAGATCTTCCTTACGGCTTGAAGCTCAGGTTCCCTCCTTAACGCTCTGTGTATAAGACTGGTTCCTAATTCTTGGTTTTCCGAATTTAAAAGTTTTGCTTAAAAGACTTGGTCTTCTATCGCTCGCGGCTACGATGGACAAATCGACTCGGTTTTAGCGGTGCCCTTGTGGGCAGAAGATGTCTCGGACGCATCCGCACTCCAATGGTGTATACTGTTTAGGCCTCTCGAGCACCACCCACAGGCTTGCAACCTGTAGCTCTTCCTTCTCAGCCTACGTCCTCGAAGACCGTTCCGCCTGTTTACAACTGGGCGGCCCGGCGATTTTCCACTAGTTGATCAAAAGGGCCCGATCGGCGGTTTCCGCGGCGGGACTCGGCGGATCAGCTAGAGCAGATGATCACCCCCGAAGAGGAGGCGCGCGGGCTGCATCTTCCTCGACTGCGGCTTTTATTCCGCTTACCTGGGTTCCTCTTACACAACTTCTTTTAAGGAGTATGTCTGGTCCCTCCACTAGGGAGAGGGACCAACGTCTGCTGGACCTTCTTCTTCTCGGTCCAAGAAGAAAGACAAGGGTAAGTCTCTTCGTCGACGCTCTTGGGAGCGGAAAGGTCCTCTCTCTGAGTTGTCGGCCATCGACTTCGGTCGATCGTTCAGCTTCGCCACTGGTCTCACGGTGTCCCTGCAGGTCAGTTGACCAGACTCCGCCGACGAGTCGAGATCTTTCTCGACCCGTTGGACGGGTTGTCGACCGCGGCTGAAACCCTCTCCCGGTTCCCCGGTGGGAGTTGAGGATCCTGGCTTGCCAGTGCCTCTGGTTCCGGAGCCCTTGGGTGTTCCCTCCAAGCCGAGGGAGGAGCCGGTTCCACCCATCCTCTCCACACCGTCTTCGGAAAGCCGAGGTTCTCGGTCTCGGTCTCGACTTCTTCAAGGTCCAGCCGATCCCGCCATCACAGGCAGTCTCGGTCTTGGCACTGTGGTAGCGGCGCCGCCGCTCGTCCTCTTCCTCCTCCTCGGATGAGGAAGCTCCGACACAAGTTGCGTCGGCGATGGGGACCTCATGTGGCAACAGCTCCTTTGACCGGGGAATAAGCCGACGCCATCGCCTTCCCGGCCATTAAGTGGCTGTCACCGAGCGACTGAAACAACCCCCTGCTTTACCGGAGCCTGTTGTCAGGCGGTTGTTCGGCGAAACCAGCTGCTCCACCGATTCGGTGGAACCTCCGCCTCCACAGCCGCGGTTTGGGGCTCCACCAAGAATTCTCGGTCGGCTCAGGGTCTGCCCCATAGGCTGTCGGTCACCCTCACTCCCGATCGCCCTCGGCAGGTGGAGGGTGGCTCAGGCCGAGGCAGCTCTTTGCGGACTCTTCCGAGTCCGACGGTTATTCCTCCTTCTTCTCCAAGCGAGTGGACTTGAGTCCTCTGGAGGTCAGTCGCTGGGCGACAGCCTCGTCCTTCCTGGGGTTGCTCAGACTCATCTCGGAATCCACCGGGATGCAGCTCGAGCCCGTATCCAAGCGGGCCAAGTATCCCTCATGGAGATATTGGACCGAGGGATTCTCCTACGGAGGCCTTCCCTGTGGCTGAGGCCATTGTGGGCCCGGCCTTGGAGCTCTGGCAGGTCCTGCTTCTGTCCTGCACCTTCGCCAGGATGGCCAGGAAGTATGCGGTCTCTACCGGTTCCCTGTCCGGTTTCTCAGAACATCCCTCGGCCGAAGGGTTGGTTACCAACAGCGTTTCCGGCGTGCGAGCGCTAGGGGGTCGGACAAACCTCCCGACAAAGGAGTCCAAGAAATTGGACTATGCCGGGCGAAAGTCTACGCTATGTCCTCCCTTGGCCTTCGCCAGGCCAGCTTGGCTGTACTGATGGCACATTTTTGCACGCCCTGTTGGGCTCCCTGGACGAGGTGGTTCCTCATCTCCTGGCTGACCTGCAGACCACGGTCAAGCAGGTGCGGGGAAGGCAGGGCAGTGGCCAAGCAGCAACTTCAGACTGCTTTGGACATCGGTGATTCATGCGCCAGGTCAGTAGCGGCTGCAGTGGCTATGCGCCGTCGGGCATGGCTGAGGATATCCACCTTCACAGCGGATACCCAGCACAAATTGGCGGATGTCCCTTGTTGGGGACCGACCTCTTCGGCCCTGGAGTGGAAGGCCACCTCCAGAGGATCGAAAAAGTCCAATGCCACCTTGGACTCGTATCATCCGCTCAGAGGACAAGGGCCACAGACCTCAACCCAAGCCCTTTCGTCCGTCTGCCTGCCCCGGCACGCCGCCCAGAACACCAGGGCCAGCAGGCTCGCTGGCGTGCCCAAACCCAAGCCTGTGGCTTCCTCCTCCAGCAAGCAGGAGGTAAGGCCCAGGCGGTCCCTCGGCCGGTCCTCCTCAAGCCTGCACAGTGACGGGTTGAGGGTGTCGCTCCCAACCTCATCACCTCACCTCAGGTTACCCCGGGGACGGCTCCAGTACTTCCTTTCCGCCTGGTCTGCTATTACCACAGACAGGTGGGTGTTGGAGGTGGTAGGAAAGGGCCTGCCTCTGGAGTTCGAGCAGGCCCCACCCTTCAGAGCCGTCGCACCTCGGGGGCCTCGGGGTCCGAGACTCGCTGTCAGCTCGCCGAGCCGACGCCTGCTCTCCTTCTCGAGAAGGAGGTGATAAAGAGGTGGCGGACCCTCCCTCAAGCCAGGGTTCTTGTCCAGGTACTTCCTGGTTCCGAAGCGGACGGGGCTGGCGCCCCATTCTCGACCTACGACCTGAACAAGTTCCTAAGGTCTTGAACCTTCAGGATGGTCACTCTGGCTCAGATAATACCATCCTTGGAACACAGCGTGTGGTTCTGCTCTCTGGACCTACAGGACGCATTCTTTCACATCCCTATCCGTCCGTCCCATCAAAGGTTCCTTCGCTCGAGCGGAAGGTTCCTTCAGTTCCAAGCCATGCCTCGGCTTATCTCCAGCTCCCAGGGTCTTCACCAAATGCATGGCAGTGGTGACAGCATTCCTGCAGCGCCGAGGGGTCCGGGTTTACCCTTACCTGGACGATTGGCTGATAGCAGCCCTCCAGACAGGAGGTGGGTGGTCCAGAGTCCTGGCCCTCCGGTTTGCTCTCAGATCGGCCTCCTCATCAAGCGGCCAAGTCGGAACTCGAGCCGAAGCAGGTGATTCTTTTTCATCGGGCAGAGCTCGACTCTCTTCGAGCCAGAGCATGGCTCCTGACGGACAGGGCCGAGGTTCTTTCCTCCTTTGCCCAGTCATTTCTGGTTGGGCATTGCACCCTGCCGGGACTTCCTGCGCCTCCTGGGTCTCATGGCGGCCTGTACCAGCGTGGTCCGTTGGGCCGCTGGAACATCGCGCCCCTTCAGTGAGTCTGGCCAGCCAGTGGTCCTGGCAGCTGCGATCCATTGGACCAGCTAGTGCGGTGACCCAGGGATGTGGAACGCTCTCCAGTGGTGGACCGTTCCAGTTCATCTGCAGGAGGGCATCCTGTTCGTCCGCCCGGCGAGCGGCGGTCTCTCTATCGACCGATGCCTCTCTGATGGGTTGGGGTGCCCATCTGGGGAACACCGGCGCACGGCCTCTGGTCCCGCGGGAGTCCCGATGCCACATCAACCTGCTGGAGCTCCGAGCGGTCCGCCTAGCTCTCACTGCCTTTGCTCCGCTTCTTCAGGGTCAAGTGGTCCGGGTCCAGATGGACAATACCACGACCATGTACTATCTAAACCGCCAGGGCGGAACGCTCCATGCTCCTATGCAAAGAGCTCTCCGCATCTGGTCACTCTGCGCAGCCTGGAGTGGATCTCCTAGCCATTCATGTGGCAGGAGCCTCAACACCCTGGCCGATGCCCTAAGCCGGATAGGGCTGCCTCCCACGAGTGGTCTCTCCTGCCGGAGGTAGTACGAGATCTATTCTCCCATTGGGGCACACCTCAGGTGGACCTGTTTGCCTCCAGAGAGAATGTAAGGTTGAGGCTGTTCCATGCCCACCCCTCAGCAGGGCTCTCTGCAGGGGATGCCTTCTCAAGGCCGTGGACTCCGGCCTCCTTCTACACCTTTCCCGTTCCCCTTGTTACACAAGGTGCTGCTCAAAGCAAGGAGGGACAAGGCGCAGGTGATTCTGATAGCCCCAGACTGGCCCCGCCAGTTCTGGTACCCAGATCTCCTCAGCCTCAGCTCCAGGCTTCCGAGGCAGCTTCCAGCTCACCCGGACCTGCTCTCAGTCAGTCAGGAAGGTATTCCATCCGGACCTTCAATCCCTGCACCTGACGGCCTGGTTCCTGAGCGGCTAGAGTTCCAGGCCTTGGGTCTTTCCGGACGAGGTCCTCAACGTAGTTGAGGCGTCCCGTGAGTCGACCAGAAATATGCTTACGCCTCAAATGGAAAAGGTTTTCCATTTGGTGTCAGGGCAGGGCCTGGACCCTTCCTCCTGTTCTCTGGCGAGCATATTGGACTACCTGTGGTCCCTTTCTCAGCAAGAGGCTTGGGTCGGCGACCCTTAAGGTGCACCTGGCAGCCATCTCTGCTTACGGGCGGGCCGGGAAGCAGTCGGCACAGGAGAAGGTGGTCTCGCTTTTCAAAGACCTTGATCACATTTCCTCGTGCAAGAACCTCCACCTCCGTGTGATCTACTGCTGGTACTGGCAAAGCTCATGGGCAAGCATTCAACCAATGCACAGGTGTGAACTCTCACCTGTCGTGGAAGACCGCCTTCTTGGTGGCTATCACGCCAGCCAGAAGGATGGGAGAGCTCAGGCACTTTCCATCGAGTCTCCTACCTGGTCTTCCACAGGGACAAGGTTGTCCTGCGTCCCACCGAAATTCCTTCCGAAGGTGGTGTGGAGTTTCAGCTTAACCAGGTGCTGACTCTGCGGTGTTCTACCCCAGTCACACCTTGGAGGCCGAATATAGGCTCCATACTTTGGACCCTGAAAGTTAAGCTACTATAGGAAGCGCATGGCTGAAATTAGGGAGAGGTTCAGCCAGTTGTTTGTCACCTACGCTGAAGCCGCATCTGGCAGACCTGCAGCCAAGCGGACTTATAGGCAGGTGGGTCACCTCCTGCATAGATCTCTGCTATAAGTTGGCGGGCATGGAGCCTCCCAGAGGGATAAGAGCTCATTCTACCCGCCATACTGCTGCATCAGTGGGTGCTTCAGGACGCCCTATCCAGGAAATCTGCAGGACTGCTACCTGAAGTCAGACACACCTTCATCACCCATTACCACATCGACCTTGAGTCACGCCCGGGATGCTGGTTTGGGGCCTCGTTCTCCAGTCTCTTTCCCAAGTAAGTATCGGGGTGTGCGTCTTGCCTCCTCCTCCTGGAGAACTGCTAGAGTCTGCCAGACTGTGTGGATGAACAACATATCCATGTCCTAGAATACAGGTTACTCACCTGTAACAGGAGTTCTAGGAATGGTATATGTTGTTCATCCCACACCCACCCGACCTCTCCGGCTTTGACGCACTACCTGAGCTTCCAGCGGGCCAGATCTGGCGTCCAAGGGGCGGAACCAGAGTTTTACCACCCGGGTGGGTGGGAGGAGCCAGCTTGAAGACCTTCCGCAAGATTTAAAGCGGCAAGGATACCTGCCAGACAGTGTGGATGAACCGACATATACAATTCCTAGAACTCCTGTTACAGGTGAGTAACCTGTATTTATGTCTGTGCTATAGCACTATATGCAGTGAATGCACTTTTTGTTGCATATTAAATTGCTGCAGTTTATAGCAGAAGAAAACTATATATTTTTTTCCTCATGCTTTTGCCGCTGGCACCCTAGCCCTGCTAATGAGCTCGCTGGGCCTGCAGCCCTCACCCAGGGATCCCCCAGAGTGGGACCACCAAAGCGGAACTGTCATGGCTGAGGGTCGGGTACCAAGCCCTGGCCTACACAATGGGTAGTTTTTCCGACTTTGACTTCCCTGCAGCTGGGAACATGCGATGATGCTAGCGGTCGAGCATCCATCCCAGCTCCACCCACGTTATGGTGCGGACGCCATGTCCCGCAGCCTCCGCCAGGGGCAAAGGGACCAGTTAACCTCCTGAGAAGGAGAGCAGTCCCGGATGCCTCGATCCTTCTCTCACTTAGTTAACCACGGCGTCCTGTGCCTGTTCCCAAACACAGGTCGCCAGTGTGGCACGAGGTGTGGTATCCAGCGCCAACCCTCAGCGCCACCGGTCAGCAGAAGAAAACTATTTTTATTTGTGCTTCAGTTTTGGTTTGCTTCTTTGCTCCATGAGTGCACCTGGTGTTTGTTCCTTAGAATTACCACCATCTGGAGACAAAATGTCTCCTAACATTACCCCATATTTAGCACTTCTGAACTTCAGGGCAGTTTGCCACATACTGTATTGCGAGCATACCTGATCAAACATCTCTGTCTGTTCAATCTTTTGATACTCATGAGTTGCGAAGACTAGCATCATGTCTCCATCTCAGCCTCCTGTTTCTCTAAGGGAACGTTAGGGACCCTGTGGCTCAGGCTGCTCATGACTACCCTTTTGAGGCTAAGAATGCTATACCATAGATTGGGCGCTCGCAGCTGCTGCCCATTCTAGAGCCCATGATTGTGGAATATTAGCTTCCCTGGACTGGCCTTCATTCGAAAATAGAATGCGATATCCTGTACTCTGTCTTACTTACAAATTGCTTAAACCCCTGCCTCCATCCAGCCTAATTGGTATTATTCAGTGAAGACAGTTTACTAGCCCCTCAAGATTTGCAGCCCTCCCATTACTTGTTATACCTGAAATACAGTACGTGTCTGGGAAAAGGTAATTTTCCTACACTGCCCCATATTTGTGGAATACTTACCCTCTGAGGGTGCTCGAAAGCCCACATGCACAATCTTTAAGAAATGGCTAAAATCCCTTCTCTAGTCCATGCCCTTTGTACATGTTAGTGTTGTACCATGTGTTTTAGAATAAATAGCAACTCGTGTTTACTCCTGTCATAATTTCTTCTTTATCGCTTGTCTCTGCAGCAGCTTGCATTATTGATTCTTATGATGCGCTTATTTAATGTTTGTGATATGTGTTCAGTAACGGTTGTAACTAATAATGTTGTTAGTATGGTTTCATCATATGGCTTTCTGTATATGGTTGTATAAATAAAAAATTAGTGTATTTTTCTTTTTCCTGTTTCAGTTGTTCACCTTGCCTGTTCTAGGACTGCTGTTCGTCCTTCCACGAATGTATGCACTTACTATATGGAATATTCTGTGTGTAGCTAATCCAGTCACCCTGAAAAAGGGATCTGTGGTCTGAGTGGGCTTACCTAGTCATCAAAATTTAAAATAAATAAATACAGCTTTTGTCCCTTATACTCCTGATCATTTTGGTGCCCCAATGTTGCACATCTCAACAGCCTCAATCTCAGGCTGACTTTTCTCCCAGGTGTGCTGATTTTGCCATGATATATGCTCTTCATGACCTTCTCCTCCCTAATGAATCACATGCAGTATTCAGAAATGGAACTGATCCAGTATGAGTTTAAGCGATTCAGCACTCCACACTTGCACTCTTTTTTTTGGGAGTGTGTTTCTTATGTCCACCACTCCCTGTGGCAAATGTTATTTAGTTAACCTTTTCACCAGAAAGACATGCTGAGCCACAAATGGCTCATTTGCAGGTGTGTCTAGGGGAGGGGTGCTGTATAACACATACAGCAATGCAAAGTGTACATTTACATGAGTGAGCAAGCTTGTTCACAGAGTATGACATATGCAATAAGGAAGGATTGACAGATATGTGAGGCAGCTTGTCAGTATAGCCAAGTAAATAAGCTCAGCGTTGATGCTTCATTGATAGCCCCTACTTGCCTGGATCAAGTCGTTTTGCAAATGGTCTTCCTTTGCTCTAGAATCTATCCCTCAATAGCTAAGTGCTTACAGTAAATTTAATTACCTTACTGTGTCCCCTGACTCAAAATGATCATCAATAAAAATTCTGAACAGTAGGGGTCTCAGTACCACCTTGGGCAGCCCCACTGGTGACTTTTAGCCATTGTAATATTGTGCCACCTATATCTGCTGAGTCCTAGTACTTAAGTATGCACTTCTCTATATTGCACTTACATTTAGTTTCATTTAAAGCAACAGTGCAATAAAAATGTTTTTTCCAAACAGCTAGTTTCAGCTACAATTAATAGAAATATTAGTATACCTGTCATATCTACACCCCTATGTTGCACATACAATGAGGTTTTTAAATTGATTCTGTACTTTGCCAGGTCTACACTGCTATTTCCGTGCAAATGAGGAGGCCATCTTTTTCTTGAGAAAAACTGAATTAAAACATTGATGAAATAATCCGATTTCGTGGAGCTAGAATGTTTTACCACCAAATAAAACTGGAAGATGCCTGGAATCTTTTATAGTGAAAAAAGGGACAGAGTCAGATTTTGTGCCCTGTTTCATTGCATTGTTGCTTTAAGATTTCCTCAAGTTCACAATCATCCTCTCATGAGGAACCCTACTAAATTCATGACTGAAATCCAGCTGTGTTACACTGGATGTGTTTCACCTTCCTGGTTCCTTTGCTACTTCCTCAAAGAAGACCAGCAGGTTAGACCAGTACAGTCATCCCATAGTGAACCCATGTTGACTCTGCTTTAACAGCTGAAATTTGTTCAGATGTTTCATAATCTGATCCTTAATAATCATCTCCAGTACTTTTTTCCAAAAGCTAAGGTTAGGCATACTAACCCTGTTACTTGGGTCACTTTTTCCCTTACTGTCCATTCTTCTAGGCACCTCACCAGTTTTCAGTGACTTCTGATCATTGCCAGAGTACACATTATTACATCCTATAGCTCCTTGAGTATACCTAGATGACTACGATCTGTTTTTGTAATTTATTCTCCTTCTGTTTAACTTATGGTAAGTAGTGCAACAGCTGATTTTATTTGTAGAGCCTACGCCAGTTGAAAGTAATGTATTCTAGTCAAGAATCTAAAGATTTGAGGATAATATTGCTGCTAAAAATGGGCATGATCATTTTTATTTTGCTGTTTGATCTGCAGCAATGGCTGTGCATAGCTGAATATTCATTCCAAATTAAATCTTTATTTATTGAACTTTGTTGACTCATGAGGCCCACTGAGACACTAAGTCCCTTTTTTCACAGGTGACCTGGGATTAATTTCACATGACTAGAAAACACAACATAGCATACAGACAGAAATCAAGGAGAGGTACGTAGAGATGATGTAAGGTCTAGTTACAACTGGTTAGTAAACATCTGATTGCAAAGTTAAACAGGCAGATTACGTAGATATCACTGAGCCACAAAGGAATTAAATAAACAGTTGGATGTACATGGTACAGAAGGTTCAAGTTGCTTCACAGTTGTAAAACAGTGGAAAATACAAGTACTGACCATAGTATAACCTTTCAGCATATACAAGCACACAGACTGCCCTCAAGGAAAATGCCTTGAGCTGTTTTTGAAGCCACCAAGGAGAAGCACTCTTGGAGCTCTGCTTGGGAGGACATTCCAGGCTGAGGGGGCAGAGTAGGCAAAGGCTGCTCTTCCCACACAAGACTTTGTTCTTGGAATCTCTAGAACAGTGGCTGGAGGCCTAAGTGTTCTCCTGAGTGATTTTGGTGGAGATCCCATTCAGAGGCAGACAAATTGGCACAGTGATTCTCAGCAAACAATCACTGTGAAAAAGGCTGCATTCCTGTCATGGGTGATTGCTGCTGGGAAGAACAGCCAGCTCAGCACTGTGGACAGACTGCTAAATTCAGTCTGTCTACAGTTTTGTCGAGCCTTTTCTCCCGAGACGTGTGAGGAGTTCAACCAATTCTTCCTGGACAAGGTGTCCACCACCGGCTGGGATATTGCCGAGCAGCACATCATCAACTGTCAGTACCTGACCTTTTCGAGCGGTAGGCACTTCATTCCTGTGGACTGAGTTTGAGCCAGTTTCAGCAGATCGCGGTTTTCGAGTGGTTTCAGTCTGCACCCACTTTTGTGCATTGGACCTTGGGCCGACTAGACTTCTTTTAGAATGTGGGATTCCACTCCAGTCCAGTGTAGTGGAGATTGTCAGTGTGTTCCCTTCGGAGGGTGTTTTGCATCAACTCTTAAAGCCATGGTGAAACTCTCCTTAAGAAGGTTTCTCTCAGCCAGCCGATGGTGCTGAGGTTGAGACACAGACGCACACCTCAGCGCCATGCCAGCGACCCGGGTTTGGGGATGGATCTGGGCCGCTGGGGGTTGGCAGGGGAGGGAAGGGATCAGTGTCTGGAGGACTGCCTCCTTCCCGAGAAGGGATTCGAGGATAGCACTGCTGCCTTGCAGCCCTGGTGGTAACCGGGGCAGCATTGAACATGTACAGCGGATGCTGGGGCAGAGTATCGCATTAGTGTCACAGATGCCATTGCACATCCGTGCTATGTGGGGTGCAACAACATAAGAAATCCCGGAGGACTGAGGAGGTGACGAAGGTCTCAGGGACCAGGGCACACATTCTCAACACCAGACTGCCACTCCAGTGGTCCCCAGGTGCCACCTGCAGGGATGGACCCTCTAATCACAGAAAGATGCTGCCAAAGTAGGAGTGGCGGGCCTTCCGGTGATCTGGAGGGCTGGGAAATCCCTGTGGGGGAGACCACTGGGAGGGTCTCTGTGGGAAGTAGTAGGGCCTAAGTCGAGAAGGCACCTCTGAGAGATGCCACAGTCCGAAGGAGCATAAATAGAGTTGGGGAGGGAGGCTTCTCTAGACCCTGATGATCCTTCCAATTACAGACCTGTCTCAAACCTTCCTTTTCTTGGGAAGTTGATCAAGAAGGTAGTGGCAGTGCAGCTAGAATAACACCTGAGAAAACGACATCTACAAACCTGGAGATCTGGGTTTGAATCTCATCAGCCCTCACTTGCATATTGTGTGACCCTGAGCAAGTCACAACTTCCTAGTCCTCCCAGGTCGCACTGGAAACAAGCTGCAGCTTGGTGTGCCTTTCCTGGTTTAACAACCCCCCTTTTTCAATCAGGTTTCTGGCTTTGTCATGGCATCGGGAACCACCTTAGTCAGAGTGCATCATGATCTCTTCCTAGAATGGGATAGTGGTTGTTAATCCATTCTTGTACTGCTAGACCTTTCCTCGAGATTTGATATAGTGGATCACTGGGTGCTGTTGGATCACCTGAGGCACTATGTGGGGCGCTCTGGAACAGTGCTGTGGTGGTTAAGAGTTCTACATGTCTGGCAGAGTGCAGCAGGTTGCCCTTGACTCTTTCATATCGAGCAGTGCTGTGCTTTGCTGTGGGGTGCCTCAGGGGTGATCTTGACCCCATTTTATTCACCGTATACATGTTGCTGCTAGGTGAGATCACAGCTTGTCATTTCATTACTGTGCCGATGACACCCAGCTGTATGTGTCTTGTGCCCTGATGATAGTGCAGCTGTTTCCCATCTGAATGAGTGCCTTGTGGAGATCCAAGATTGGATGGCAGCTAGCTGACTTAGGCTAAATCCATAAAAGGCAGAGTGTTACTGGTGGAGTCGGGTGGGTCTGGTTCAGCCCGTGCCTAGAAAAAAATACTGTCTTTCCCTTGCTGGATGGTGTTGCTCTTTGTGCAGCTGATATGGTGAGGAATCTGGGTGTCATTGTGGTCTCCAAGTTGACCCTGGAGCCCCAGGTGTCGGCTGTTGCCACACTGTTTTTGCCATCTTCGTTATAGCGCCAGGATAAAAGCTCTTTCTTGAGCCGACCAATCTGTAAACTCTGGTACACACCTTGGTCACGTCTAGGCTGGATTACTGTTAACACTCTGTACCTTAGGTTATCCACTGGCTGGTGCACCACCTGCAGATAGTTAAGAATATAGCAGCGTGGCTGGTGGCTGGGACATCATGGTTTGAGCACATTACGCCATTCTCAATGATCTCCACTGGCTGATGTCTCAATGGCCTATCCCGTCAGGGTTTGCTTGATGGCTTTCAAGGCCCTGCATGGTCTGGGTCTGGGCTACCTGAAAGACCTCCTGGTTCCATATGCTTTACTCATGCCCTCCACTTAGTGGAGGTAGATCTCCTCCATCCCTCGATCATGGCTGAAATCCTCGGTGATAGGGCATTCAGTGTGGTGGCCTTATTCTTTGGAACATCCTTCCCTGAGAAGTGAGAGGTACTCCTTCGCTGACTGCTTTTAAATGTTCTCTAAAAGCATATTTCTTTCATCTAAGTTTTGGCCTGGATTTAAGTTTTTAATATTCCTATTTATTCAAGATTTTAATATTCCTATTTAATTATTTTTTATCTTTATTGTGAGGCACCATGAGCCTCTGGGAATGGGAGCCATATAAATAAAATTGCCTTGCATTTCTTGTCAACGCATCTCTAAGATGGGGAGGGGGACGACTGTGGATGATTTTGTGAGCAAGGCAAAGAAGGAGTATTCTAACCTCCTCTCTAAGGAGGGTTAATTTAGGGAGTGGAAAACATCACAATGGTGTGCCCTTGATGGGGCACTGGCAGCAGATCAGCCTATTTTTATTGTACAGGACCCTTAGCTTGTTCAGTTCTGAGGATCGAGGGACTGCAAGATCGGGCTACATACGTTAGGGCAGGTAGCAGTGTAGTGTTAGTAACAGAGCACACAAATCACATCGCCAAATAACTGCTCAGGTGATAGAGCAACCCAATGTTCTGGTGCAGGGACTTGGAGGTATGATCATTATGGTATTTGAATGAGGATTCGATTTAAGTTCATTCCACCAAGAAACCACATGTTCTGTAACAAAAAAGTGTCTCCGACCTCCTTCTTGAACCTTCCCCTGCCAGCTTATAACTGTTGTCTTATTTTTACTGGTACAGAAAAGTTCCCCGATATCCATGTTGCTTATACCATTCATGTACTTGAAGGTTTTCAGTCATGTCTTTATAGGCCCTACTAAACTATTGCCCTTGTCCCCTTGCTAAGCTGTGTTCCAACAGACCTAGCATGGAAGGTACAGATGAACAAGGAATTTATTGGCTAGCTCTGTCATTTGTATTTTACATAAGTAGTTTTAAACTGTTTCCTTCAAAATTTAAATAGACAGCAGGAAGACTGCTTGTTCCTGTGAATTACTGCTATGATTTGTCTGACATACAGAACTCTGTAATATGTGGTTCTTTGGTCGTGGCTTTTTGTACTAATGTATAAAATACGTTTTGTTTTGGTGTTTAAAACGTTTAAAATTGCCAGTCTTTCAGACTGTTTGGAAGGGTTGAACCAGTGATTTTCAGCTGTATGTATGTAATTAATCAACAGTGAACACTTTATTTTCTTTTTATAGCTCAAGTCAACAGTATTTGAAAATGTGATTTTCTGTAAGTTTACAAGTTGAAAATAGGACTAGATTCCCTGGTGATTTGTATTTTTTTTTTTGTTAATACAAGCCAGTTTCTTCATTGAGTGCTCTGGACTATAACAGTTTTTTTTTTTTGCTTGAAATGAAACACAAGGACATAAAACTTCTACAGGTATTATTAACAAGATTAAAAATGTAACCATCTGTGAAATAGATCAATGCACGGTCTTACTCTTTCAGTTTTGGATCCGGAAACAAATCCTGCTCAGTTCTGAAGCAGCTCTTAATTGTGTACATCTGGCAGACATGAATGGTCTCAAGTGAGTTTGTGGGGCGACCATTCTCAGGGTCTCCACTCTTCTATACCCAAAGACTACAAACTTGGTAACAAGAACTGCAATCTTAGGTCCTGTCCACACTACACGGATCCACCCTCTGTACGGTACAGGGGTCCAAAATTTACTACAGCGGTTTGTGTTTACACCTGTAATGTTACAGGGCGTTTCTGTAACCCGTTGTCAAAAACCACTCATGAGGTGGTTTCAACAATGGTTACGAACTGATCTGCCACTGTACCATTACTGGCTGTAGTGTGGACGTGTGAGCACGTTCCCCAGCAGTGCTTATAGTGCAGCGCGAGCTGCGTTGTGGGATCGGTGCCGACTGTAATGGTCACCCCACACCCGCAGGTGGACCGGTGGTAACTAACTCGTGCACTGAACACTGCCGCAGTGGACACACTGTACCGCTTACCAGCCATAACGGTTTGTAACTGCTACTGGTCATAGTGGTGTAAGTGGACAGGGCCATAGTGTCTCAGTGGAACAGCTGGTTGAAGCTGAGATTAATTTGACGAACAACGCAATAAATGGAGTCCTTGCCTTTAAGTAGTTGGACTCCCTCCAGATTTGGTTTCACTGAAGTGTGTTCTTTTGGGGGAGACTAATGTTTTATAGATTTGAAAATATACTCTGTAGGTGAATCCTCTTCTTGTTGGCAAAACTTTGCTTTTTGCTACCTGTTAAACTTGCAACATTAATGTATGCTCATGCCCCTCCCATTTGAAGCTACGAGAGCGAATATGAGTGGAAATGAAGATTTTCCACGTACACTGTGCTGCAGCCAAGAGTAGAGGTTTATTTGGTTCTTCTCTTTGTTTGCCCACACCCTGATAATCAAGGGTTTTGTAGTGCACTCTGTCTCCAGCCAGGAGGCCGTGGGATTGGTTGTCTTACCAGTCAGTGCCAGTGTCTTTCCACCATAAGCTGGCAGATGCACAGTACCATTGAGCAGCATCCTTTTCAGTAAAATGGTGTGTAGGAGGAACGGAAGTAAAACCCCAACCCCATTCCTACAGAGTTGTTGTTTACTTTTATTTATTTTCAGCTGTTGCCGCACCAGGATAGCCTTGTTTAGGTATATGACTAGAGGTGGGCAAGCTCAAGTGTGGTGTGAAGCAGTTAGAATCAAATCAAGCATTTTATCAGCCTAAGAAGTGAGTAGAGTGGCAGAAACCTTCAACGGCTGTTGTGCAACTCATGAGAGACACTGATGGTATCATAGAAAACAGCCTGCATTAGTCCTGGTTAGACTCATTCTTTGGCTTGTAGAGTCAAGTCATGCCCTTGGCTTGGCTCTAGATGACAAATTTCTGGCTTGCCCATCTCTTTATGTGACCTAATTTCAAGTGGATGTGGGGGGGAGGCAGCAAGTGTATAGTAAGTTATTTAAATAAATTCTAATATTTTCTGATAGGTAGGTCTTGCTGCATAGTTACATTGGATATGACAACAGTGCATTTGTGCAAACAAGCTAAGCATACAGTGAATGATTGTCTAGTGGTCACCACAGTGCACAGATGTTTAGCATGAGATGGAGACTTAATTCCATCTGTGGTGGTGGTTTTGCAGGAATCTGTGGAAGGGATATTTAATGGGGCGGTAAGGAGGTATTTCTTATTTCATCTGGTAATTCATTCGAGATGCTGGGAAGGCTAGGAGAAGATCTTTCGCTTACTGCTCAGAGAATGTGTGAGACCTTGTTACGTGTTTTACTCTGCAACCTCAGTTGATAGATGAAGGCTTATTTGGTGAGATGACTCATGTAATGATGGTAGGTATACCATTGATGTATTTATGGATTATTGTGGACCAGTGGTGTTCATGTCTGTCAGGTAACTGTAGTAGTCCTAACCTACTGTGTAGCCCACAGTAACTGGTGCAGCTTTCACAGTCCATTACAGATCTGGAGAGGTCATTATGTTGTCCCATTGAGTTTAAGCTGAATGGTTGTGTTTGACGTTCTGTATGCTCAGTGTATTCCAAGGAAGGAAGAAGAAACTGCATCATCTACGGAAAACCACGTTTTGATGGATCAGTTTGAGGGTCTGGCCTATGTGCTGTTCTAAGGACAGGCATTGATCCAGTCAGACTCCATGGTATTTGAATTCTGGGACATCACATGGAGCTCTCCATAGAGTTAGTTGAAAGCTTTCCTGGCCAAGTTTAGCACAGGAGATTATGAAATTCAGTGTTGTGCTTTGTCATGCTGTAGTCTTTCAGGCATCTGGTTCAGCTCAAGGAGCATAGAAACATAAATTTGTTGTCAGAAAATGATCGGTGGTCCCATTCAGTCTGCTCTAGTTTTCCCAGCCTATTACTACACCCCATAATCTATTTAGTCAACAGTGTCCCTCCCTCCTCCCTTTCTCTACTTATTATGCCCATGTGCCTATCCACACATACTTGAAGCTCCCTACTGTCTTGCCCCACCACCTCTTCTTTCAGGCTGTTCCAGGCCTTCCACCACCCTTTCTGTGAAAAGCATTTCACATCCCTCTTAAACTCTCCTCCTCCCCAAGCTTCACTGCATGTCCATGTGATCTGGTGCTCCTCTTCCTGTGAGATAGACTCCTTCCTGCACCTTGTTCACCCATGAGGTACTATGTCTCAATCATGTCTTTCTCTCCTCACCTCTAGGGAGTACATGTTGAGATTACAGCCTCTTCTCAGAGCAAGTTTGCACCAGTGTAGATGATGGTTTCATCAGCATGCATGTGTATGGAAGGACTGGTGCAGGAATAGGTTGCCGTAGGCTGTTTTAACTAGCCTGGCATGATGTTGTCCTACTGCAAACCAGGACTTGGAATCTTCCTGTGAGGTAGTTAGGAGGTGAAAGGCAAACACATGGACTGGAGGTTGCTTGATGAGATGTTTTGGTCAACCAGCTCAAATGTCTTTGTGAAATTTTGATGGATTGTGTCAGTTAAAGGCTAAAAGCAGACTTAGAGCCAGAGAAACAAAGAGATTGAAAAAGTTTGAGACTGACAGAAAAGTTGGAGGTTTGGTTGAAAAGAATACCTGCTATGGTTGCTTGGAGTTTGGCTGAAGAAACCCTATTTTATTGTTCTAAAGAGACTGTGAAAATTAAGACCATTTATTAAGAAATTTAAAAACTGTCTGGTGTCCTCCATCTGAGTGTCCCTGTTCTACCCCAAACACTGGTATACACTACCCTGTGACTGAGACAGGAACATAGGAACCTAGGAGTTACAGATGGAAATGGGTCATGTTTGGCCCTACTGTTCTTTCCACCATTATCAGTGGGCATACCCTTTAATCCCCAATTATTTGGGTGTTGATCCAGTCTCCTTGTACACTGTAGGAGTGGCTGTGGTGCTTGCATGAGTATACTCAGGTTTGTGAAGTAGGACTCGGT
The DNA here is from genome assembly GCA_016271365.2 of Neoceratodus forsteri. Classification (NCBI taxonomy): domain Eukaryota; kingdom Metazoa; phylum Chordata; order Ceratodontiformes; family Ceratodontidae; genus Neoceratodus; species Neoceratodus forsteri. Next base: position 942,361,043 of record CM057450.1, read on the forward strand.
AAAAAGCTACTATGTCTTACCTCTTAAATGTAACTGCTGAAAAACCACTATGTATTATGTTCTCCGCTGTCTAGTGTAATGTACCTGTGCTGTATGCTACCCATGTATTATTCCATGTAATTCCCCGGTCACCCTGAAAAGGACCTTGGGGCCCAATGAGCTTACCAGTTATCAAAATTTAATAAATAAATAAATACATCGACCATCTCATACTGAGTAAAGAATTAATGTGACATTGAAACGGACGGTGATGGCAGAAAAAGACGATCGGTCCATCCAGTCTGCCAGTAACAAAAGCATAGAAAATGTCGACAGATAAAGGCCATTGGTCCATCCAGTCTGCCTTGTTTACCCTACCCTACCCCAGGACGTACTGTCTAGTCATGGTTTTTGCTCTTGCTTCCCTTGCCCTGCTGCTTCCCCCTGCATAACTATTAAGCCTTTTTCCCTCTTCCAGCTGTGTTTGTAACTATTACTGGTTTTTACACTCTATCTTACCCTGAGACTTGTTGTCTATATGAGGTTTTTGTTTGCACTACTCACTGACATATTCCTGCCTTACTGCTATCCCCAAGTAACTAGTAAGTCTTTACTGTGTCCTACTTGTTCTGAAACCATTAATGGTTTTGGAACCCACCACCTCAGTCAGCCCAGCCTGGTCTGACTCAGCCACTTTCTCGCTCTGTAAAATAAAACTTCTTCATGTCCCTCCTGAATCTCTTCCCCTTACCTAGCTTTCACTCATCCCCCCATGTTCTAGATTTGCTATTCCTGTTGAATAGTTTCTCACAGTTACGAGTTCATTTCTTTCCAGGAACTTGAAGGTCTCAGTCATATCGCCCCTCTCGTCTGGCCTCCAGCTGAGTACTGCACATGTTGGTACCTTACACGATCCTCGTAGAATCTGCCTAGTTAACCCTGAATCATTTTGGTTACCCTGTGCCGCACTATCTCCAGACTGTTTTTGTCTTTCTGTAAGTGAGTGGGAGGTAGTCTGTTGCAGGAGATCGATCTGCTTTATTTCTGATTTGTGGCTTCTTCCTAGCATCATATTTGTCATTCAAGATATTCTTTGTTTTTATGACCGCTGGTCTTCTGGTAGTTTGCTTAGAGCTATGTCTTGGGTGTTCTAACCTGGTTCAAACAGACATTGCACAGACATCAGTAGGCATTCCAGTTACAGTCTTGGCCCAGCGCATTTCTGTCTTCTTCAAGCTTTGGCGTGTTTTGCAAGTCAGTGGTAATTATCCAGTTACCACGGGTTCCCCTAACTCTAATGGATCTCATTAGGGCATGTTTATAGTATATGAACTCCAGAGTAGTTGTGTGTGAAAATCCAACACCTCAAGTGATGTCCAAATGCTGTTGTCCCCAGTAGCTGCAGTATGTCATTATTGTGGTACTGCAGCATAAAACCTGTCTAGTAAGTTTCCTCATGCTTACCTGTACTCAAGGCCCCTGGAATTCTGCGATCTCGGTTGCGAATTTTCTTCAAAATTGTATCATGCCGCAGAATGTATATAGTGCTGCAGAATTCACTGTTTTGGTGAATTTTATTCAAATATACTGTTTTTCCATAGTGTCAGGCTTTCTTTCCCATCTTGTTTATCCTGAAGCCCTCCTCTATGCTCAGCATATGATGTCATTGATGACATCACATCATATTTAACCAATGGCAGGACGCGTTCTGCCAGAGAAATGAATAAATCATGCCAGTAGAAATCAGAAATGCTGCCGAGAAACCAAGGAGCGCCCTGCCACAGAAATCAGAAAATTCTGCCGGAGAGCACTAGGGGCCCCTGCCTATACTTTTAGATTTCTTATACCGAAGATATCAACAAGACTGATAATGCCCCAGGTGAACTGTTTGTTAAAAGGTGAACTACAAGAAATGTTGCCAGGTCATGTAGCTATTACTTATCCTGTATCCAGGTCTCTTAAACATATTTAAAACCCCGGCCAACAAAGCGGCTATGAATTTGCTACTGCCAGAGCACCTAGTAGCTCTTCTAGAGGAGAAACCGTTACAGTCTCATAAAGTACTTGAATGTAAACTTCTTTCATGTTCCCCTTTGCTCCTTTCTTGCCTGTTAGCTTGATTCCTGAAATGTATATAATTTAACCATAACTCCCTCCTATTGTATATTGTTTATCTGTCTCAACACTGTTCAACGTTGCTGTATCGCAATTGTATTATATTGTATTACTGTACATTGTTTATCTGTCTCAACACTGTTCGAACTTGATGTGTCACAGTTGTACTATATTGTGTTGTATTGTCTTGTAATATTGAGTTACTTTTACCAAGTTGTCCTACCAGGACCTCCTTGTAAATTAACATGCTCGATGGAGTTTTCCTGCAGATGAACTTGAACTATTGTTTGCTGTTTTCTGTTTGTCCACATTTAAAGAGTAGAAAGAAGGTAACTGAAGTAAAACAAACATATGCTTTACAAAATAATGTATGGAACCATACACAGCAAGGCTGTGTTTATTATAGATGGCCTCTACTTAATTCTGGATTGAGCCCCAAGCTGATCAAGTATAATGAATGGATCAGTGATCAATTCCCCTTTATCTCTATGTACATCAGCCAGGATTTCTTCTGACTCTGCCTGGCTGAATGCACTGGTATTGACCAGTCAGTATGGTTTCTTTGACCATTTCAAAATTAAACAATAATGCCTGAACAACAGGCCATCTCCTAGGAATTAATGCCCTGTACATCAGTCTCAGGGAAATATCTGGTTGGGCATTGTTGCAATTGTAAGTCTGCTCACATAGGGTTTAGAACAAACAGCCTTTTCAAGTAAAAAAACAAACAAAAACACAACATATATGCACATGCTCTGAGCTAAGAAGAATTAACTAGGACGTTATGATGCCAGATGTAGTAGATCATGTTGTGATCTGGCATTGCTTTTGCAGTCTAGGCAGTTAGCTACTATCCAGTCAAGACAAGATCCAGGTCCATATGTTTAGCCTAACAGTTGTAACTTCAGATTAGTTGTGGAGCTTATTTTCTTCACCTGGTCCTTTGCGAAGTTTGCTGCCTTGCTTCCAGTCCAAATTGCAGTCCCCATGAAGATGGTCTCCTGCTCCAGTTGACAGTGATTACAGATGTGTCAAAATGTTGCTTAGGTGGTAGTGTGCAGTTTATATTATATAGACAAACAAGATAAAATGTCTTGTTCTCCAGTGCTAGGGTTACAGACTGATTCTTGTGGTCTCTCACCCAAGCGCCTCTCTTGCTGGCAGGGTATGTTTACACGTATAACCTCACAGAATGTTTTTCTGTAGATATACTGTATATAGGGCTATGCAGTGGACTAACTCAGGATTTTATTTAGTTAAAAGGTTTTATGAATGTGACTCCACCCCACTGGCCCCCTTGTTCAACTAGCAGGGCTGCTCCTCTCACATGGCCAACGAGAGGGATGGGGTTGTCACTGCAGTAGTTCAGTTTCATTAGTACATCTGAGCCTGCCATCCTCAGACAGGCAACTCAAGTGTGGCAACTACCTGGCTCACACCTGGGGACCATTTACCATGGCCATCAACCTGGGTCCCTGGGAGAAAACGTTTGCTCACAATTATGCTAAGTTTGTACTTCTGGTCTGGGGCCAAGTAAATCCAGACACAGTGGAAGCAATAACAGTACTGTCCAAACCAGATTGGGATTCTAGAGTGTGGTTTTTATTCACATACACAGAGAATAATCACAAAGCGAAGATGGACCCCAATGGGCTACTCCCACTGGTAATGCAGATTACTGAGGTACAGAGCACACACACAGTGAACCCTCATGTTCTGAAAGGAAATTGGCACACACGGCCAGAACTGATACACTTCCCTTGACTAGGCACCCTTGGCCAGTACTAGGAGATTTTCCCATATTTCATGAGGAATTACTGGTAGCACCTCGACCACCCAAGAGCACATACTGGCTCACGGAAAATCCAAAACCCACGCCTGAGTAAACTATTTTCTTCAGGCACTGGCCAAATACACTGAGAGAAAACAAAGGTGCCCAAACTGAACCTGGAGAGGTAAACATAGTTACTCCAGATGGGAGGTCTCCCACCTTTTGCTTCCAAATTTATACTGGCCATTCATCTGGTTAATAACACCCTTCTCAGAAAACTTGTAGACGCTTATCTTGAAATGTCTTTCACATTTAACATACTACTGTACACACCTCTGTGGTGTTATGAAGTTAAAAGTTCTGTAATTGGCAATGTCCCTTCACTAGACCCCAACTTTAGCAGACACTTTTAAATCAGACACAAACTAAAAGTTCTGTACTTGCAAGTCTCTCTCCGGACCCCATAGTAGACAGACACTTTTAAATAGAGACAGTCTTGGTGGCAGAGTCCCTTTGTCAGAAAAACTCACCAGAGGAATGCAGGTGCCCCAGGGCTTTTTCCACACAAAAGTCTCGGGTACTACAGAGCAGATGAATCTCAGGCAGCTTCAACACAGTCCATGCTGGACCAGGGATTGCCCTGAACTTGAATCCCGCCATCCTCTAGGGATGGGAGCACTGGAAAACCTCTTGAATGGTTTCTACACTTCACTCTCTGGTCTTCTGTGTTCTTCTTCTAGGTGAGAACAAACTACCCAAACTACGGAGGTAGCTCTCTGTCAGAGCTAAAACTGAGGCAGCAGCTTCCTCCTCACTCTCCACTCTACCAGACTACTGAACTCCAACTCAACATTCTACAGCTAACTCCCCAGCTGGGATTTCAATGTGGCTTATGCTGCTGCAACAATTCTAAAGTGACATCATCACTCCAGCTCAGCTGAGACTGAAAATAGAGTGGGACACTGTGAAATCCATTTAACTGGCATTTCACAAGCTGCCTCTCCTGCCTGCCAGTGATTCTAATGGGATTCTAGTAACCCCTGGGAACAAGGGGTTACATGAAGAAAGATGTTCTGAGCTGATAACAGCTTGTTTTCAGATGCATCATGGGGGTGGAATACTGTACAACTCTGACAATGGGGTGCAATAAAATTGAATAAATAGCAAGCTACAGTTGCTGTCCAATGAGGCAAATATAATACAGGATAAACATTCAGTATCTCTGACCAATAGAACAAGATGCCATTTATCTTCAGGAGATGGGCAGAACCATAACTCCAAGTTGCAAAGCCACGAGTGTGTTGTCAAGGTCCTACCCATTCACAAATAATGATAAATGGCATATCCTGAGTTAGGCCATTGCATATCTAGTTTATAAAACATATTTTCAAATGTAAACCTGTCAGTTTAGGTTTTTTTTTTTTTTGAGTGCTCAATTTGTTTTTTACTTCACTGCTCTGATTTAAATGCTGCATTGCTGCATCGTGATGTCATCAAGCATTGTTTCAGCTACTCTCCCATTGGTTGGGTATAGCATTTAAGCAATAATACACTACAGGGTGTGGTATATCATCATGCCCCGGTGCACTGTGAAGCACGAGGCCGCAGGCTGAGTGCATCATGAACCTGAGAATTGATGATGTCCATGATATACCACACACATTATTGCTATTATGAACTGGGTGAAAAGCTTTACAAATAAAAAATGGGAAAAACATTTTTTAATCTTTTAAAACATTTTGGGGTGCTGTAGGAGCACAGTATAAGAAAATAATTCTTGAGGGCTGTTGTCAGCAGGTGGTGCTGCTGTAATTGGAGGTGATAGAAGAGGTGGAGCTCTTGTGGTAGCATTCCCTCCCACACACACACACACACGTGAACTGTGCTTCTCCTGCCCATGATTCCTATTTGGAGTAAGTAAATTTAAAATTGCCTTTTGTTTATTTCTGATTAAAAATAGTTGGTAATATGTACTAGTAGCCGGTGATATTTGGCCGTGAGCAGCCGTTGCTGTAGTCAGTCGAGGTTGTGGATGTCAACAGATGGGTTTGGCAATTGGCAGTAGTTAGCTGTAGAGAGCAGGTGTTTATATGGATTCAGCAGTTGGCAGCAGTTATGTTGGTGTAAGCGGGGCCCACTGGTGAGTGAGACATGTTTGTTGATGCTGCGTCAGCAACACTGTTTGTGCAGAGCGAGGTGTGGAATGTCGTAGTCTGCATTGGCACTGATGCTGTGATTGGGATCAATGAGGCATGTTTTAAGCAGTGTCTAGAATTTGTGTGTGACCTTTTCCTGGTCCTTGCTCTCATTTTTGAAGAGCCACTTGAGCAGCGACTCACCCTTCCATCCTGATATACTGTCCGGCTGCATTTATGTACAGGTGGATGGATCTGATAGGTATAAAGACCTGTTGTCTGGCACCTTTCTTACTCAAGATTATGTTGTTGATTTTAGTGACGGGTAAGTAAAGGGCTCAGCCAATGTGATACCTAGTTCATAATATGAATTATTAAATCTATATTACAGTAACCCTTGTTATAACAAACCTCGTTATACCGAATATTGGTTATAACTAATGTTTGTTGTGGCTTCCGGACTCCCGGTTCCCAGCCGGAGGAGTGTACCTCAGATTTTTTATTTTCTTTCCACCATGTCCCAAACTGATGTGATGTACAGTAGTACAATAAAATCGATTGTATCACACTCACCCAATTTGATTTTTCGCCGCAGAAAGTCACCTACTGTGGCAGCAGGCACCAGAAGGTTGTAATCACACCTAGTACAGTTCTTTTCAGTTTGCCTTGGGCTGTCATAGAACGGCAGATGAAAGCGCCGACTAAAGTGATAGATTTTTCAAAACAAAGCAAGGTTAAGAAAGTCAAAGAAAAGTAAAGTACACTACTGCACATTTTAAGTGAAGTTTGATCAGACTCAGTTAGCTTGATTCTTTCAAATCTAAGCTTGATACTTGGCTAACGTGCACGTTAATTTTCTGCAATATCCTTCTGTTGTGGGGACAGTTTCAATGGCCCTTGTGCCTACTTTTGTTCTATACTGTCCAGTAAATCCAGTAATTAAAGTTATAACTTTTAACAGTCACCAAGCACCAAAACGCTAAAGTCCACACTACACCCAATCAAACACCCATCACCCAATCTCGAATATGTTGTCCTGTAACAGATAAACCAAAACAAACCAGATGAAGATAATAACAAAGGAAAACAAGAAAACAATCATTGTACCTCCCCACCCGCTGCTGGCAGCACATGCCACAAGGATGCAAAGGACCTCGCTTGCAGTCGGAATCAGCGCCTCGATGTAACGAATGATTTGGTATAACGAACATTCGATATGGACCCCAAGTCATTCGCCGTAGCGAGGGGTTACTATATCTTATTTCCAACAGACCTACTATCAAGATAATTTTTATCTTGATTGCAGATATTTCCGCAACAAAAATAGCACTGTGCTTTATCTGGCAAAATTTATTCTCATTGGTGTATAAATATCCATGTGAGAAACAAAGAACCTGCTCAAGATGCCAAGGGTGTGCAAGCATAAATACCAGATCCAAACAGTTCAAGGACAGTGCAGCACCAAACCACTCAAAATGTTTGAAAAGCACCAGGGTAGGGCAAAGATTGTTTTTCTTCAGGAGCACTTGCTATTTTCAGCTGTTGATCACTGCATAGTATTTTTAAAATACATATGTTTTTGAACCTCTTGGGCATCCTTTGAGCGTTTGGGTGGGTTGTTGTGTTTGTGTGTGCATAGATATATATAGACTACATAATGGGTAAGGGTGGTATAAAAGGGTGTATACCCACAGGGGCTAATAGAGCTATAAGACTCAGAGCCCAAAGGGCATGTGGCTTTATTGCCCTGTTTGTTATTGAACAGTTTCACCAGGAAAGGTCCACTGCTCAATTACAGTTGCTCGTCTCATAGAGCATTTTCCTCATTTAGCTATCAAGATGGGTATACTTCTGAGTGCTCCACCCTTACCGATTGTTTACTGAATATAATACATTAAGGATGGTTACTGTTATGGACATTGCATTTACGATCATGTTGTAGCACCTTAAGGACTCTTGCAGCAAGGAAAGAATGGTGTGTAGTGAGTGCAGGTAGGAGTTTGGGAGATTTATGGGTTTGGGGAAGGAGGGTTGTATAAGTGTCTTTTACAGGTTCTTTTGCAGCGTGTCAGTTGGTTTGGCTTAGCTTCCTAATGTTGTGTTAATTGTGTTATTAGTGGTATCCCATAGGGTTTAATGTAGTGCAGTTGTGTACTTTTTATTAGTGTAGATGTATATACAGTACTTAATTGTTTGATTAGTGGGTATATAGCTTCAATTAGTGCAGGTATATAGCTGTAATTGATTGATTAGTTCAGGTATATAGCTGTAATTAGTGCAGGTATATAACTTTAATTAGTTTAGGTATATAGCTGTAATTGGTTAGTACAGGTATATAGCTTTTAATTAGTTGAGGTATATAGCTGTAATTGGTTAGTGCAGGTATATAGCTTTCATTGGTGCAGGTATATAGCTGTATTGATTAGTGCAGGTATATAACTAATTAATTGATTAGGGTGCAGGTATATAGCTGTGATTGATTAGTGCAGATCTTACTTCGAGAGGGTTCCTGCAGTAGGTCTTCACAAGTAGGACTGTGCCCCTGGCATCAGGACCACACAGCAATCTTCAGCAGGGCTCACCCCAGCGCCGGGTGGACGGGATGTCAGTGTGACTATAAATAGGGTGGTCCTCACCTGCCCTCCAGTTTTTCTCACCATCAACCTGAATCGTTGGACTCGGGTGAAACAGCTTGTCGGCCGCCATTTTTGAGATAGTTAACTGTTAGTTTTTTCATCTCTCTAGCGCTGTATGTCTTCATGTCGGCTCAAGAAAAAGTGCTCCAAGTACGACGTGCAGATCCCACACGGGATGAACACTCTTGCCGCGTCCCTCTGCCTGGGACCTAAACACAAGGCCGCAGATTGTTCAATCTGCCAGGCCTTCAGCCAGGCCATGTGCACCTGTCGCCAGAGGACCCTCAATGCCCACTTATTAAAACAACGGCACTGATGGAAAAGAGCAACTGGAGCTGAGGAGCGATCGTCGTGACCTGCCCTGGAAAAAGAAGAAGGAGAAATGCAGGAAACAAAGCCGTTTCTCCTCAGAGGGAAAGCCACCAGACAGTCGATGCCGCATCGGGTGGGGCTCCACCCTCGGTGAGTACCCCACCTCCTGGGCCTTCTTCCACTCCGTGGATCAGACACCTTTCTTTTCCCCGCCAAGGTCAGTGGGCAGTCGGGGTTTCCTGTTCAGTTCATCCGCTAGTCGCCTCCGGCTCCTCTGCCAGGCACCTGGCCCAGGTTGATCAGCCTAACTCAAGCCTTCTGGCTTCTGTCAGCCCGACCATGGTCTGTAAGTTGGCCATTGGCCCCTCTGATGCCCGTCAGACTGTTGCCTCTAAGTCGGTCACGGCTTGCCTGACAACCGCCGCGGTGACTGCTATCCCATCGACTCTCATGGTCCCCAATGTCTCGCAGAGTGAACTTGCAGGTTCCTCTGCATCCTCGAGGGTTCTCCTCTAGGAATTCACTAACACTACCCAACATTCCTGGGGCTGATCTAGAGGAACCCTTCATGTCGGACTCTACTTGCACGAGACCCTGCCTCACGGCAGACCCGTCAACAAGGGCCCTTCCGGACTTACTCGCCATGCCAATCTCGGTCCGCTGTCGGACACCCTCAGGCAGCCGGCGCCAGGTCTTTTACCAGATCCTTTTCCGGACGAGAGGGACCACATTCTTTCTGGACCTTCCGGGTACCAACTCTGACCCTAGACCCGCGATGGACCCAAATCCAGTGGTCCCTCAGCGCTACCCCCTCCGAGCCTTTTACTCCTCCTCTGTCAGGCCCAACGGGTTACTACCCTGACTACACGCCACAGTTTCCTCACTACCCGACGCCGGGGTCTGACACTGGGTCACCTGTCTCCACCAGGTTACCCGACACCGTGTATCACCAGTATCAGGGTTACCACCAGTACCCTACTAGTACCAATCGCCTAGCTACCCCTTCTATTCTACGGGTACCCAGGATTCCCCCACCACTGCCTCCTCCACCTCCTCAGCTGGAACCTCAAGAATCTATTCTGGCTTGGTGGAAAGACGCCAAGTCCCAGCTCCTACAAGAATTGGGTCAGCCCAGTTGGTAGTCAGGGCTACCCTGACCCATAGGGTGCCATCAGGAAGCCCTGCCCTTCCAGTAGAGTATCCGACAGAGACACAGGAGGTCTGCCATTGGGGATCAGTCTGGGGCCAGAGTCACGGAGGCAGTTCCAGATGCCACTTCTTTGCCAAGCAGGCTGGAATCCTCTGATTCAATGAAGATTCCAACTTGGGATCAGTCGGAACCCCACTGTCCCATAGAGCCTCAGCCAAAGAAGTCACCAAAACCACCACCGGAGGATCCATCTTTCGCAGAACTCCTCTGGTCCAATCAACGGTCCTGCGGTTGGGCATTTCAGGACTTGGACCCTAATTGCAGAAGACTTGCGGAGCATCTAGACCTGGTTAATGCGGACCCTCCCTATTCCACCCTGGACGGGCTGCATAGAGTTCTGACGTCCACCATTTGGCAGCAACTGTCATCTATTCCTGTGGTTTCTAAGAAAGTAAACAGGACTTACCACCACCCCCGGAAGGGGTTTCCACCTAATGGCACAACCTAAAGCGGATTCTATCATAATCACTGCAGCCAACGATAGATCGGCCCAGCCCAAACATCTCAGTGCCTCTCCTCCTGACAAGAAGTCAAAACAGATGGACCAATATGGACGCAAGGTCTATACCTTCTCTACCTGCGCCATAAATGTCAGCTCAACTGTGTAGCCCACATGGTGGCTTTCCAAAGGTCGCTCTCTCTCTGACCAGGAAAGGACATCTAAGAAGTCCCTGATGAACAGCTCAGGAAAAAACTTCTGGACAAAATCAGAATGAACAAATCATCCTGCCGCCATGCTCTATGAGCCACCTATGACTCTGTCGATTCGGTGGCACATTGAATGGCTATGGGTATCTGCTTAAGATGCCTGGCCTGGCTCCATCTCACAGGTTTGGCACAGGATGTACAGAGCACCCTTCTGGACGCTCCATTCAGGGGTCCAGTTCTGTTTGAGGGCTTAGCCAAAGATATAATCACCAAACTACAAGAAAGCAGCAAATCTCTGAAGAATGTCCGCTTCTATGTATTGCTCGGGTCAAAACCCAAGTAGAATTTCCATCACCCCAATTTAAATGGAACAAACAGAACCAGGGCAGATGCCAAAACAAGCGCTGGCCACTGGTTCTGCACTCAAACCCCTAGGCTAAGTTTCCAAGGCAGCAAATGGGGGCAAGGCACCCCACTCTCCACAGTCTCCACGGGTCCCCCACCTGTTACCTCCCTCCCATGGAGGAACCAGTGGGGAAAGATTCAGCTTCCACCTAGAAGGGTGGGAGGCTGTAACTGAAGACGCTGGGTCCTACAGCTGGTCACAAGAGGTTACTCGATAGAGTTTCTGGACAGACCCCGTGCAAACCGCCAGGCAGGTCTCATTATCTGTCAGGACAACAAAGTTGTGTCCTACAGGAAATTCAAACTCTACTGAAAATCAGCCACAGAGCGGTTCCAACATAACAAATAGAAAGGGGTTTACTCCCACTTCTTCCTAGTGCCCAAAAGACGGGAGATCTCAGGTCCATCCTAGATCTCAGCATGTCAAGCTTTTAGTAGAATACAAGATGTCCCACATTTTGACCCTCCAAGGACTCTTGCCCTGCTCCAACCAAACAATTGGCTGTGTTCCCTGGATATGCAGGATGCTTACCTTCATATCCCAATTATGCTGGCCCACCTCTGCTTTCTGAGATTCTCCTTTCAGTCAGAGCCCTCCACTTGGCCTTTCTTCAGCACCTCGGGTTTTCACCTGGCGGTGGTAGCGGCGATCTTGCGTCGCAAGGGTATTTATTGTTCCTTACCTGGACGACTGGCTGATTTCAGCCCCATCCCAGGTCAGTCTGAAGGATTCCCTTTCCTTCACCCTGGACCGTTTCTCCAGACTTGGCATTACGGTCAGTTATCCCAAGTCTCAACTGTCACCCTCCCAGTGCCTCCAATTCATAGAAGTGCTCTACATGGTCCAGGGCAGGCCTTCCTTCCCATGGACAGGGAGGAGACCCTTATCATACAAGCCGCACTGGTGGCCTCCTCTCATTGGACCTCAGAGTGCTCCATCTTCGACTGCTAGGCCTGATGGCGGCCACCATACCTACAGTCCCACTGGCCAGACTGCACATGAGGGTGGCCAAGTGGTCTCTTCAAGTCCAATGGGATCAGTGTTTGGACAACATGAACCAGAAGGTGCTAGTCTCCAACAGTCTGCAGAAGGACCTCCTCTGGTGGCAGAACCCTTCCAACCTCTCGTGGCGGTTCCATTCCCTCCCGTCCCCTCCATGACTCTTACAACAGATGCCTCGAACCTCGGATGGGTGGCCCACCTGGGAGACCATCGAACACGAGGGACATGGTCTCCCATGGAAGAGAATCTTCACATCAATATTCTGGAGACAAGAGCAGTGCTCTGTGCTCTCCAAGCATTTCAGTCCCTCTTAGTTCCAGAAACACTTCTCATCCAGACCGACAACATGGCAGTCTGGTAGATCAACAAACGGAGATCAACAAGCGGAGGCACCTGTCTCATATCCCCTTTGCAGGAAGGCGATGTGGGTTTTGTACTGGGCTGTTCAACACAGCCTATCCTTGACAGCAGTCAATGTTCCAGGTGTTCACAACATTCTGGTGGACAGTCTCAGCCTCTGCTGTCTGGCTCATGATTGGGAACTAAAGCAGGAAGTAGTGGAAGATCTCTTCCTTCAGTGGGTTGGCCAGAAATAGACCTCTTCGCCTCCCATCCATTGCAAAACTACCCAGCTTTTGCTCACTCATTCCTGGGCATGGTGTTTTTTGCGAGACGCACTGGCTGTATCTTGGACAGGGAGATTTATGTACACCTTCTCTTCCTTTCCTATTCTGCAGATGGTTCTGCTGAAGCTACAGGCAGAGGGGCACACATGATCCTCATTGCCCCCCCATGGCCTCAGCAGATATTGTTCCTCCTCCTGCTGCAACAGCTAGTGATGGAACCCCAGTACCTCTACCTCTCTCTCACGACCTTCTGTCCCAGGAGCAGGGCACTCTGGTACATCCGGACCTCAAAACGCTCCACCTTCATGCGTGGCACCTTTGGACATAGTGGTTTCTCACTATGGCGTCTCTTCCAGAGTCCTCAGGTCACTAGATCTACATATGCCATGAAGTGGAAAAGATTTTCAATCTGGGCCACAGCCAAAGGCCTCACCCATTTTCCTGCTTTGCTTCCCAGGTCCTAGAGTACCTCTTGCACCTATCAGAGTTGGGTCTCAGTTATTCCTCTCTGAAGGTCCATCTTTCTGCGGTTTCAGCCTACCAACTTCCAGTGGAGGGCAAACCCTAGCTCAGCTAGAGGTTTCCAGAACCTTTCTGACGGGATCTCTCACCTCAAACCTCCGGTCTGGAATCCTGTTCCCCTGGTATTTTAATTTTATTTTAGAAAAACTTAGTTTGCCCCTTTCTAGCCGGCAGCAAGTAGTGATATGCATTATCTTCGTGGAAAACGCTCTTTTAGTTGTGATCACTTCAGCTCAAAGAGTTTGGAGCTTCAGATTCTAGTTTGTAAAGAGCCTTATTTAATTTTCCACAGAGACCGGGTGGCTCTCTTGGACTAATCTTTCTTTTCTTCGAGGTAGTTTGGAATTCACCCTAAATCAGAATGTTGAACTGCGGTGTTTTACCCAGAGCACTCCAGTAGGGGAGTATCTCCTCACGCACTCGATGTAGCACAGGAATTTTAGATTACGTCTCGAGGACTAAAGAGGTTCTACAAGTCGGGATCAACTCTTTATAGCTTCGCTCCTAAGTGCCAGGGCAAGGCTATTTCTAAATAGACTTTTGTCTGGGTGACTGGCAAATTGTATTCATTACGCTTACCAGAAGTACCAGAAGCCCCTTCCAGGGCGGCCAAGGGCTACTGAATTGGGGAGTGGCCACTTCCATTGCTTTCTTTAGAACGTGTCCACTGTGGACATCTGCGCAGTGGTCACTTGGTCCTCTGTCCACACCTTCACGAACGCCACAAGTCTGGACATTGCTTCTAGGTGCAGGGCTGGCTTTGGTCTAGCAGTCCTGCAGGACTTCTGTCATGAGCAGACTGACGTTGGCAGACATTTTCCTTCTCCCAGAACCTAGTCTTTGACTCTTTCTATTTAGTTGACTGCTTGATATTCAGTCCTACTTATGAAGACATACTGCAGGAACCCTCTCAAGTAAGATATAACAGTTACGTAAGACTTACCATAACAGTAGATCTTGAGAGGTGTTCCTCTAGTAGGTCTAGATTTCCCACCCTCCTTCCCCAGCTCCTGTGTTTTTTTCCTCTTTATTTGCTTCCCAGGACTTTGTTTTATCCAGGGCTCAGGGTGCGAGGAGTTTTCACTCTCTCTCCTGCTTCCTTTTTGAGGTCTCCGATGGGAGAACTGGAGGGCAGCGGGGACCGCCCCTATTTATAGTCATGCTGGCGTCCCATCACCTGATGCGGGGGCGGTCCCCACTGAAGATTGCTTGCTACAAGTATGCCATGCAGTCCTGACACCAGGGGTGCAGTCCTACTTCAGAAGACCTACTGCAGCAACCTCTCTTGAAGATCTACTGTTACGTAAGTTCTTACGTAATTGTTATATTTATATAGTTTTGATTGTTAGATTAGTCACAGATAACAGGAAATAAATTATGGCCCTCTATAGGGAAAAGTTATCATCTACTTACATGGATGGTGACTTTTCCCCATAGAAAAACCATCATTTATTCCCCTATATCATAACTAATCTATCAATCAAAGTTATCATACTGCACTAATCAATCAATTACAGCTATATACCTGCATTAATTAAAGCCATATACCTGCACTAATCAATTACAGCTATATACCTGCATTAATTAAAGCTATATACCTGCACTAATCAATTACAGCTATATACCTGCACTGATCAATCAATTACAGCTATATACCTGCACTATTCAGTTATAGCTATATACCTGCACTAATCAATTACAGCTATATACCTGCACTGATCAATCAATTACAGCTATATACCTGCACTATTCAGTTATAGCTATATACCTGCACTAATCAATCAGTTAGAGCTATATACCTGCACTAACCAATTACAGCTATATACCTGCACTGATCAATCAATTACAGCTATATACCTGCACTAATCAATTACAGCTATATACCTGCACTAATCAATCAATTACGGCTATATACCTGCACCAATCAATTACAGCTATATACCTGCACTAATCAATCAATTACAGCTATATACCTGCATTAATTAAAGCTATATACCTGCACTAATCAATCAGTTACAGCTATATACCTACATTAATCAATTACAGCTATATACCTGCACTAATCAATCAATTACAGCTATATACCTGCACTGATCAATCAATTGCAGCTATATACCTGCACTAATCAATTACAGCTATATACCTGCACTAATCAATCAATTACAGCTATATACCTGCATTAATTAAAGCTATATACCTGCACTAATCAATCAATTACAGCTATATACCTACATCAATCAATTACAGCTATATACCTGCATTAATTAAAGCTACATACCTGCACTAATCAATCAATTACAGCTATATACCTGCACTAATCAATCATTTACAGCTACATACCTGCACTAATCAATCAATTACAGCTACATACCTGCACTAATCAATCACAGCTACATACCTGCACTAATCAATCAATTACAGCTACATACCTCACTAATCAATCACAGCTACATACCTGCACTAATCAATCAATTACAGCTACATACCTGCACAAATCAATCATTTACAGCTATATACCTGCACTAATCAATCAATTACAGCTACATACCTGCACTAATCAATCATTTACAGCTCTGTGTTCCCACCACAGCCATGTTAACAGAGGGTGCAGTGTACCCTTGTAAAAACATTTCAGGGTACAGAAAGAGTTTTGAGGTACACTGGCCCTTTCAAAAGTTTTCAGGAGGTGTGTAGTTTTAAATGGGTAGAAACAATGCAAGAAAGATTTTGTAGTTTTAACAGTCCCTTATACCTTGCTGTGTCTGGTAGGCCATGCAGTTCACTCTTGACAACAGCTACTGAGTCTGTTCTGTTCAACATGTTCTTTTATTGTGACCCTGGCCCCTCAGCACCCCCACAGCAACTCCAGCTAAATATTACCCTCCCTTCCACTTGTTGGTGCTACAATTCAAACCCCAATCTGCCGTTTCTTCAAACCATAATGTTTGCCCCCTACCTCCGCCATTTGTGCTGCTAATTCCTTCATTCCCATCCCAGTACGAATCCCAATCGCAGCCCTGTCATGGTGGACCAGGAAATAACAGAAGCACACTTTTACTTAAATAAATACAGGCGGTTATTAGCACTTTTAGTAAGCTCAGCAGCTAATAAGGATACACTGATGGTTCGGCTGACGACGGGAGGCGACACTCACACTCTCTCTCCCGGGCCAGCAGTGTCAGTGGCTCAGTAGGTAGCACACTCATCTCTGAGGCTGGGAGATCAGAGGACTGTGGGTTCGGTTCCGACTTCTGGCACTTGGGTTAATATCCCAGTACTGACACTGTAGTGCAGCATGGGTGGGGTGCTGCACTCTGAGGTGCCATCTTTCGGATGAGAGCGTTAAACCGAGGTCCCATCTGCCTGGATTGGTGGTAGTTCAGGTGAATGTTAAAGATCCTATGGCACTTATCAAAAGAGTGGGGAATTTCCCTGGTGTCCTGCCAAATTTCCCTCATTCACTAAAAATACCACCAACAGCTTAATCTGGTTCAAGGTCAGTTGGCATTCATCTGTATCCTCCCCGGTCATGCCTGAAAATAGGCAGGATTTGTCTAGTGCACTTACTGGTCAACAAAAAACTAAATAAATAAATAAGAAGCCTGTAAACAGTTAGAGCCCATACCTGTCATTTGTCTCGGGATCCATGTGTGTTGGTCAGGTGGGTCTCTGTTAGATCCCCAAGCTGATCCTTTTCCTGCTGGTGCAGAGGCGATTGTCCCTTTGTGCTGACTTGAGTACTGCAGGCAGCCCTGCGAAATCCTGCCGGCCGTGCCGTACCCAACCTCCACTCCAAAACTGCCAATGGACTTGCTGTACTGGAAGAGGGAACTACTAAAGGAACCAGTCGATGCTAGCGACACATGATGTAAAGAGGAGAAAACTAAAAAAATAAAAATCAAGTCATAACCGCCAATTAAAGGGCAGTATGCACATACTAAGAGGAATTCAGTCCTTTACATGCAGTGTACCTCCTTCACACATAATTGAGCATGAATTTTTATTTTTACATGATTCACATACATTTAGGCATGAATCATAACACTGTTACAGCTATATACCTGTACTAATCAATCAATTACAGCTATATTCCTGTACTAATCAATCATTTACAGCTACATACCTGCACTAATCAATCAATTACAGCTATATACCTGCACTAATCAATCAATTACAGCTATATACCTGCACTAATCAATCACAGCCATATACCTGCACTAATCAATCATTTACAGCTAATACCTGCACTAATCAATCAATTACAGCTATATACCTGCACTAATTAATCATTTACAGTTATATACCTGCACTAATCATTTGCAGCTATATACGGCACTAATCAATCAATTACAGCTACATACCTGCACTAATCAATCATTTACAGCTACATACCTGCACAAATCATTTACAGCTATATACCTGCACTAATCAATTACAGCTACATACCTACACTAATCAATCAATTGCAGCAGCATACCTGCACTAATCAATCATTTAAAGCTACATACCTGCACAAATAAATCATTTACAGATATATACCTGCACTAATCAATCAATTACAGCTATATACCTGCATTAATCAATCATTTACAGCTATATATCTGCACTAATCAATCATTTACAGCTATATACCTGCACTAATAAATCATTTACAGCTACATACCTGCACAAATAAATCATTTACAGCTATATACTTGCACTAATCAATTACAGCTATATACCTGCACTGATCAATCAATTACATCTATATACTTGCACTAATTAATCAATTACAGCTATATACCTGCACTAATTAATCATTTACAGCTATATACCTGCAGTAATCAATCAGTTACATCTATATACCTGCACTAATCAATCAATTACAGCTATATACCTGCACTAATTAATCATTCACAGCTGTATACCTGCACTAATCATTTACAGCTATATACGGCACAAATCAATCAATTACGCTACATACCTGCACTAATCAATAAATTGCAGCTACATACCTGCACAAATCAATCATTTACAGCTACATACCTGCCAAATCATTTACAGCTATATACCTGCACTAATCAATCAATTGCAGCTACATACCTGCACTAATCAATCATTTAAAGCTACATACCTGTGCTGTTACATGGCTTGTTGCTACTGTCCCCACAGAGCTATGCTGATCTCCTCCCAGCACACACACTGCTCCACCACATCTGCCACAAAATATGGAGTTTCTTTTACAAAATGAAGTTTTCTGTCTGTCTTACATGTTTGTTTTTACCCTTTCTCAGAAGTTGTGATGTTGCATGACCCTGTTGCGCAAAGTAGGAGGGAGATCGAGAAGCTTGATGTGGAGGCAGCATCAAATGCTGTTTTTCAATTTAAAAGTGTGATTTTTACTGCACTGTTTCAGCCCCCCATTAGTGTGTCCACTTCTTTCTGCACCCTTGTTGCAGTGTTTTTCTATGTCCTGCCAGGAGAAGCGGACGCCATTAACGGAGCACCGACCACGGTAAGGTATGAACCGTGACAAATCTGACTGATGTGTAGTTTTTGGGTGGGGCAGTTGGGTACATGGATGCAGTTTAGATAAGAGTTTGTTCTGGTATTATTTGCCTGAAGTAGCGACTGTATGCAAAGCAGTTCAGTCAAGCAGCATTATCACTTTAGCTACTGTGGTGAGAATCTCGCTGCATGTTTTAAAATGTTAGTGACAACTGGCAGATCCGTGAAGCTGATCACTCTGACGGCTTCTTTTTATTATCCCACGTTTCCTTTTTGTATTATTGGAAAAGTCTTTATTTTAAATTGCTAGAGCAAGGGCAACTGGGGAGTGGGAGGGCTTCTCTCACACTTGGGGGTTGCCAGTTACAGAGACAGAAAGCATAATTTTCAGGAGCGAGCAGGCAGCCAGCTGAGGAGGAACGAGGGAGGCCCAGTTAGCTCTAATAGCCTGAGAATCATGGGGCACTGGAGAAGAGGTACAGCAGTGAAATAAACAAAACATTAGAAACATAGAAACATAGAATTTGACGGCAGATAAGGACCGCTTGGCCCACCCAATCTGCCCAATTCTCACTACCTGGATAAGCTGCAGATCCTAGTTAACCAGCAGCCTACTTCTTCCTACCCCACCCCTAGAATTGCCTTATGACTGTCCCATGCATGCTTGAATTCCACCACTGATTTTGACTCCATAACCTCCTCCGAGGCCGTTCAATGCATCCACAACTCTCTCTGTGAAAAAATACTTCCTTAAATTACCTCTGAGCCCCTCTATCTTCAAATTGTGCCCTCTTGTTCTTGCACACCTCTTTCTTTGAAAGATGCTACCCTCTTGGACTTTTGTTGATTCCTTGAGGTACTTGAGCGTTTCTATCATGTCCCCCCCTCTCCCTCCTTTCCTCGAGGCTATACATATTAAGCTCCTTCGTCTCTTCATATGTCTTCCGGTGCAGACCCTGCACCATTTGAGTTGCCTCCTCTGGACAGCTTCCATCCTGTCTATGTTTTTAGGGAGATTGGGTCTCCAGAATTGCACACAGTACTCCAGATGGGGTCTCACCAGCTGTCTGTACAGAGGGATAATAACTTCCTGTTTTCTACTGGTGATGCCTCTCCTATGCATCCCAGTATCCCCCAGCCCTCCTTGCTGCCCTCTCACACTGCTTGCCCACCTTTGGGTCATCTGATATGACTAGGTTTCTGGAAATGAGCCCAGCTAAGGAGTGCCACATCAGGCAGCTGGTATTGGGAGCCAGTATCTCCTCATACGTGAGAGTAAAAATGGTGGTGATTTCAAATTAAACTTGGTGTTTTGGGCCAATGAAGAAGCAGGGTGTGTACAGGGGTATGAAGTGGGTGAAGGGCATTGGGTTGGTACTTTTTATTTCCTGGCCATCTATTGAAAGTTGATGTACCCCTCGGCAGGGGTACCAGCTAATCAGATGCCTGGAAATAAAAAGCCCATTTTCTAAATGTATATAACGCCACCTCCTCCATTATTAGTTTGGTCTGTTCTGAAGAGAACATTAGCAGTTATGTCAAGCTTACGGTCTAAGATCTAAGATGGGGCTGACAGTATAGCCTAGAGATTAGAAGTAACGAGCTGGGAATAAACTTGTACATCCAGTAGACCTGGATTTGATTCCACAACCCCAGTACTGTGTGACCCTGAGCAAGTCATTTAACCTCCTCAGTGCTCCTGGGTCCCCCTGAAAACAGGCACTTGTGCCTAGTGGGCCTTACCCAGTAACCAAAGAATTAAAAAGATGGAGGATTCAAACCACCTCTCCAGCAGTGCCATGACGTCCGACTGTAGTGAGGAGACCCTGACCCTCAACTGAAGTGCTTTACAAAGCAAAAATGTATGTATTAGTAGCATGGATACATATGTAGGCTGACACAGTAGCCATCATGTGTAAAATAGCATCCTACATACATTTATGGACAATTCTTGAGGACCTGCTTTGTGAAGGAGAGAATGGGGTGTTAGCAGAAACACAAAGTTCATCGTCCTACTCCTGTCAAAAAGCACGGAGATCTTTCCTCCTCATGAACTGCCAGAGGTCGCACAACAGACCATGGTGTGTTGTTTGATCCAAAGGAGAACACCACCAGAGTGCAGCCCCACCTCTCCAGTAGTGCACTTCAGCATCACCATTGGGTATGAACCCAAGTCCCTGTGTAGGACTTCAATCTGCTGCCTACTGTTTTTGAGTTTAGACTGTGAATTTAAAACCTTAGTTTCACTGGCACTGTGACATGTGATTGTGGTACTTTGCTTCCTTGCCTTGTAAAACTGTAATTGTCAGTCCTGTGAAGTGTTTGTCTCAGATTGAAAGCCATGTCTTGATGTGCTGATTTATGGATTCATCAGACTGGTATTCATCACTGCTACGTAGTGAAGTACTTGCAGGAACTGAATAGAGCCCCCCAATCAACTATCTAATGCAAAATTCAGCCTTGGCTATAAAAAATCAGTAGAATATATTTACGAAATGATAGTCAGACATGAGTAGTGTGGCTTAAAAAAAATCAGATCATTGCTGCATTGCTCAGAGGCTGATAATTCTAAACAGTGTACAGTAGATATGAAATAGGAAGGAGCAGTTTTTACAGACTGTGTCCAAAAGCACTTTGCAGTCCAGGTTCGGGAAAGTAAGGAGAATGTTGCTGCCACAGGGCTTGTGGGAAGATTCAAACAGCACAGAGATACTGTAGATTAGAAAGAGATTACAGAGAGGTTATGACCAGAGGGCTTCATTTAGGGGTAGCTAGGGACTGTAGTTGAGACCCCCTGTGATTTCATTAGTCACTATAATGTCCATTATAACCCTAAGAACCCCTAAGACAAGGTTTCCCTAGCATTTATACTTATAAAATATATGTGGACACAAGATCAATGTTATAAAAGTATCATCTCACATATGTGTGATAAATCGTAGAACCCAGAATTTATCACGCATATGTTGAATAAACACTACCTGTCAACCATACCCCCATCAGAAAACACCACCCTATTGTATAAAGTGGACATGCAGTTGAGACCTGTGTGTTGCATTATTTATGTGTACTGGACAGTTTGACCTTGAGCATATCACTCCTGGCTTACACCACTTGTGAGGTTACCCAAGGTTAAATTGTTCTTGTGTAGATAATGTGTCACACAGGTCTCCTAACCTGCCTCCCCCAATCTGGGGCTCATCTTACTGCCTACTTCAGCACAGGGATATTGTCCTTGCCCTCTGGTCCCCAGGATTGCTAGGGTGGGGACCAGCAGGGCACTTGTGCTGGTAGCCAGAAGCCCTGGTGGGATTCAAGCCAGGACTCCATATCCTTGATCCACAGCCATCACTGCAGCTCCCCTGTTCTCTGGCTGTCAGGACTGGTGGCATGGCAGACACAGAGGGCTGAGAGAGAACTGCAGCAGCCTAAAGTTTCCCTATGCCCTGAAGCCAAAGCGGGGCCAGGGAACAGGAGCAGGAGGAGCATGGCAGAATGTTGGGCTGCGGCGCATGCACAGTATGTGCAGTGTGGACAGCAGCCCCAAATGTGAATACGGACTGCGTGCCCACAACCATGTGCAGTCCTTGCTCCTGGGTGAGCATCGGAGCCAGAAGAAACTGTTAAATGCACCATCAGGAGCATATTGAAGAAGTTTCCTGGCCCAGGACTGGCAACAGGCTGGGAAACAGAACTGGACATAGTGCACAAGTGCACCAACAGGAGAGCAGCGCAGATGTCCACCTCAAAATTAAAGGGTTCAAACTCGAAACAGGCTTAGTGTTGCACCTTATAAGCACATTCCTGGCTCCAGGACAGTCAGTGGGCCCAGGAAATTATAAAATCAGCGTTTTTGGGACCTGAATTGAACTGGCAGCAAACTGTCAATGTTGAACACTGCAAGTAAACAAATATGGTGGCCCCATAATTACACAGACTGCAGAGCATCATGGGAAGGAAGAAGAGGTCATAGGTCAGAAACAACTTTGCTTGCAAATTTTGGCAGACTGTTTGCCTGCAAACTAGCTTAACCAATCAGGTGTCAAGTTTTGGCCGAGATAAAAGGGGCTGTTTCCAATGATCATGGCCTGTTCAGTCAGACAGCTGAGAGAGTAACTGTGTGTTGAGATGTGGGTCGATGTGCCACTGTAAGTCCAGGTACTGCAGGCCTGGCAATGGGTTCCCAGCTGAAGTGTTCATGTGAAGAAAAGAAGTTTTAAGCAAAACTAGAATTTAAAGGCAAGTTGGAGCTTGGGTTTTCTTGACTCTCCACAGACTTTTCCCTCTGGGAAATGAGCTCCTCCAGTGTCTCCAGTCCAGGAAGGCTCCTGCCTTGTTCCAGGTCCCGAGCCTCAGAGAGACCGCAAGAGAAAGAAGCCACCAGCATGCTTGGGAAGCCTGCATCCCAGCTGGGAGTAACTACATCAGTCCAGCCTGTTCTAGCAACCTGCACTAGATGGGCGCCTGTGATATATTGGCCCGTATACCAAATGTCTGTTAAAAGCGCCCACAGACCCCTTGGCCTCCTGCACTCCTTGGCCTTATCGATCTTGTGACAATCTCTTGTACAAGGCCACGCATCTGGTTGCGCTCCTGATAGGCAGCTATAGGGCTCTGAAGAATGTCTGTACCAGAAAAATATGTACTAAAGCAGCCTACTTTCAAGCTCGCCTTACCTCGTCTTAGGGAGAAGGAGGAGATTCTGGAAAAATGTTGGACCTAACAGGTAAACCTAACTCTTCCCCCTTTCTGCTGATCATAAGCGGTGTTACCTCCCAAGACCCACAGCATATTGCTAATACCTTTAACACTGCCTTCTGTGACCTAAGTGGAGTTCTCTACCCTGATTTTTCAAGACTCCTCTGAATTCTGTACCCCCGTATCCCTCCATTCCGCTTTGGACCATTTTTCCCCGTGAAGCTAAATCTTACCTCACCAAGATCCTAGGTAAATCTAGATTTAGAGCTGATTCACTGGATCTGAAGGTCCTGTCTCTGACCCTGGATGTTGTCCTTTTCCCCCTCAAAATCCTTAATCTTTCCCTTTGCTTGAAACATAGACTTTAACGGCAGATAAAGACCGCTTAGCCCACCTAGTCTGCCCATTTCCTACCTACAGGATAAGCAGCAGATCCTAGTTAACCAACGGCCTATTTCTTCCTAGCCCCTCCACAAGAACTGCCTTATGTCTGTCCCATGCATTCTTGAATTCTTCCACAGTTTTAGACCCCACAACCTCCTCAGGAAGGCTGTTCCATCGTCCACCACCCTCTCTGTGAAAAATACTTCCTCACATTGCCCTAAGCTGTCCCACCTCTGTCTTCAAACTCTGTCCCCTTGTTCTTGCACATCTCTTTTTCTGAAAGATGGTACCCTCTTGGACTTTGTTGATTCCACTGAGGTACTTAACAGTTTCTATCTTGTCCCCTTTCCTCCTTTCCTCAAGGGTATACATATTAAGCTCCTTTAGTTCTCCTTGTATGGCTTCTCTTGCAGGCGCTGCACCATTTTAGCTGCCCTCCTCTGAACTGCCTCTATTCTGTCTATGTCCTTGCAGAGATGGGGTCTCCAGAACTGGACGCAGTACTCAGATGGGGTCTCACCAACAGTCTTTACAGAAGGATAACAACTTCCTGTTTTCTGCTGGTGATGGCTCTCCTATACCTCCCAGTATCCCCAGCCGTTCCTACTGCCTTCTCACATTGCTTGCCAACCTTAAGGTCATCTGATATAATTGCCCCGGTCCCTTTCCATTTTGTTGTTGTTACTACCCCCCATTGTGTACTCTTCCCTGGGTTTTGTTTCCCAGGTGCATTATTGCACTTCTTTGCATTGAATCAAAGCTGCCATACTTCTGACCATTCCTCCAACCTTGCCAAGTCCCTTCTCATCCTTTCCACGCCTCCTTGTGTATCAACCCTGTTGCAGATCTTTGTGTTATCTGCAGAGACATACTTTTCCTTCCAGTCCCTCTGCAATGTCACTTATAAAGACATTAAAAGGACTGGACCCAATACTGAACCTTAGGTACCCCACTAGTAACCCCCTTTCTTCAGAGTGGACTCCGTTTACAATTACCTTCTGTGTCCTGTTGTCCAGCTAATGTTTTACTCAGGCTACCACCCTGGGACCCACTCCCAGGCTGGTTAATTTGTTTATTAATCTTTTGTGTGGGATGTGTCAGATGCCTCGCTAAAGTCTAGGTAGGCCATGTCCACAGCCCTTCCTGGTCTACTACTTTGGTCACCCAGTCAAAGAAATCAATTAGATTCATCTGACATGACCTTCCGCTGCAATCCATGCTGCCTTTGGTCCTGTGCTCCACTGGCCTCTAGGTACTCAACAATTCTTTCCTTCAGAAGTGATTCCATCACTTTCCCTACCACAGAGGTCAAATTGACAGGTCTGTAGTTTCCTGCCTCTGTCTTGCTCCCACTTTTGTGAAGGGGAATCACATCCGCCTTACTCCAGTCCTCAGGTACCACACCATTCTCCATGATTTGTTAAAAGAGTAGTCAGTGGTGTCACTAGTTCTCCCCTTAATTCTTTTACAATTCTTGGGTGAATCCATCTAGCCCCATTACTTTGTCCACCTTCAGTTTTAGGAGTTCTTTCAGAACCCTTTCTTCTGTGAAAGGACTGAGATCGACCCCATCCAGAGTGTTTCTGTTAATTGGATTAGGTACCTTCCCTCCTCCTCTTTTGTGAATACTGAGCAGAAGTATTCATTCAGTATCCCTCTTTTCACTGTCCCTCTCTGCCCACCCACTGTCCATTCTGTTCAGTCTCACTATCCCTCCTTTGTCTTTCTACGCCCTGACATACCTATAAAGGTTTTATCCCCGGTGGCTATCTTTTCCTCAGTTTGGGCCTTTGCTATTCTGACTTCCTTCCCTGCTTCCTTCTGCCTTAACTGGTACAGTTCTCTGTCCTCTCCTTCTGTGTTTCCTTATACTTCCTAAATGCTATCTTTTTCTCCCTGACCTCCCGCCACCTCTTTTGAGAACCATAGTGGCTTATTCTTTTGTTTTGATTTGTTTATTTGCTTCACACAAAGGCTTGTTGCCTCTGTGATGGCAGTTTTGATGTTTCCCCATTGTTGCTGCACCTCCTTTAAGCCTGTTTGCTAGTGCTTGGAACAATTCCCTTCCCAATGGAAATCTGCTGTTGTTACACCTATCTTTAAAGTGGTGACAGAACCTCCCATAACAATTATCGCCCTATCTCCATTCTTCCACCTATTTCCAAAGCCCTTGAAAGGATCGTATTGGGTCAACTTATAGGCTATCTCCAGAACTACAACCTTCTATGCCCGCAGCAGCATGGCTTTAGGCAGGTCTGCGCACCATCACTGCACTTCTGGAATATATAGACTTTATACATAAATCCCTGGACGATGGCCATCTAGTTGGGTCTGTTTACATAGACCTAACTAAGGCCTTTATTACGGTCAACCACTTGCTTCCCTTGATTCTCTCTTATCTTTAGATATCTCTGCGGATGCCTTTTCCTGGTTTGTCACCTATCTGAGTGGTGGCTCACAGAGAGTAAAATCGATGTTACCCTCTCCACCTGTTTACCAGTTCACTCTGGAGTCCCCAAGGATCAATTCTTGGTCCTGTCCTGTTCAGCCTGTTCCTCAACACCTTCCCCAAGCCTGCTCTGGGAAGATGTTACTTTCACGCGATGACGCAGTCATCTACAGTGGCCACCGGACCCTGCCCCTTACAGAAAGACCTCCAACTGTTCTTCTCTGAACCTAAATCATGGTTCTCCTGCAACAAACACATTTTAAACTACAAAAAACAAAGTCATGGTATTTGCCAACCCCATAACAAATTCAAAGGCACTCCCTAAATATACTCATTGCCAGCTCGCACCCTGGAACAGGTGACTCACATTAAAACCTAGGCGTCACTGTGGACTCTACACTCTTGTTTCAGGAACACATCGACCAAGTAAATAAGGCAGTAAATACCAGAATTGGCTTTCTCTATAGGCGTGGAGTCTTGCATGCTCTCCGAGCCCTCGTCTGGTTTGTTACCAGCTCAGTACTATCCATAGTTGACTATGGAATAGTTATATATAGATCTGCTGCTGACTCTTCTCTTAGAAAGGATCAAGGTCTCCTGAATAAAGCTTGTACTGGTCACGGTTATAATCGCTCTCCACTCACACCTGTGAGCTATATAAACAAACTGACTGGTTGAATGTTGAGGGAAGGCTTGCCTACCACACCTGTCTGCTAGCCAAGAACTTGTCCATTGGCCTTCTTCCATCTACCACCCAACACCTCCTTACCCTGGCACCTACTTTCGCTCTAACAGAAATGGCAACTTTCTTAGTACCGTTTTGTAGGACCTCCCAGGGCAGAGGGCTTTATGTACAGAGCCCCCAGTGGCTCAGTGGGCTGCCCCGGAGATCTCCTCCGCCTGTAAACTTGGCCCATTCAAAAACTGCTCAGACAACATCTCCTGACTACTAACAGCTATGACTGCCTATAGCTAACGCTTATCTCCTTATGTTACACATCTAACTCTGTACCTCCCTACTTTGATAATGTCCTCTCCGGACTGCAGCTTCCTTCCTACTCCTGCTCTCTCCCTCCCACTTACTTCTCTCCTCTTCCTCCTGTTCGATTCGCCCCACCCCAAATACCCCATCTTATCTCACAACTTCCTCCCCTATGCCTGAACTCCCTCTGTTTAGAGATATTACGTTGTCTCTGAATACTTACTTCTTGAGGATAGTACCTGTCGTTAACAGTTGGATGATGTTATTTGTAAACTTTTCCTGTCTCACCTATTGTACCCTGGTTGCATCCAGGTTTTGTCTTATTATATGTCCCAGTTGACGTGGAGCTTTGCAAATGAGTCCCTGACTCAAAAGATTGTAATTCGATTTTCTCAATAAATAAAATAAATAAATTTAAAAATTATCGTTTGAGGCATCCAACCTTGAGTAAACTACTGTACAGGGTCTGATCCTACAACTCGGAGAAAGTTTATTGTGCCAGGAACTGAGGGAGAAGTCCTGCAGGACTGTGCCAGTGTGGGAGGCTCAGTCTCAGGCCAGCTGACTACACGGTCTCTGGAATACAGATAGGGCCCCTTTAGTTTCCAGTCAGTTTAAACAATTTCTGTTTGTGTTCCAAGTGTGTTATTTACAACCCTTTAAAGAGCGCTACTGAGCTCCACTGTGCTAGCAGTATCAGCGTCCCTAGTGTGATACCCACTGCAGCATAAAGGAACTCTCACTCATGGCCTTTGGGGAATTAAGGTGGGTGCACCTGCATTGTGGTTTGAGGACTGCCAGGGGTGGGCAGATTCTGTGGGGCAAAGTGTTGGTTGTTTTACTGCCTGTATACAGTAATAGTATTTTGACTGCTGAGAGTATGGAGTTACTGCTACCCCATGGATCCCATTTTACCCTACTGCCCACTTGTTCTTTCCTCCCTCCCGTTTTAAATAAATTATTTGTTGGAATTGCATTTTATGGTTTGGGGATTGTCCTTGCTTACTGTGTCACTTGTTGTGGGGCATGACTGTGTGGGCAGTTTATGCACTGTTTCCTAGGGGTGATAGCCTTGTGTTCAGCATCCGTGTACTCCATATTTCCACCCAGGTGAAGGCACCGCATCACGTTAGGGCAGTATACCTCGTGTAGCACACTGCCGGTAACCCAGGCCCCTCATGTAGGTGCAGAGAGGTGATCCCGGACTGTCTGTGTCATTTAACTTTACAACCCCTTTGATTCCAGTGAAATGATTCTACTGCTTGAGCCCAGGATTTAAAAAGTGGCTTACTCAAGGAGTGCACAGCTATCACGGGCATGTGTGGAATTCAGACCTGGTCTCCATGTTTACGGTGTTCTGCTCTAACCACTAAGTAGAACTGCCTCCTATACTATCTTTATGATTGAAATTGTCCCTACCGTAACTGCACTGCCTTTGATCCATCCTTCTGTAGATTGATGCTGCCACTCTGTGGTAAGTAAGGTTCATGGACAGACTAAACTTCTCAGGAATCTCTAACTGTTCCAAAGAATGATACTCATGCCTCGATTAAGAACTGAAAGAGCTTTCACTGCATATAAGGTTTTCAAAAAGGACCACTTGAGAGAAGTGTGAGCAGTGTAATGAAACTGAAACGGACAAAAACAGTGCAGTCAGAAATTAAGAAGAAGAGAAGAAAATTGCTGTACAAACTTTATGCATCGCACGTAAAACAATGCTTACAATAGGAACATACTCAGAAACTGAGGCACTCATGCCAGCAAAGGTTTCTGTGTGCTTTTACTAACAATTGTACTTTCTCAAGGAACAGCTGACATTATTATTTGAATACCCTAGTTGCAATCAAGGGGCATCTCATTCCAGTGACATATATAAAGGAGGCGTATAATTTACAGTGTATGACTTTGGTACATGAGAACTGATATTATAATGACAAAATATATCAATTGTGAGCAAATCTTGAAATCTCCTTTCTTCCTGATATAAAGCATTAGTGGTACTTTAAAGGAAAGGTCCAAGATTGCAGCCTTTGCTTTTGTACATAAAAGCCCCTTAAATTATGCTGGCGATAGACTAGCAGACAGAAAAAGGATGTTTTTCTTGTAATCCGTTTAGAGTATGAAGGGATTGAAAAGTGGGCTGAGCAGCCAGCCAGTCAATCCCTTCAAGTTCCCAACCACCAGCTCTTCCTCCGCACTCAGGCGTTTTTCAGCGTCTAACCAGGAAACACAGGGCGCCTGTACAAGTCTATAGGGGCGGTTTGTAGACTGTTTTATATACATTTAAGTAACGTGACAAAAATGAAAGCCACCACTCAACTAATAGGGGTCCTATTGGCTGAGCGTGGCTTTCATTTTTGACGTTACTAAATATATATAAAACAGCTTTCAAAAACAGTCCCTATAGACTTGTATATGGTGCGCCCCTGTGTTCTCCTGGTTAGATGTCACAAACGCCTGAGCACGGAAGAGGAGCTGGTGGCCAGGAACTTGAAGGGATTAGCTGGCCAGCTGTTTGGCCCAATTTTCAATCCCTTCATTCTCTAAATGGATTACAAGAAAATGTCCTTTCTGTGTACCAAGTCTATTGCCAGCATAAGGTACAAAAGCAAAGCATGCAGCCTTGGACCTTTGCTTTAAAGTACCAAAATCGTACCTGAATTCCCAAGTGAAACTGAATTTGGCAAAATGCCAACTGAAGCATTTATCAAATTCAGACTGATTTCAAATTAGATAAGATTCATAAATAATAACCATTAAGCTTTGTGGAGTTACTGTAGAGGGGTTGTGGGAAACAGATTGACCAGACACAGAACTTAAGGTTCAACACATAATCTCTATGTGATGTTTATTTAAAACACAGGGAATAACCTTAAGCAATGGCATATATCCTTTCTTCAGTACATCAGTTTGCAGCAACAGACTATGCATGTCCTTTATCTGCATTTAATCAGCATCTACTGACCCACTGATCTACTGATCTATCTCTTTAGTGAAACTTATTTCAATCCCTATGTTGGCGTTGTGTTTGGGTGATGTGGAGCTCAAAAGAAAAACCCCAAAACAAGCTAAAGACAAAGAACTTCAGCGCAGAAGAACTGGAGCAAAGGTTACCCCAAAGTGCATTGGCAATAAAGCCAAGTTTCAAAGAAACATATCACTTATAACCCCATAATGCAAAGCATCATGGGATGTATATAAAATCACCATGACATTTTAGGCTGGTTCAACTTAAAGCAGGAATGCACGGTGCCAAAGGGGCTCTCAAACAATCTGTAATGTACATGCATTTAAATAACAAAATGGGAGTTTTCTGATATCTCTACCCGGTAACTTAATTTTATAATACAGTCCCTTAGTGACTTTTACCTTTAACAAAAACACTTAGTGCCATGGTAGTTTCAACATTTACAGGTTTCATACACATAAGGCATATGCATCAAGGTGTTTTATGACATTTTGTCATAGCATACTAAATCAATCAATTAGGAACACAGCCTATTGTTGTACATCAGCTTGATGTAACCATAATAACCTCCCTGTACCAGGACCTGAGAGGGAACAGGAAAATTAAAGAGGACACTATAGCATAGTCGAGAAAGGGAGGGGGCACCCTAGGTGGCCAACCTCATGGACTTGAAATTGTAAAGGATTGATTAGGCTAAGAAATAGAAGAACTGTTGCAACAGATTTAAGAAACGATCGGTCCTCAAGAGTGGCAGGAATTCCTATCACATATCCCCACCTTTAGAGGGAAGCAGTTA
Source organism: Neoceratodus forsteri (assembly GCA_016271365.2). NCBI lineage: Eukaryota > Metazoa > Chordata > Ceratodontiformes > Ceratodontidae > Neoceratodus > Neoceratodus forsteri. Next base: position 942,392,169 of record CM057450.1, read on the forward strand.
TTTCAGACTGCTTACCACCCTCCTGTCCCAGGAAGGGATGGAGCTTCCCCCATCCATCTTCAGAAGCTCTGTCTCAGGGTCCTCATTAATGATAAACATTCCATCATAAACATAGTGGATATCATCATTCGCTACCCTAAGGCATTAACACATTTCTCAACAGAGATTAACGATACCTTCCCTGCACTATCTCCTTTTAGGAAAGTCTGTCATATTTCATTGATATCAATTCCTGTACCATATCTATACATGAAATCAGCATTTACATGTTTTGTCCCTCACTCTGTGGAACACAGTTAATCAATAGGGTTAAAGAGCTAAGTACCACCGCATTATCACGGGATTTTTCACTCATTTGGTGCAACCAGCAAAGTGGGTTATGATCAGTTACAACCTTACATTCAGCCCCCCACAAGTAATATTTCAGAGACTCAATAGCCCACTTCAGAGCTAAGCATTCTTTCTCTATGGTAGTATATCTTCTCTCCTCTCATGTAGCATCCTGCTGATATACATGGTTGGATATTCTTCCTATCTATTTTCTGAGATAAAATTGCTTCGATACCTTTCTCTGATGCATCGGTTTGTTTTGTTTGTTTGTTTTATTTATTTATACTGATAGGATCATGAGCCAAAATGACCGTTTTCATGGGCGATCAGTGTACAAATAACAATAAATACAATATAAAAACATACATCATAATAAAATACAAAGACAAAAGAATGTATAGATACAATACTTATAAATATATCTCAACATCATCATTCAAAACAATTACACTTGCACTCAGTAAATAAATACTCTTTTAACCTATGCCTAAAAGGTACAAGGAAAGATTCACACATTCAAAACAGTCTGAATTGAATTAAAAAGTAGGCAACATATAAGATAATGCCTTTTGTCCTAATGAAGTATGCATTCTTGGGATGCAAGAGAGAAATTATCTGTTGACCGAGTATTAACACTGGAGTTCTGTTGTTTGAAAATTGAAGAGAAACAGTCTGGGACTCTAAGTATCACCTTTTTGCCAGTAAACCCAACTGAAGTTTATATCTACCAACCAAAGGAAACCAACCCACTTGCAGAAGAAGATTACAATGATGAACCCTTTGTGGGATTTTACTACAAAACTAGCAACTGAATTAAGTAACACTTTCACCTTGGATAACAACCCCTGCCTTGCAATATAATAAAACAAAACCCCAAAATCAATTAAGCGGCAGTAAAAAACTTTGAGCCAACAAAAGTCGTGTGGAATCAGTAAGTAAAGGAGATAACCTATATAAGGCCCCAAACCAAACCATGAGCTCTAAACCAATTCTGTACCTCCAAAAATCATCCTTCTGGACTTTTTCAAAAGAGAACCACTTGTGAGGACCACTCAGGCATCAGCATATAAGAAAATTTGAGATCTAGAGCATACAGAAGGAAGAGTGTTAAGAAAAGGCTAAACAAAGGGACCCAAAATAGAACCTTGAGGAACACCCCTTGAAACCTTAGCAGGAGAAGAGAATTGACCACTTACCTCGTAACCTGTGTATGATCGGACAGGTAATTTCCTAGCCAATCCCTAACATTCCATGGACATACCCAAATAAACTAAAGAGGCAACAAAAGGGGATGATCAACCAGATCAAATGCCTTTGTGAGGTCCATGAACACAGCCCCTGTATAATGGCCCTTATCAAGGGCCTCGGTGCACCGTGCTTGTAGACCCCACCAAGGCAGTAGTTGTACTGTGTCCTGGCTCTAAGTCATGCTGCGCAGGTGTTCAGACATTATATTTAGACAGGTACTCCATAATCTGATCAAAACAACCTCCAAAACTTTTGAAAGAGGAGCCAATAGAGAAATAGGACGATAGTTAGATTTATCAGAGATATCACCAGATTTAAAGATAGGAATAATAGTAGAATCTTTCCAAATCTTAGGAAAGCTAGACCACACAAAGATAAATTAAAAATAGAAGAAAGAGGAAAACAAAGAAGATTAGCAGTGGTCCTCACAAGATGGAAATCAGTACCATCCTTACTCACAGATGGACGGGAGTCCATTAAAAGGAGGTATTTCAAAACATCAGCTGCTAACAAAATTGAAAATAAAACCTTGGGATAGTCAAAGCTGAATCCTCCTGAAACACCCTGCCCAATGACATTAAATCCCTAAATGAATACTTAGAATAATCAGAAACATGATCATTAAATTCCTGGGCTATTTCAGATGGGTCTATAGTAACACCATTCTTAGTTGTAAGCATTGAATAGTTGAAGTATGTTTTTTTCCAGTAAGTTCATGTATTAACTTCCAGGTCTCAGTAACATTCTTTCCTCTAAAATCCTTCTGCCTTTCAAGAAAATAATTCTTTTAACGTCTAACCATAGCTTTACATTTATTTCTAGCCTGTTTATATAAAACTAAACTAATTTGGCTAGGGGTCTTCCTATTAGCCTTCCAGAGTCTATCTCGTATTCTAATTTGATCTATTAATTTGATGAGACCCAATCCTGTTTGTTACCTATGATCCTAAGCTTCTTTAAGGGACACATTTGTCACAAACTGAGTTAAATAAGTCAATGACATTACCTAAAGCAATATCAACATTCAAACTCTGAGTAACCCTAGACCAATCTATATTAGCAACTGCCTGCCTAAACCTACCAAATCAAGCGTCTTAATGTTACATGAAAACACAAAACAGGAGAGACAGATTTTTCTCTTTGCAGACCAACTACAATAGACTGGGCTGTGGTCACTGACACCATCGGGAGAACCCTGTGTTGTACAGTTTTATTGATGTCAGAGACTAGTACCCAGTCAATCAATGATGAGGTTCTGGATTTATAATTAGTCCTCGTTGAAACATCAATTATCTGTGTTAATCCTTGATTAATAACCGATCTCTAAATTTTAAGTTATTCTTCCCAGGCAATTAATATTCATATCACGCATTATAATAAGCTTTCTATTTCTAGGCAAAGACCCTTGTATAATCTCTAATAATCAAAGTCCATCCCCTGAGAACCAGGCGGAACATAAGTAACCACCACAGACAGCATTTTTATTTACCTAAAAGAATCATCAGAGATACATATTCACAGGAGGAGGTCCTTCAGTAGCTACACCAGGCAAAACTTTCAGATGATCTTTCACATAAAAAGGCACCCTCCTCCTCTTCTTAATTCTCTAGCATGCCTAAAATCCTATAACCTTCAATAGCGATTGACTTATCCAAGACCCTACCAGTAAGCCAGGTCTCTGATATCACAACCACATCAAATTGATGACAGTCCATCCAGACAGTGAAATCATCCCACTTTGCAAGCAGGCTCTGCACATTCAAATGAGCAAAATTCAGAGCATACTTTAGCAACATGGGAGAATCTATATTGCCCATAGACCCTGGGTTTGGATGTACTGAACCAGATATTAATAACAGTAACAATATCAAAGTTCTTCTAAACAAAAACTGTAAGGGTGCTGCTTAGTACAAGTATTTCTGTCATTTGACACTGTCTGAGAAACCTTAGAAAACAGACTATATAAAACTTGCAAGGTAACATTACATTGTAGCTTCCTACAAATACGTATTATTCCATCCTTAACCCAGTCATTGGCTATTAAAATAGGCAAAAATAAATCTAAACAAAACACTTTCTGTATGAAACCCAGTTACCTGATATAAATTATTAATATCATCAGACATTTCATCCCCTGTACTAACTGAAGCAACAGGGAATGGCTTACTAAAAGAAACATAAAACAAAGAACCCCAAAATAAAACATTTTACCCAATCAGAGGAAGAACAACCAGCCACAGCAGGTAAAAAGTAAAATAAAAAACTAATGGACTGCTCACACCAGCTCCCAGGAAAGACCAGATCAGGCACCTTGAACTGCCACTTCAAGGGCTTGAAGAGGAATTCCACCAAAACAATAGAAGGAGCAGTTTAAATCAGAATAACTACTAATAATGCCAGTACAGCACCGGTAGTCTGCCACACTACCAAGCTGTTCAGGCTATTGTTTTATTTTTCCTATGTTTGCACCATTCCCAGCCCTGCCACTGCTCGGTCAAGTGCAGTCAATTACACACTTAATTAAATTCTGCAAAATGTGGCAGGTGATTCCCTCTGATATACTAATACATACTGTATATATAAAGAAAAATAAACAACCCCAAATTAAATACAAATCAAAAAATTATAACCATAACACATGCATCAAATAAAATCACAAACTTAAAAAAAAAAAAAAACTAGGTCCCTATCAGTATATTAACTAAAAACATACACTCAGTCTCCACCCTTCTCCTGTTACCACTTCACCTACATCAATAACCCCTACATATCAATACCAGGACTCCCTCAACTAAAACCCCCGCAGTAATAACATGCAGCAGATCCTAAAATGAATTCAATAAATATTGCAGGTTTTAAATACAACTAGGTAGCAAATGCCAGGGAAACACTGAAACAGCAGTCTTCACTAAGTAACATATAAAAAAACATACAGTCAGCTTCATTACAACAGTTGCACCTCAGAAAGGATAGTTATTTTCTTTCTTTAGGTTTTCTTCTGCCGGTGGTGCTCGCACCACTCACGCTATCGTAGCGTGAGCTTTATGAAGTGCTCTGCTGTTCACTCCTCCCACACAGTCAGGCTCAGTAACCAGGAGTAGCAAGCACAGTTACAAGGCAAAATAGAGTGGAGCACTGGCACGATATCAAAGCCCCAGATACAAGCAAACGCGGGCAAATAAAGTCCCAATTAGTTCCCCAGTGAAGAGATGTTTCAGAGCATGGGAACTAGCAGAAATCAGTTAATGCAGGTGTAGCGTATTGGGTTTATGCATGCTGCTTTTATGAAACACTTGGTTGAAGACAGGGCTTTTAAATACAGGAGCTGTACATACTGTAGAAAGGTCTAATATTCTTAAAAGCCTCATCACAAATAGGCGCCTACTGAACTTTATTTGGGCACCTCTTTTTAGTGAGATCTGTCAAAGGACTGCCAATGCCTGAGAAATTAGGAATAAATCTCGTAGTAACCAGCCAGGCCTAGGAAAGATCTCACATGCTTTTTGTGGTAGGTATTGGGCTGTTGCCCTCTGTTGTAACCTTCCCTACCTCGGGCTTCACTTGTCCATTGCCTAAAATGAACCCTAGGTATCTTGTCTCAGTCTTTGCTAGGGCACACTTAGCAGAGTTAATGGTCAATCCTGACCCCTTTATTGCTTGCAATACCTGGGACAAGTGTCTATCATGTGATTCCCAGTCAGGGCTGAATATGACCACATTCAGATAAGCTGCACAGTACTCAGTGTGGTCTTAGTATGTGCATGGTTTTAAATAATTGATTAGCAGTTTTTTCCTGGGACAATACTAATTGTACAGAAAGTATTTATATAGGTTTTCTAGAAGTGTTATGTTTGTTAAACACAATGAAGCAAGTGCTATGCATTTTACAATGTTTTAGCACTTTCTGACCAGATCGCTAATCAATATTTAGAGTTAAATAAAACCCTGATGTGGTCCATAAAATGCTGAAAAGGGGTTGGGGCCCATGTAGTCTGAATGGCATTGTGAAAACTGATATAAACTTATTGGGGTGCTTAAATGATGTTTTCTCTTGTGAATCAGGTGACAAGGGATTTGCCAATATCCCTTATTAAGGTCAAGGGTGGATATATATTGTGCATTACCTAGCCTGTCAATGATGTCATCTATTCGGCATTGGATAGCCATCAAATAGTGATGTGTTGTTAAGCTTCCTAAAATCTAGGCATAGATGTATCCTGCCCTCTTTCTTGTCCACAATGACCATGAGTGAAGACCATGTACTCTTTGAGGGCATATTATGCCTAACTGCTCCATGTTTTTTGATTTCCCGAGTCACCTCATCCTCACCTTCATGGGCAATCTGTAGGCTTTTGGTGTATAGGCTTGTTCTATGTGGCAGTTATGGTGTGCACAATCTTTGGCCCTCCCTGGGATGTTTGTGAATATGGGCTCAAATTCTTGTAATACCCCTGAAAATCTTTCTGTTGCTGAGGCTCCAATTCAGGGTTTATCTGATCTCCCCTACCGGTCCCAACTGCTCTAGCCTTTTATAGGCAGCCTCCAGCACTGACTCCCTAACTTCAGAATGGATATAAAAGGAGGGGTTAGACTTCTCATGCCATTTCCAAGGACGCTCACATGGTAAATTTTCTGGGGGTCTCTTTCCTGGCATGCTAAGCTCATTGCTCACTTCTCCTGTTTGCCTCAAATGGTAAAGGAGCCCTGTCATTCATGAGTAGTTTGTTCTCTGTGGAGGAAGAAGTAACAACACTTTGTCCCTTGACTGATTTTAGGCTTCAAACCCTGGTCATAGCTTTCTTTTCTGCAAGTCTTGCTTCTGTTCTAAGCTGTGGTGTGCCTAGTTAATATACCTCACCAGGCGTTCGATAACTGAGTCATGTGCTCTACAACATTAAGATGTCCCACTTCCTTCCCTTCTTCCCAGTGTTCTTTAACCACATCCGTGGCCCTCGGTTCCTCCCATATAGTAACAAAAGGAGAGAAACCAGTGGATGCTTGAGGGATTTCTCTGTAAGCAAGAGTAAATAGGGGAGGTACTGATCCAAATCTCTACCTCTTCTTTTACATACTTCCTCAACATTCTCTTTAATGTCTGATTAAACCTCTCTATGGGGCCTTCAGTCTGCGGGTGGTAGGGAAGTACGCCAGCTACCAAGCCCAGCAGACGGTAAAGTTCGTTTAGCAGTTGTGCTACAGTTACTCCCGATCAGTAAGTATTTCTTGGGACCCCAGTGTGGCTAAATACCTTGCTAGCTCCTCTACTATCCTCGGGCAGTGACAGTTCTTATGGGGACAACTTCTGGGTAGTGGGTAGTGTAATCACATATGACCGGTACAAATCTGTTACCCTTGGAGCTCACTATATCCATGGCTATCCTGTCGAAGGGTTAGTCACAGTGGGGATGGGTTGTAGTGGTGCTCTATCCTTTTCCTTGCCTGAGCTACTTTCTGACACTCAACACATGCTTTACAGTACTCAGCTATGTTCTCGTGGCTAGAAGGCCAATCAGACCTGGGTAATATCCTATTCAGAGTGCTATCTCTGCCTGCATGGCCTGCTAAAGGGATGTCATGCACCAGATACATGATTTGAGAGCGGAATTTTTCTGGAACCATTAGTTAGTCTACTACCTCTCCAATTCTGGGGTTAGTGTATTCTCTGTACAGTATTCCCTGTTTACAACAAACTGAGGGCACCTTTTCCACTTCCTTCCCCACCTGTGGAAAAAAAGGGTTAAGTGAAGGGTTTGCATTTTGTTCATGCTGCGTGTCACATTTAAAGTGTGTCCCAAATCTGGCTGTACACCAGTATGAGTATCAATCCAGTCCTTTTTAGCTTCCTCTCCGCTGCCTTAGTTTATGGTCCTTGCCAGGATCCTCAAAACATTATCATCAAATGGAACACAGATGATAAATGTCCCTGCTTCACTTGAGCTCTGATGGTTATGGCAACTACAGCACAGTCCTGGGCAGCATGATAATGTATAATTGAAGCAAAGTCTGGGTGGTCATGCCGATAACAACTGGCACGGGTAGCCAAGATACCAACCCCACTTCTACCTCATGTGTCTTTTCTTGAACAGTCATTTGTATGGTGGCTGTAGAATAGCAATGGGTATCACCATGCACACAAATGACTGCTGTATCTGGCCTCTATTATTCCCAGTCACCAGATCTGCTACGTTAAAGTCTGGTGGCTCCCTGAATCAGTCAGTCCCATCATCTGCTGTGATCCAGTCTGCACAGTAGCCATAAAGTGACCCCAGTTTGCTAAGGCTAGGTGAGCTATCTCTTTCTTTATATTAAGACAGTTTCCTATAATGTCTCCTCTTTTGGCACATGACATACAATCTCTATACAGGAATTTGCCCTCTCTGCTCTGCAGTCTTGTTTCACTGTGGCTGGATTTGACAGTTTATAAGTAAAGGGTTCCTTACTGAATCGCTGGTGGTTGTAGCTGCTGATGACCCTCGGAACCCTCTGGGTCTGATGGTGGGACTGCCAGGAATTCTTCTGCCAATGTGATCGTTTTATCAGCGGAATCAGGCTTATGCTCCTGAACCCAAAGTTGTACATCCTGGGTAAAACTTTAATAAACTGTTCAGTAATTACTGCCTCCAGAAGCTGGTCATTGCTCGTTATCTGGCTGCAACCATTTGTAGCAGAACTCCTTGAGACGGGCATAAGTCTCGGGAGGGGGTTATCCAGTGACTGCATTTAAGAAAACTAAACCTCTGGCGTATAGGTTTCAATGTTTATGTCATAGTACTTGAGGAACTCCTGATATACACCGGTCATAGTCCTCTGCCTCTTGGGGGTCCATGTGGCTATAAACCAACTGGGCACTGCCTGTCAAGTGCAGTCCTATTCGAAAAACCCACTGTTCCCTTGGTCATGCGCATGTTCGAACAATCCTCTAAAAATTTGTGAGGTACGCTTCAATGTCATCACTGCCCGATAGTTTGGACAGTTTAATGTTTTCTGGGCTGCTGGTTCTTTCAGTTTGTCCTGAATTGATGGCATGCAAGACTCTCATGGTATCCACCCAGTTTGGCATCTTGCCTTCTCCACTGAATGTCTCTATCTCTTTCCATCTGCACCTGTTTTATGCAGAGCCATTTCAACAACTCCCCTACGTCCTCGGGTGGAGCGTCTTCAAAGGAGGTAGTTCCTTGATTCTTCCTCATCCCTTGCATCTCTTTGTCTTCAGGCTTTGGCCTTCCTCTAAGCTCCCAGGTCCAGTCTAGGCAGCAGCTTCTCTCCCAGTCTGTCAGCCATGGTTCTGGTCAGAACTCCACTGACTTTCTTCTCTGGGTTCTCCTCTGGCGACTTCTGGTGCATCAGTCCAACTGGGATATCTGTGCGATATCTGCCGGAAGCGTCCCTCAGCCCAGTCCAGATGTTTCCAGCAAGTTATCCACTCTGACCCCAAGTCTGTGGAGGGTTGTGGGGTAACAGATGAACCAGACACATAACTTCAGGTTGTATACACAATCTCTGTGTGATGTTTATTTAAAACACAGGAATAACCTTAAGCAATGACATATCCCTTCTTCAGTACATCAGTTTGCAGCATCAGACTATGCATGTCCTTCCTCTGCACTTAATCAGCACCCACTGATATATCTGTTCAGTGCAGAAGCACTGAAACAAGGGTTACCCCAAAGGGCACTAGTAATAAAGTCAAGTTTCAAAGAAACACAGCATCATGGGATGTATATGCAAATCACTATGAAATTTTAAGCTGGTTCAGCTTAAAACAGGAATCCATGGTGCCAAAGGGCCTCCAAACAGTCTGTATTTTACATGCATTTTAAATAACAAAACAGAGTTTTTCTATTATCTCTACCCTGGTAACTTAATTTTTATAATACAGTCCCTAGTGACTTTTACCTTGATCAAAAACACCTAGTGCCGTGGTATTTTCATCATATACAGGTTTCATACACATAAGGCATATACAGTACATCAAGATATTTTATGACATAGTGCTATTGCATACTAAATCCAGCAACGAGGAACACAGCCTGTTGTTTTACATCAGCTCAGAGGTCACCACAATAACCTCCCTGTAGGAGGACCTGAGAGGAAAAGGAAAATTAAAGAGCACACTACAACATAGTAGTAGTAGTAGTAAATTGTATTTAAGGCACCCTTCCCAGATGCTCAGGGTGCCATTACAAAACAGTAACATTTTTTATTTTTTTATTTTTTAACCAGGAGAGGACAATAAGCTGAAAGCTTGTTTACAGGTGCGACTTGGGAGCACAGGGAGTTAAGTGACTTGCTCAGGATCACACAGTATGCAATTGGGGGCTGTGGGATTCAAACCAGGTCTCAGATTTGAAGCTCAGAGCCTTAAGCCACTGAGCTATACTGCCAAATAAGACAAAAACAGTAAAGCTAAAAAATACTCAAAGATAATAGGAATTAACTAAAACAACTCTCCAACTAAACAGTTAAAACATCTACCTGAGACTAGGGAAGGCTTGTCTAAATAAAAACGTTTTTAATTTATGTTTAAATGTTTCCAGTGACAGTGCCTCCCGGAGATGACCGGGCAAACAGTTACAAAGAATTGGGCGGCAGCCTCAAATGCCCGGTCCCCAGAGCACTTCATTCTCACTCTGGGGATCTCCAGGAGGGTATCGGAGACTGATCTCAGAGACCAAGATGGGCCGTGGGGGTGCATGAGATCCTTCAGATAGCTTGGACTCAAACCATGTAGAGCCTTATAGGTCAAAGACCTATCTTGAAGGTGATGTGCCAGTGCAGCTTGAGCAGCACAGGGTGATATGGCTAAATCTAGAATGACCAGTCAGCACCTGTGCTACTCGTTCTGCAGAAACTGCAGTCGGCACAATTCACTACCCCCAACCCCGAGGTAGAGGGGTGATACAGTAGTCAAGTCTCGAGGTCACAAACTCATGTACCCACATGGCCAAGTCTTCAGGTGGGACAAAGGCTTAATTTGGGCAATGTTCCGGAGGTGGTAAAACCGGCCGGACAACAGCCAACACCTGAGCATCAAATTTCAACCTGGTGTCAAACAAAGTGGCAAGATTTTTCACCCTTGATGAGACCTCCAGTTCCATGAGCTGTTGGTTAAATAGGACCTGCAGCTTATCCTCTAGAGTAGGAAATGGGCAGACTAGGTGGGCCAAGCGGTTCTTATCTGCCCGTCAAAGTCTGTGTTTCTATGTTGGGCCAATAAAAAGGCCCAGTCTGTTACTGGAGATTCTCAAACCTACCCTTTGACCAGGCTCTACCACCAGGTACCTCGGTCTTCCTGGGGTTTATTCCCAGCCAGTTCAGGGCCATCCAGGCCCAGATTTCAACCAAACATTTATTCAGTACATCGACAGCGTCAGGTCTATCAGGTGAGAGACAGGTAGAGCTGAGTATCATCAGCGTAACAATGAAACTCAACCCATACCATCTTATGACCTTGCCCAGGGGTAGCATGTATACTGTGAACAGCATGGGGAAGAGGACAGAACCTTGGGGAACACCACAGAGCAGGTGCCTAGGATCAGAGGAGCAATTCCCCAAAACTACCCGCTGAGACCTGCCATGGAGAAAGGACTCAAACCAACTGATGACCTTGCCAGTAAATCCGACATACTCCTTCAGCCTGTCCAACAGCACCCCATGGTCCACAGTATCAAAAGCTGAAGAGAGAGATCAAGGAGGATAAGAATTGTACACTCTCCCGATCTCTCACCCTGAGCAGGTCATTCAACACCTTGACCAATGCTGTCTCCACACTGTGCATGACCGAAATCCAGACTGGAGAGGTTCATAAATCTGGAAGTGTGTGAGACGCTCCACGAGCTGTTCTGCTACCACCTTCTCAAGAACCTTCATTAAAAAGGAAGGTTTGAGATAGAGGCTGATAATTGCCAAGACATCGGGATCCAAAGATGTTTGTTTTCAGCAGAGGCCTAATCAGAGCCTGCTTTAAAGACTCGAAAAGACTCCAGTTGACCTGGGAGCCACAAAACTTAATCTAGTCGATGCCATGGTCAGGGGAGTGGGGAGGGAGGTATGTGTATTGTATTGTACTGTAATGTAATGTATTGTCTTGTAAACTGTCATTGTTGTGTGCATGCTTTAAAACAAAGCATTTAAATTAAAAAAAAAAAGACTCCAGCCAACAAGAAGAACTTGACTATCCTGGGAAAGACTGGTCCAAGGGCCATGGCAGCCAACTAGTAGTAGTGTTGGGCCCAAGTCCAGGTGCAGAATGTTCGTTTAAGCCTGTGGATAATCTCACAGACCTCCTGTGCCATCACCGCCAGAACTCACCCCAGGGCGGCAAATGTGATCACTCGTCCAAGAAATACGACTGTTAGACTGGGCTTGAATTTCACTGGAGACAATCCTGGATCTCACTGAGGACACTCTGTCTGAGAAGAATCAAGCAAACTCCTCACATTTGTGAGTTGAATAAGCTCTAACGGGTTCCAGACAGGCCGAATATAACAGCCTGTCCACAACCCAGAAGAGCTGAGCTGGTTGATTCTTCCTGGCAGCAATCGCTCTAGACATAAAAGCTGCCTTTTTTGACAATTGCCTTTTGAGGTATACCGACACTTCCTCGACAACTTTACTGCGACCAACACTACAGCGACAGCAGTGCCAGGTTGCTGCAGTGTCGCACAGGAACCCTTTCTGGGGGTATTGCACAGCCTCCAGCGACTCCAGTTCGAGGTTGATTATTTAAGTAGCGGGGTCAAAGCCCCCGAAGAAAACAACGTTTGATGCAACTCTCTTTATGCCACCCGCAAATGCGGTCAACATAAAGAGTCACTGTAACATTGATCAACAATGAAATTGCCAACTGACTGTCATAGATCCGCCTTCTAATATTCATGATAATGAGATATCAGAACCAGCTTGTCCTGGCGGCCCGCGGTGCAGCGGAGTTCGGGAGCGGACTTGGTTGTTGGAGGCCAGCCGGGGAGAGGGATTGAGTGTCCCTAGGACTGCTCTCTCTCTCAGGGGGGAAGCACTCAGCGATCGCACAGGAGCGACACTTGGTGGAGGCTGGGTTGTCGCCTGTGTGTGACGCAGAATCGATGCTCTCTGGGGTGGGACAGACGCTGGCATCATTGCACATCTACGTCCAAGCCTACAGGGAAGGGAAAAAGCATGGTGGGACCCCTGTCTCTGAAGCCCTCACGGGACTTCAGTTAGCCTCTGCCTTGAAGCTCTCCCAACTAGATACTACCCATGGCACTGAATGCCAGAGACGGTGCCATGGCTCTGCCCTCGGGTTAAGCGGGGATGGGAAGTAACAGCGGCAGTAGGTGGGAGTCGGGGCCGTGACGGGCTGATTCCGACAGGAGGTCCTGCCAGAAAAGTGGAATAAATGTAAAAGAACCAGCTTGTCCTCAGGAGATCGGTCTTCCTCCAATGCCTCTCCTACTCCACCCCATTGTCTCCAACATTTTCTGCTCCTCATCAAACCAGGGGAGCCGATGTGAGAGGCAAGGGTGTGCACAATTAGCGCCAGACGGTCCAGAGCCCCAACAACAGCACTATTATAGGCAGTGAATCGTTCTCTGGGCTGCCGGCACAAGCATCCAGCACAGACGAAATGTCCGGTTCCACTAGTAGTCCCTCTGGTTGAACACCCCTCAAAGAGCGGAACTGGACCATTTGCACAGGGGATGGGACCCTCAGGGAGGCAGAAGCTGAACTCAGCGGTGCAATGATCAGACCAGACTACCTAATCAATCTTGAAAGTATCAATTTCAAGCCCCATTGAGAACACCAGATCAAGCACATGGCCAGATTAGTGGGTCCCGGACATGGAGGCAGGGTCAGGTCCACAGCCTCCATATTTTTCAGGAGTTCTCTGGCCCCAGGCGACGACACATCATCCACCCTGGTGTTGAAGTTGCGAAGAACTATCCATCTCTGAGACTCCATCACCCTCTCAGTGACAAGGGCGTCACCTCCTACAGAAAGCCCGATCATACCCAGGTGGAGTGTAGATCAGGAACACTATAAATTCCACACCAGGAACCCCCCACTGCCACTCACTCAAAAGAGCCTGTGTCTCCAACTGGGTGCACCGTCGGGCCCCAGCTCTGATCTAAACCAGATCACAACACCCCCCATAATCCTTCCACGGGCAGTAAACAGCAGAGTACCCAGCCGGGACCGACGCCTCAAGCGCAGGGCCGAGGTATCCCCAGCCAGGTCTCCATCTTGCAGGCCAGATCGACTGACCCCACAAGATCTGCCATTATGGTAGTCTTGTTGGCCATTGACCTGGCATTGCAAAGCACCACCGAAGAGGACGAGAGGTTGAAGCCGGTCCATTGGCTACCTGTTCTCTCAGTCCAGCGGATACCCTGGGCACAGGGACAAGGCATGAGGGACCTCGATCCAACTGTCTCCTGGGCCCAGGACATCTTCTAGTCCCTACAACATGAATCAGCTCTTCACAGACAATATTCATCTTCCTCCTCTCTGTCTAGCAGCTTTCCTCAAGATGTTAAACTTCTTACACCTTCACCAAACCATGGCATCCAGTGGGGGTGAGGAAGGGACGGAGATGTTTAAGAAGGGGAGAGAGAGAGTAAGCCAAAAGTTGGGTCTGCGGTATTTCCCATCCTAAAACAACTACTACTACCAGAATAGAGTACAGGAGTAACAAATATAGACCACACTCTCAATAAATTAACTAATCACCGACTAACCCCCAACACTCTCCCAGTCCAATAAATAACACAGATATCCTCTAATATCACCCTCATACACAGACAACCACACTAACTCATACAGACAACACCACACACATGCTCACCCCAAAACCCCTCCCTCACAGTCCCAAAAATTAAAAGACCTAAAGTCTGAGGAGTTCAAAGTCCAAGACACCAGCAGCACTAGGAAATGAACAGTTCTTTCACAGGGAGTGTTAAACACAGTATTGAAATAGAGGAAAGTGTAGAGACCCCAGGACCCTCACCCTAAGGTCAGATCTCAGGCCAGACCAGAAAATATGACCCTCAACCCTTCTACAAGTCAAGGACTTCTCTGGACAGGCCAGAAAAGCAACCCCTAAAAGCAGGTAGTCAGCCCAAGAAAGCTTTGTCGAAACAAAGTCAGTGGGGTAGAAAAATGTTCAGGCCCTCTCACAGCCATGTAGATGTCACCAAAGTTCTCAGCCCCCAACACAGTTTTTCCAGGCTAAGTCCAAAGAAACGAAAACACTTCCTGCTTCTTACAACTTGGCCTCAGCATGCAAAGTCAGTATTGCCATAAAAACATGAACCAAAGTACCTTCAGCTTGAGGGAATAACAGTCTAATAGTCTAAACAAGAATCTCAGAGCAAGTCCAAGGCTGCAGCAGTTTCAACACAGTGCCTTCTGGTTGTACCAAATCACAACCATGACTAAGAACCGCAGTTCCACTACCATCTGACAGTATGTGGTGGCAGAAAAAGCAGTCCCCCACTCAAACTCTGAATTCCAGGGCAAACCACCAAAGTACTTCCGGTCACTCACCATTCCCAAGCAACCAGCCACTGCAGCACCGGCACCCCCCAGATCTCTGACCACTCCAAGAAGCCAGCAGCAGGAGCAAACAACTCTGTACTGAAAACTGCCAGGCAACACTGAGGGCTCAACACTACAACCAAGAAAACTCCAAACCACCTCAGGTACCCCTTAATGAGCCAAAAGCAGGCAAAATGCTGAGATTGAGATAGGCAGAAAATGCTACGCTGAAATGCTGTCAGCTGCAGATTGTAGGCTGAAGATAGAAAAAATGCTGCTGCCATTTCTAAACTGAACCCTCATTAAAAATAAAAAACCTAACTCCTGGCTGTAACTCATTTCCAACCCTAAACTATCCTCTCAACCCCTAAACCTCACCACTAACTAAGGAATTAGCGATAAAAATGTTGAGATGGCATTAGGAAACATTAGGAAGCACAAACTCCACAGTAACTCCTCAGACTGCTCAGCATAGTCAGGAAAGGGAGGCGCCTGTGTTGCTTGCCAGATGGTTACGATTGTTCTATGATATTTGTAATATAAAAATATAGTATGTGATTGTCTCACATAAGGCAGCCTGTGTCATGGGTGCCCCAGGTTTCAGTTACAGGATGTAACTGACCAGGATATCTCTGTAATGTAATTAACTTCCTTGAGAAATTGCATTTTATGGCCTTTTATGACATGCTTTGAAGTTGGGAAGCTAAATATACATTTTATTACAGGACAGGACATGGTTATCTCACACTTAGGTAAGGGATTGCAGGGTTGTAAACTTCTAGGAACTAGTGGATCAAAAGACTCATAATTTGGTAAATGAGTTTTGCTGATGTCACCTTATTTAATATACCTCCTGATAGGGCATCCTGTTTGTATTTTTATATTCTAAAAGGAAGAGCTAGATGACTCACAGAAGGGTGTGGAGAGACACAGTTTAAACTGTACTGTGTCTGAACTGTTGTTACATACCATCCTGGGATGCTAGAAAGACAGAGCTCCTGATGAGCACTTAGAGGTAATACATTAGATATAAAAGATCTAAATGTACTTTGGTATGATTTTGTCTGTAGTTTCCTTGTTTTTCTTTGTGATTGTATGCTCTTTGATATAGTGTTCTGTGTTTACATTTGCATATTTTTATCCATTTTAGTAAACCTTTTATTCAAAAGACTGCCTGGGTGTCTGCAAGTTCTTTTTGTATGTGACGTATAGATAGTTAAGTTTGACAACTGTTCAAAAGCCTGATGGTGTTACTAAACTGGGAAAAGGTAAGAATATACCTAAGGCCTTTTATAGAGTTTTAGGGGTTCATTTGGATACCTGGTTAGGTGCCCTTAGGTGAAATATATATTGCATTCCCGAAGAGAATATTATTTGAGCCTGTACATTTGGGTATGCTAGCATAAGGTTCACAGTTTGAATCCCCCATAACTTGAGACTAAAGGTGATTGACCCACAAGCAGACAGGAGGGTTACCCTGTCTGTCACCTGTTCACACTCTTGCGCTCTGAAGTTGGCACTGTGGGAGCAGAGGGCCTGACCTGCAGAGTGCGTTTGTGACAGCGCCCATAGGTGGCCAACCTTTATGGACTAGAAATTGTAAAGGATTGATTAGGCTAAGAAATAGAAGAACCTTTGCAACAGATTTAAGAAAGGTCTGTTCTCAAGAGTGGCAGGAACTCCCTGTCACAGTTACCTTGCTGAAATGAAGTGAAAACATCTCTGGACTGGCTGACCGGTGGCGCTGAGGTGCTGGATGCCACACCTTGCACTACACTGGTGACCTGGGTTGATAACGGACTTGGGCCACGGGGGTCAGATGGGGAGGAGGATTGGGCATCCCAATGGATGTTCTCCTCCTCCTGAGGTGAGATTACCGGGTAGCACAAAGCACCCATAGCTCCTCTGCCTGTGGAAGTGTGGGCAGTAGGGGCATCTGACTCTCCAGAGTGGGGAGGGAGGATGTTGTCGGGCGGCAGCGGCGGTGTCGTCCAGCCGCGTCATTAAATCTGCCGCGAGCGTCCTCTGCACCGGCGTCCTCGGGATCAGGAGAAAAATGAGGGAAAATATACACCCCGGCCTAATGAGCAATATGAAACGGGGGATCCTGGTAGCAGGACCTGGCGGATGGAGTAGGAGAAGTACGATGCCCCTCTGAAGCTGTGGAGCCGAGCAAGTACAAAAACATCTCTGGACTGATCATCATAGAGGGTAATTACTGCCCCAGCTTACAAGTTTAGCTTAAAAATAAAATTTTTGAAATTTACAGTACATAAAGTAGATTAAGAGGCAGTAAAAACTTGAAAGCCTTACCATGACTAGCTAAATTCAAACAAGTACATAATCTGAAAACATATTTATTGCTAACCAGTCACTCAAGAAGGAAGGTGGATCTTGACACATCAGATTTGAAACATTTCCCAGTAAGAGACTGGAATTAAGAGAGAACAGTAGGAAAAAAGCAGTTGATCTTGTTTTGTTATTGTAATCTAGGCCATGAGGATCATGATACCACAGACTATTTGTATGCCCATTATACAAACAGTGGAGATAAATGTATTTGCTAGACATTACTGTGCAATATAAAATTTCATTAGATAACTGTTACATAGTGTTATTGAATCCATGGGATGTATCAGAGATAGAAAACTAGTGTGTGTTTTTTTTGGGGGTGGGGGAGAGTATCTAAAACAAGAAAAGTGATCTGTGGACAGACAAGTGAAACTAACTGATAAATCAAACGTAAGAGAGGGTATAATTTTTCCATGGTGTTAAATGCAAATTGTTATATAGGATAATGATGTTGAAACATAAGGTGATTAATGTCACCTAAAGAATTATGATATATTTTAATCTGTGATGCTTTTATAATGTTTGTAATTGTGAAATGATTTCACAAATCTACAGTATATAATAAACCAAGACTAACTGAAAAAAATTGCTTGGGAGCTTTGGTGGTGCCTGGGAGACTCTTTGTGAGTCTGCTCCTGTTTTATGCATTTTCTGTGTGATGTGTAAGCTATGTACTTTTTGTGAAAATATAATTCAGTTTGCACAGTAGTTAATTGCTGACTGAGTTGGTGCCATGATTTTTGGCCACCTACAGGTCTCGGCTTATAGGTGGCGCCAAGAATTGATGGTGGGTTGATATGTGGCATGCTACAGCTCAGCACTACTTGCTTGTTCAGTTATGGCATCATAAACAATTTTATGTTCTGTAATAATTTATTCTTCTACTTTCAACCCTGTCCCCTCATAGCCACTTCATGCAAGTGGCGCCTAATGAGCCAAGATGTTGTACAACTATCTGTCCAGGTGCTGTAACTGTCTGCCCTGCGGATCGCAGCAGCAAGCCCCATTCCCAGCCTTCCTTGCTGTTCTGGGGAAGCTCTCACTCTTCTTCCTAGCCCATCAGTGAAGTTTCAGGGTTTGACAATGAGTGTCAGGGTTTTCAGTTGTGACGGAGTCTCAAGAGTACAAATCCATTTCTCCTGAGCTGCAGTGTCTGACTGTTCCAGTGAGCAACTTGGTAACAAAGAAATTCTGATATGTTTACTGCCACTTAATTCTTATGACTGCTGTTTGTTTATTTTCATTCATTCGTTATGTTTCTGTACAGAAAATCGGAGAGCCTTTGATCCAGGCTGATTTACAATGGCATCCAGATCAACTGCTGGGACAAGGGTTGCAGAAAAACAGCAAATACTTGCATCATATAAATAGGGAATATTTCAATTAACAGAACATCCTGTAGCTATATACTATAGATTTGTATTTTTACTGGAAGCTTTGTAACTGCACTTGTTCTGGATGTTGTTGTAAATGAGCTTGGCGATTCTCAGATTCACTCTGACTAAACATTATTAGGCAAGTGACTACATTTCCTCCCTGCTGTAGTGATTAGCTGACAATGAGTATGTATGCATACAAATCTAGGTACAGTACTCCTGTACATTCCAAATCATGGTCCTAAGTGGGATGTTTAGGAAACGACTGCCCTGTATTTTAGTACCTTATCTGCCAAATGAGTTGATCATCCTCAAAATGGCATCCCTGTCCCAATAGCAAGAACAGTCTCTGTCTAAGTAAGGAAAATCTTGACTCAGATTGAGTCTATAATGCCGTAGGGAGCACTCAGACTAGTGAATTTTTAACTATAGTCAGTCTTTGGTTCGTGTAATACTGGGCAAGCGATCAGGGTTGAGGGACCACTAGGGCCAGGGAATTATATATTATCATACTGGGCGAGCTATTGGGGTGGGGTGGGGTGGAAGGACCACTGGATGCCAGGATTAAATGACATACCGGGAGGGCAAGTGGGGGAAGTAGGAGTGACACTCTGATCATAAGACCAGGTTTTGGGAGGCAGAAAATAGGAAACACTGATAGCTACTCACTACCTCTCCAAACCTTCAGTATGCTAGTGCGCCTATGTGCAAGTGCAATCAGCTGCGTGCATGGCGTACTGGCATATTTTAGTGCCTCTTGCAAATGAGTTAGTGTGTCGATAACTGTTCCTTCCAATATGGCACATTTAGTGAATCCCCTGCTTATTGAGCTCTAGGTGGTGTTAGTGAGGCGCTAACCCATTTTGTGTGCCCTATACGCATTTGAATATCCTAGCTGAGTTTCTAATTGTCTAAAAGCACTGCTGGAAACTGATAAATCAGATAGCTTTATGATTGGAAATGGGTAAATCAGTCGGTTTGTTTACAGCTGTAAATTGAGAAGAAGCTAAAACAAAATCCAAACAGTGATCAAGAACGTGTAGGCCCAGAGACCTACTGAGTGACATTAAAGGACAAAACATGTTTGGCACCAGAGGTGCTGTCAAATCATGTTTAATATTACTGTACTTGGGATTATTAGCCAAGTGATCAGTTGGTGTATCCAAATTGGTGTATAGTATCAGCTGATTTAGTACATGAACCAGTTAATTTATTGCACTATTTTGCAGTACTAACCAATTTGAGGATTGGGTATATCATTACTGGGTCAGCGGCTCAGATAATCTACTTACAGAGTTTGCCAGCACTAGCAAATAGTATAAACAGAGCATATAGCTACCTGCATTACCAACTGTGGGACGAAGAGCAGGACATATTAAACAAGGATAACAGTTAGGATGGAGGAACCTGGGAATTAGGGCAGGCAGCATACTAACAGACTAAAATGCCAGCAGAATAGGCCCTAGGTCTTTCGCGTCTGCTCGTTGGTCAGCCCCCACCGGGAGCTGACCTTGCTGCCCTCACCCCTCACCTTCTCTGGCTTCTCCTTCCAGTTCTGGATATTCTCGCTGCATTGGATTTTGCTTCCAGAACCCTTCCCTGTACCTGTCCCACCCCTCTTGAACCCCTCCACCGTCTCTGCCTCCACCAGCCCCCTAGGCAGCACATTCCATGGCTCCACCACCCTCTCAGTGAAGTAGCACCTCCTCCTTTCTCCCTAGATCTCCCCCTCCAGCTCCACCCATGCCCTCTAGTGGCCCCTCCTCCTTCCTTGAAGCACCCGACTGTTCCTCCCTATTTACCCCCTTCATGTACCTGAAGACCTCTATTATGTCCCCGGTCCCTTCTGTCTTCCAATGTGTACATATTTAGCTCTTCGAGCCTCTCCTATAGGTTCTGTCCCCAAGCCCCAAATCATTTGGTTGCCCTCCTCTGGACCCTCTCCAGGAGTTTAATGTCCCTCTTTAAGTGTGGCCTCCAAAACTGCACGCAGTACTAAGTGCTGGCCTCACCAAGCAGTTATACAGAGGAGTATCATTCTCTCCTTCTGAGGTGATCCACCCCAGCAGTTATGGAGAGGCAGGAGGTGGTGAATGTTTGGTGGCAGCAGTACAAGGCTGTGGGGCAGTCATCTTCTTGGGAATTGTGTGGAGAGCAGGAGGCTGTATGGTGTGCAGGCAGCTTGGGCAACTTATGGAGGAGGCTGTATGGCTCAGAAGAGAGCTGAGTAGGGGTGTGGGTGGGGTTGGGGAGCATCTGGGGCCAAGGGGAGAGGGAAGGGTCCTCCGGACATCGCAGCTGATGAAAAGAGGTAAAATAAGGAGGGAGACCAAGGGGAAGAGTCAGAATCTACTCAGGAGCCGATGGGAACAGTCAGATAAGTGGAGGGTGGTTAAGAACAGGAGGAGAATGAGATCAGTGACGGAGCACAGAATGAAATCACAGAGCGGGGCATCAGGAGGCTCGGCTCAAGGGAGAGCAGTCTGGGAACAGGTTCTCAGTGCTGGCTAGGCTGGAGGATCGGGGAGTCATAGAAGGTAAGGGAAAGGGTAATAGTAGCAGCAGCATGGGGACTATCAGGGTGGCAGGAAGCAAGGTCGGTGTGCCAGAGGGTAGCATTGGCAAGGGAGGGTGTTAAGGCAAGAGAAGGGGTAGTGGATTCAAATAGAGGTGAGGAGGAGCAGGTGGGGATGGTATGGGGAAGGAGTTAGGTCCAGGCAGGAGTAGTGGGGTGAGGAGGGATGAAGGAAAGGGTAAAACAGGGATCAAGTGAGGCAGTGGGGGCGCAGGCAAGGAAAGAGGTGAGGGGATCAGGACTGTGAGAAGAAGAATGGGAAGAACCAAGGAAGAGAGTAGGAAAAGGAGTAAGGGTCATCATTCTGGGGGACTTGATACTGAGGGGTATAAGATGGGCGGCATGGGTACCAGGAAGAGCTGCATATGGGTGGAATGTATGCCAGGCATGATGGCAGGAAAAGTGGGGCAGTTTATTACTAAGTGTGTGGGGAGGGATGTGGAGAATCCTCACATTGTAGTGCACCTGGGTACAAACTGCCTGGAGGAAGTAAGGTCGAAGAGGTGCAGGAGGCTCAGAGAAGTGGGAAGGATGTTCAGTAAGGAGTGATGTTCAGTTGCTTTCTCTGAGATTCTCCTGGTACCTAAAGCAAGTACATCCAGAAAACAAAGAATTATGGAGTTCATCGAATGGTTGGGGAATGGTGTGAGACCATGGGGTACCTACTGGTAGGGGTGGGGTAGGACATGGGAGAACAAGGATCTGTATGCACCAGATTGGCTGCATTTGACTAAAGAAAACTCAGGGTCATGAAGCAAAGCTGGGGAGTACATAGAATCCAGAATTAATTCTAACTAAGTAAGATGGGGTTGGGTGACAGACAGTGCCACTTGGCGAGGAGTCCGTTAGGCCCCCAACTGGAAAGGAGGGTAATAAAAAAAAAAGAGGTAATGGGGAGGGAATAGTGAGGAGGGGCAGGAGTCACGATGGAGGGTGGTTTCCTTGAATGCAAGGAGCCTGGGAAACAGGGCAGTAGAGTTGCAGGTTTGGATGGCGGAAGGAGAGGTGGACATAGCAGCCATCACTGACACATGGGCCACCAATACCAGGACTGAGGCCTAGTGATCCCTGGGTGCAGACTATACTATAGGGACAGAGAGAAAGGAAAGGAGGGAGGAGTGGCTGTTTATGTAAGGCCAATGGAAGGTATTGTGCAACAGGGAGGAAGGGAGGAGGGCAAGGCTGAAGCCTTATGGTTACAGCTCTAGAATTCAAAAGGCAGGAAGGTTAGATTGGGGGTAGTATACAGGCCACCCACTCAATATGAGGAAATTGACAGAGAGTTGTGGGAGCAAATAATGAGGTTTAGTGGTAAGGGCAATACTGTGATAGTACAGGATTTCAATCTGCCAAGGGTAGATTGGAGCACCCAGCTACAGCGAGTGCAAGGGAACAGGTCCTCCTGGAGCCCTTCCAGGAGGGCTTCCTGATGCAGAGGGTAATGGAGCCAACCACAGAGGATACATACTGGACTGTGTGTTGACGGAGGGGAGTAGGTCTGGGATGTAGGGGTGGAAGACCCCTGGCAAGCGACCACCGCACAGATGGGGTTCTTCCTCAATCTAGATAAGGAGCAAGCCAGAACCAAGACAAAGGTAGTGAACTCGAAGAGCAGACTTTGGAGGATGGGAGGCATACTGGAAGCACACCTGCCAACATCCACCCAGACATGGATGTTGACCAGAAATGGGCCATCATCAATTTGGGTCTAGCAGAGGCCACTAATTCATGTACAAAGATCCAAAGTAAGAAGGCCAGATCAAAAATGAGCTGGTTGAGCAGGGAGGTAGTAGAGAGGGTGAGGGAGAAAAGAGCTGCCTTCAGAAGCTATAAGAGATCCAAAACAGAGGACAGGGAGGGTATGTGAGGAAATCCAGGGAGGTGAGTAGTATAGTCAGGGCAGCCAAGGCTTTGAGGAGCTAAGGCTGGCACAGGGGATCAGAGAAGGGAAAAGGATTTTTTCAGGTACATAAGGGAGAAGAGAAGTTGTAAAGATCAGTTTGTCAGGATCAAGAAAGATGGAGGTGAGCAGAAAGGGGACAGAGCAGGCAGAAACACTCAGTGAGTACTTGTGTTCAGTGTTTACCAGGAGATAGATGGATCTATGCCCCAGGGGAAAGGCAGGGTGGGGAGCAGGGGTAACAGATGGGGAGATCCCAGTGAGCAGGTTTTGGAGGACCTTGGGTCCCTGCAGGTGGATAAGGCACCAGGGCCGGACAGCATGCATCCAAGGGTCCTGAAGGGTTGGCAGAGGTCCTGGTAGGACCTCTGTCAGACTGTTCAACATCTCCTGGGGAGTGGGTGTGCCCCAGGACTGGAGGATGGCACATGTGATGCCCCTCCATAAGAGTGGGCCCAAGGATGAACCAGGTAACTACAGACCGGTCAGCCTTACCTCCATTGTGGGGAAACTAATGGAGATTATCCTTAAAGAGAGGTTGTGATCTTTCTGGAGGAGAATGGTCTCCAGGTCAGTAGGCAACATGGACCTGTCTCTGGCACACCTGCCAGACAAACCCAGTTAACTTTTCGACTGGGTGACAAGCGCGCTCGATAGAGGCCATGCGGTGGATGTCCTGTATCTGGACTTCAGCAAGGCCTTCGAGTTGGTGCCACATGGAAGGTTAACTAGTAAGCTGAGAAACCTGGGAGCAGGGCAGAAACTGGTTAGATGGGTTGGGAGCTAACTGTAGGACAGACAGCAGAGGGTAGTTGTAGGGGAGAATTCTCGACTCCCAGAGCTGTAACCAGTTGGGTCCCACAAGGCTTGGTACTAGGATCAGTGCTTTTAACATCTTCATTGCCGACATATGGGATGGGATTAGGAGTAAGATCAGCCTTTTGCAGATGACACAAAGATCGGTGTGAAGGTGGATAGATTGGAAGGTGGGCTGGTACTCCAAGAGGGTTTGGAAAGACTTGAGTGCTGATCTGCAGCTGGGATTCAGTGCTGTGAAGTACAGAGTCATGCAGTTGGGAGTCAGGAACCCTGGGAATTGCTACTGGCTAAGGGAGTGCAGTTATCCACTTCAGTGGAGAAGAAGGAGCTGGGAGTACTAGTCACTGAAGGACATGATAAGCTCAGCTCAGTGTATGAAGTCAGAGGCCAAGGCTAATAAGATGCTGGGGAGTATTGCCAGGGGAATCACCTCTAGGAGAGAGGATGTATATACTGAAATCACATGGTGGTTCCAACGTTACCTTTCAGATAGATCTCAGTCGGTCTGTGTAGGACATTCCACCTCCCCATGCTCCCAGTCACTACTGGAGTACCCCAGGGCTCCATCCTGGGCCCACTTTTATTCTCCTGTTTATAAACTCTCTCCCTCTGACTGCCTCACTTGTGATGCCCTATTTTATGCAGATGATCTTGTCCTCTTCACTAGTGACAAGGTTCTTGAGAATATATATATATTTTTTTGTCTTTGGTAACTGGGTAAGGCCCACTAGGCACAAGTGCCTGTTTTCAGGGTGACCTGGGAGCACTGGGCAGTTAAGTGACTTGCTGAGAGTCCACTATGCAAGTGGAGGTTGTGAGAATCAAACTCAGGTCTGGTCTGCTGGATGTATCAAGCTTGTTCCACCTCGTTCCTCTAACCTCTAGGCTATACTGCAAGCCACAGCTTTATCCAATAACTACTCTACGGTGCACACCTGGTTCCACTCACATCGCCTAATTGTTAATGCTAAAAATGAAATCCATGCTATTTGGATCTAAACCCTTCCTATCTAAGGTCGCCAAGGCTGGGTCCACCCTCTCGGTAGTCTCAGCGGACAACACTGTACTTGAAAATGTACTAACTTTCAAATATCTAGGAGTTATCCTGGACCCGTCCCTCTCCTTTTCTGATCATATCTCCTCTATTATCCACCGTATTAGCCAGAAACTTGGTGCGGCTTATCGGATAAAGTCAGTCCTGAACAGGGAAGCCCATTTAGCCATTGCCCAAGGCATCCTGCTACCCTTGATTGACTACTGCTCCCCTATTTACTCACACACATCCTCAGCCTTGCATGTGCGCCTCTGCTCCCGATACAACAACATATGTCATTTCACTCTCCTGGCACCATATTCCACTCACCACTGCCACCTCTACCAGACTCTTGGCTGGCTCACTACACTGCAGATCTGATTATGGGCTTGGCTGCCCCTGGACAGCGCCATCAGGCATGGTGAAATCACTGTGTGGTGAAGCCTTCCTTATACATCTCTCCTCAATACCAGAACTCCCTTGAGGTGTCTCGTGCATCCTCAGCCCCCATGGGTATCCCGAAAGTCTCCTCGGCTATGTGTAGTAGAGCGTTATCTGTAGCTGCTCCCACTCTGTGGAACAGAATCCCCATGCCACTTTCAAGACACATATCAAATCCTGGCTGCTTGATAAGGCCACATGCCATTGCTAGCTTGGATAACCCTCCCCTTCCTTTCTGACTTTTCCCTCTTGGGCTGCTTTGGCCTCCCTGCCCTCTTTCATTTCTTTGGACTCCTGTCCTTCATCCCTCACTGCCTGCTCCTTGGGCTCTCCCACTTGGATGTTGTCTTGTATTTTTTGTTGTTGTTGTTTGTGTGTTTTACATCATGCATTTAATTTGCATCGCCACTTATCCTTAGTAAATAATTGTATAATAATTGTTGCTTATTATGATGTACTGATTGTTTTTCAGCGATCATTAATTTTTCTTTCCTATGTCACTTTCATTGTTTATCCACTTTGTTCACCAATGATGTCTGTATATCCACATGGCTTGTATCAATTGTATAGCTTGTTACCACCTCTGTAACTGCCACTTGTGCGGCCGGTCGTGCCTGAAAGCGATCTCCTGGATCAGTGCACTTACCCAGTTACCAAAGACTTAAATAAAGTTAGTCATTCTGCCGCTGTACAGGCTGCTGGTGGGACCTCACTTGGAGTACTGTGTGCTGTTCTGGTGCCCCTGTTTAAGAAAGGACATCAAACTACTGGAGGTGTCCAGGCGGGGTGACAAAAATGCTCCTTGGGCTGGGAACAAACCATATGCAGGGACTGGGGAGCTCAGCATGTATTCCTTGGTGTTCCCCTCACCCACCTCTCCCACCCCTTCGTTCTTTTTTATTTTATTTAAAAAAAAAAACAGTGCCTTATGGGCTGCTATTGCCAAGCCTCCTATTCCCTCCCTGGCTGTCTCACAACCTCCTCCTATCTCCCTACTTAAACTATGCATGCCTGGCTGCAACTTCTCCCTATTGCTATCCCCACCCTAGCTGACACACCTCCCCTCCTCTGATACCCTGCCCTCACCGATCCTCCTCCTTCTGGACTAAGCCTACTTGGGCTGCTACAATCTCCACTTCAAGCACTTAGCAATTCTAAGTGTGTCCAGCTAGCAAATGAACTGTTATGTTAATCTTTGCCAATATCCTGCACTTGTTGTACTTGACTGTTTACTTGTGCTGCCCGTCAATTGTAACATTCCTTGTATGTCCTTGTACTTTGTCAAGTGTATTATGTATTGTAATCTTTGACTTGGAACCTTTGTAATGGAGCTTCTCGGCTCAAAGGTTGTAATCTGAAACCGAGATAAATGAAAATAAAATAAAAGGATAGAATGGACAGCAGGGATATGATTCAGACCTTCAAATACTTAAAGGGCATGAATAGGGTTAGTACTGAGGGCATGTTTAGATTAAAGGGGAGGCACACAAGTGGACACAGTCTGAAACTGGAGGGTGGAAGATTCAGGAGGAAATGAGCAGGCACTGCTTCATGGAAAGGGTGGTAGCGAAGTGGAATGCACTGCCAGAGGAAGTGATATCATTGAAATCTGTGGGCAGTTTAAGAGAGGGTGAGACAGGGTCAAATGTAAGGTCAAAACTGGGGAAAGCTGGGAAGGGAGTCAACAGAAGGCGATAAATCAGATAGATGAGCAAGGGTGGTAGGGACAGCTGCAGTAGATTAGACTAGGAGCTGCGCATCGAGCAGATTCTATAGGCCAAATGGCCTGTATCTGCTGGCATTTCATATGTCTGTATGTTCATATTAAGAGATGCTGGAAGGCTTGATACCTTTATTGGACCAAAAGAGTCTCGTACAAAGATGGAATTCTACACAAGCTTTGGGGCCTCACAGATCCCATCTTCAGGTGAATGACAAATTGAGCAACATAAGCAGTATTTATATAAACTGTGGAGCAATGTATAAAAACAGTAGAAGAGAATTACAGGAAGGATAGAATGGTAAACAGGGTGAAGCTCAGAAGAGAAGGAAAGGAACACAAAGCAATTAAGCCCTGAGGAAAGAATCTATAAAGTTAAAACAATAGGATGTGTGAAAAGAACTGAAAGGGAGGGCTATAAAGGAACAGGGCATCTGAAAATAAAAGGATGCTAAAAAGCTGACAAGACGGAACACAGATAAGAAACATGCAAGATGTTAGCAGGAAGGGTAGGAGGCAGGGAGAAGGATGGACCAGTGCCTTCAGGAGGGAAAAGAGGAGTTGGGGAGGGAACACAGACATAGTGAGGAGGGTCTGCTGGCATTGAAAGTGGACAAATCACCAGGCCGGACAGAGTACATCCAAGGGTACTAAAGGAACTAGCTGAGGAGCTGGCAGGGCCACTAGCAGACATATTTAATAGTTCACTAGAGTCAGGCATGGTACCACAGGACTGAGAACAGCACATGTAGTGCCCCTGCACAAAAGCGGTCGAAGGATGATCCAGGGAATTACAGACCAGTCAGTCTGCCTCCATTGTGGGCAAGCTCATGGAGACCATACTAAAGGAAAGGTTGGTGGAATATCTAGAGGAACATGATCTCCAGGATGAGAGGCAGCATGGGTTCATGGGGAGAGCATGTCAAACAAATCTGATTGACTTCTTTGACTGTGTCACTAAGACAGTAGACAGGGGCCAAGCGGTAGACATCCTCTATCTTGATTTCAGCAAGGCCTTTGACTCTGTGCCCCACAAAAGGTTGATCAGGAAGTTGGTGGATTTTGGAGTTGAGGAAAAGATGGTCAGATGGGTGGAAAACTGGCTGAGGACAGAACCCAGAGGGTGGTGGTGGGGGAGAGTTATCTGGCACCAGAGAGGTAACCAGTGGGTTCCCACAGGGCTCTGTGCTGGAGCGGTGTTGTTCAATGTCTTCATCAGTAAACAATGGAGATGGCATTAAAGGCAAAATGTGCCTATTGCAGATGACACCAAGCTCTGTGGAAGAGTGGACGCAGCTGAAGGGATACAGGACCTACAGGAAGATCTGGAGAAGCTGGGAGGTGGTCCAGGATCTGGCAGCTTGGCTTCAATGCCAAGAAATGCAAAGTTATGCATATTGGAGCCAAGAATCCCTGGATAGAGTATTACCTGGGAGGAGTCAGAGTATCTGCATCAGAAGAGGAGAAGGACCTGGGAGTGATGATCACTAGTGACCTGAAGCACTCCACGCAGTGTAAGAAAGCAACAGCAAAGGCAAACAAGCTGATGGGCTGCATAGCTAGGGGATCAGTAGTAGGAGAGAGGAGGTTATACTGCCCTTGTACAGGTCACTGGTAAGGCTGCATCTAGAGTATGGAGTTCAGTACTGGTGCTCACACCTCAAAAGGACATTAACCTGCTGGAGAAGGTACAGAGGAGGGCTACAAAGATGATAGCTGGTCAGCAGGGCAAGGCATACGAGGAGAGGTCGAGGGCACTGAACATGTACTCCCTGGAAGACGAGAGAGAGAGAGAGAGACATGATTAGGACATTCAAGTACTTGAAAGGGATAAATAAGGTTGATAAGGAGAGACTCTTTAAGCGGAGTGGCAACACAGTATCTGAAGGGGCACAGTCTTAAGCTGGAGGGTGGGAGGTTTAGGAGGAGGTCAGGAAGCACTTCTTCACAGAGAGGGTGGTGGATACTTGGAATGCGCTGCTGGAAGAGGTCATCTCGTTGAAGGCAGTGTGCAGCTTTAAGAGTGGCTGGGATAGGCATAGAGGAAGGTAAGAATCATCGGTAGGGACTCGGGAGGTGGAGAGAGGGCAGGAACATTAGCTCAAGCTGTGGACCCTGCAATACGAGCAGACTTGATAGACCAAATGGCCTTTTCTGCTGGCTTCTTCATATGTTCGTATGTAATGTTAAGAAATGAAAGGAAGTTTAGAAGGAATGAAATTACACAAAACATAAAGGCCTGGATAAACAAAGTGGTAGGTAAATATACACAGTGAAGTGTGAGATGAGGAGGGGCTGGGTAGAACTAGGCTGAAAGGAAACTGTAAAAGAGACAGGAAAATAGCAGGAACACAAAGAGAGAGAACAAAAACTATGGGTAACAAGTAGCAAAATAATTACAGTTTACCATAGTGTGTCATAAATCAATGTCGATTCAGTCCACAAAATATTTAATTTTTTTTATTTGGGTCTAGGATTACAAATACCTTTGAACTGAGAGCTCTTTTACAAAGGTTCCGCATCATAATATAAAATAGAACAATTCAATGAAAACAGGACACACATGGCATTTAGTCAGTTACAAGCACAATATCATTGATTTAAATTGTTTAATATATTTAGGTTCCATGTCCTTCTGTCCTGTGTGTTTTGAAATTGCCTCTTAATATCAGGACAGATAAGTCAGATAGAGAATGATCAGTTTGTGAAAAATAGTTTCCTACTGGTGTGCTGCCAATCTTGTTCACTATTGTGTGTCTGTGGTGGTTCATCCTGGTGTGTCTGTGGTGGTTCATCCTGGTTTCCCCAATATAGCATCCATCTGTGCATTTCTTGCACTGAATTACGAAACCACATTGCTGGATTGGCATGTGTAGGATCCATTGATTTTATTGTGCTGTTCTGGCTTGCCTTGATGGTGGTCATACCTCTTAACTGTCCCTAATTTTGCCTCGAAATTTTCCACTGTCCTTGTAAAATTTGTGTTTTGTGACAGAACAGTGGGGATTAAAAGCACAAAATAATGTCAAACATTAAAATTACAGACTTGTTCTTCTTCAGAAAATGCATCTTAACACAAATCCCTTATTCTATCAGCTTTCTAAGTGAATAGTACCAGTTTTTAAGATGTGTCCCTGATTTTGGGTCTTTGTCCCTGATTATTTTAAGCCTTGTCCCTGATTCATGAGGCAAGAGGTTGAGAGGTATGATGGTAGTCTGTGTGCATGTGTGGGTGCAGGTCTTACATCTTGTCATGTTGCATGGTGTTGTCCCTGTTGGTCCCCAGTTACTGTGATCTGCTGTGAGTTTGTTGTGAATTATTATGTCTGAGAGGGGTGGGGGCTGCTTATAGGCAATTACAGGTGGTTCAGGGAAGATGTCCTTCAGTATTTCATCTTCACTCAGCAAGGGTTGCAGTTCTTTAAACCTTGCATGGCCAGAACTGATATATCTGTCCAAAATTCCTATACATTCTAATTCTGTCGGCAGTCTAAGGGTTAATAATTTGCTGGAGGGTTTTAGCATGGGGTTGTAAGTGACAACTGGGGATGTGTCATCAGTTTGATCTTTTGCCTGTATTCCAGCAGGTTGTCTTGTGGTATTGTATGGCCGTTCAAATTCTCTGTTTCTCTTGAGAGTGGCCCTGCTGGATCAGAGAATTCCAAAGTGAGGAGAGCTGTCTGTCTCTTGTTCTCTCATCAGAGAATATGTTCATATTACAGTCACCTATAATTAAAAATGGTGTATTACTCTTTGACAAATCTGATAAAAAATGTATATAAATTCATCAAAAAGTACTGATGTAGAACCAGGGAGAGGGTGATAAACAACATCAATAATTAAGTTCCTTGGTGAAAACAGTTGCAGTCATAAGACTTCAAATTACTCACTGGGAGGAATAGTGAGAGTGGAGAAAGAGAAGGATCAGGCAAAATATGATCGCCTTTCCCAAAGCAACCCTTGGAGAGTGAGCAAAAACATAACCCTCAGGACAAAGCCACAGAGACATCTTCCTCTAAGTATGCTCTGAGCTTCAGAAGCGACACAGGAGTACCGCTGATGTCCATGGGTAACTACTGGAGGATCTTTAATGACTTGTTAACCAAAGTAGACAGGACTTAGGTGTTACTTCTCATTGGAACAACAGTATAGACAGCTCATTCATTTCATTCAAACCTAGGAAGCCTTACTGTATTCTAATGCAGTTAGCCCTTCCAGTTGAACTGCCCGGAGATGAAAGAGTTAAAGCCTATATGTAAATAGTGGAGCGTTCAATAGGCTCGAGCTTGGTTTTCAAACCACTGTCCCTGGTACATTCTATGTAACTGCCAGATTCTTTACTCCACCTGCCTGTGAAGCACCTCGGAGATCTCTCTCAGCTCCTTCGGTTGAAGTACAAGTTTAATCGTTTTTTTATAACCATTGTTTATTTTGTTTAATTTTCAAACTTCTGTCTTTTGGTTAGAGTTAGACCAGACTAGGGTTTCTAGTTTCTGGTAAGTTTTTCAGTTTCTGATTGCTTTTCTCAACCGGGAGAAACTGAAGATTTTCTTCTTTACTTTTAAGGTAAATTCTAGTGTGTATGGTAAAATTTTCTGGTTGAGGGACCAGTAGACTTTTGGTAAGAAAACTGAGTTTTTCTTCTCGGTTTTCCCCACAGCTGCTAAACCAGCAGTTTACCAAATTTCTTTGCTTATTCGGGTCTAAACACGCCCTGCGGATAAGTGTTAAGAACATTTATTCTCGGTCGTTGTTATGTCACAGAAACCCAAGAAAAGAACCAGTCCACTGGGTTTCAACATTGTTCAAGTGCGGTGAACCATTTGCTAAAGCTGATCTGCATCTCGTCTGTGTTTTTGCCTCATGTTTGACCACCTTCAGGCAGATTGAAATCTGCAGAAATTTCCCTCATTCTCGTTTGATAGGCATTTGAATAGACTGCAGGAGAGAATGGCTGATAAAGCAACCGACATGGAAGGTTGATCCAGTTCCTGTACTAAAGATAAACCAATGGAACCGGAGAAGGTGCTCTCTGACCAGGCGAAGCCTCCGCAAGTAAAAGAGCCACTGGCTCAGGCCTTGAACTGCCTGTGGCAAAAGAACAAAAACAACTTGTTTGAACTGCAAAACATATGGTTGCGGCTCCAACTCGGAAGAAATAGCAAAAGCCATTTCAAATTATCCAGTCTATGCAGACCGGATCAGGCGAACCGGGTCAGCGCTTAATCACCCAAACTCCAGTTCAAACACCAGGTACTGCCTTTCCCTCCAGTTCATTTGGGTCTGAACCTTTTTATGAACAGGAGTGGGAGGAAGAGGATGATGAGGAGGAAGATTTTGGTGAACCCATTGAGCCTGGAATTTCACCAGAACACCTGGATCCTGAGTTCCCTCCTCATCTCTCTGGCGACCCTGACTCCATTATTCCTTTATATAAAAAAAAAAAAAAGGTAGCAGAAGCTTTGGAGCTCCCTGCTCAGGAAGCTTCGAGGAAGAGAAGAGCCTGACTATGTAGAGATGATGGATGTGCCTGCTTCCAAGAGACTTTTGATCCCCATCCATAAGTCTCTAAAAGGCAGACCATGAAAGTCCTGCACACCCCAACATCTATACCACCTGTGGATAAGAAATTGGACAGGAGGTGTTCCTTGGCTGGCAATGGCACTGAATTCCTGTTCAGCCACTGCAGTCATGAAGGGTGGTCCAGGCTGTTGCTTGTGAGAAAGCAGACATTCCCTTGGCTACATATCCCCTAGAAGGACTCCTGGAAAATGGATTCCCTGGCTAAAAGGGGTGCCTGGGAGCTTCATCTTGCATAAGGCAAGCTTCTCCACATAGCCTGTGTTTCCAGGTACCAAAAGTCCCTGTGGGAATCTGTCCAAGAATTGCCAGCAAAGCTCCTCCTCAGCTGGCATCTGACCTAGAGGAGTTGGCTAAGAATGGAGTGGAAGCACCTAAATATCAGTTCCACATGGCTGGATACTAATGATAGTGCTTCCAGAATCATAACCACTGCTGTATCTCAAAGGAGGTTTGCATGGTTAAGATGCAACAACCTCTCTCAAGACACCAAAACTAAGGCTTTGGATTTTCCCCTAGGGCAAACTTTTCTTTTTGGGGAACAAACTGAGACATACGTGAAAAAGATGGATGAATACAGAGTGGCTTACAAGAGTGTTGCAGCCAAAGAGGCTGCTACTCCTCAATGACAGCAAAATCACGGAGGCAGGGCTGACCTTATCAGAGCCTTTTATCAGGCCAGGCCTTCCTGCCTACTAGCAGCAAGAGGCTACTTCAGGGTAGAGGCAGAAGGGTACTGGCCATGGTGGACCTAGCCCTCAGCCCAAGACCCCTGCCAAGCAGACTCCCTGAGGTGATTGTTCGTGTTGCCTTCCTTCCCCAGTAGGGGCAGGCTGGCTTATTACTTCCAGGCATGGAAAACCATTACCACAGACAAGTGGGTGCTGGAAGTAATAAGCCAGGGTCTTGCTCTAAGCTTCAAGTCATTTCCAAAAATAAGAGCAAGACTATTCAAACCTGCCACCAAGTCAGAAACAGGCCTCTTGGAGGCAGAGGTGTCCACTCTGCGCCAAAACAGAACAGTGGAACCTGTTCCATACCTTTACAGGAAAAGGATTATATTCAAGGTACTTTCTAACCTTGAAGAAAAATAGGGAGTGGCGACCCATTCTGGATCTAAGATACCTGAACAAGCATCTTACAAAACCAAAATTCAAAATGGTCACCCTGGCTCTGATACTTCCCACTCTAAGACAAGGGATTGGCTGGCATCCCTGGACCTCAGGGCTACTTTCATATCCCCATCAGGCAGTCTCACAAGAAATACCTCAGGTTCAGACTGCCCTCGGTTATTATCAGTTCAGGGCCTTGCCCTTCGGCCTGTCCTCTGCACCAAGAGCCTTCACAGAGTGCTTGGCAGTGGTCGTGGCACATCCGAGAAGGTTAGGAGTCACAGTCTTCCTTACCTGGATGGCTGGCTAGTCGTGGGTATTCTTCTCAACAGGTAGAGGAATCTCTGGTCGTAACACAGGACACCTTGCAGTCTCTAGGGTTCCTGGTAAATCTCAAGAAGTCAGTTCTAAAGCCAGTTTATCTCCTAGAGTTTATTGGGGCAGAGCTGGACACAGTTCAGGCAAAGGCTATCCTACCACAGTCAAGGGTGGACAGCATTAACCAGTTAGCAGCCTCCTTCCAGCTGCATGTCCCTCGACCAGCAAGCATTTTCTCCAGCTCCTGGGCCATATGGCTGCAGCCACTGCTGTAGTCCCAGGAGCCAGGTTTCAGATGAGAGATATCCAGTTCCACCTTAGGTCCTTTTAGTCTCAGAGGAGGATTCTTTGTCCAGGATAGTACCAGTGCCATCCTGCACTGGTGGCAGGACAAGGGCAGCCTCAGGATAGGGGGTCCCTTTCCTGCAACAGTCTCCAACCATGATGCTGACCACTGATGCCTCCCTCCTAGGATGGGAGACCCACCTAGGGGACCACATGGCACATAGACCAAGCAGGAATCTCTGTTGCACATAAACCTGCTGGAGCTCAGAGCAGTGCTACTAGCACTACAATCATTTTCCACATTGGTGCAGGGGTAGGTGGTTCAGGTCAGAACAGACAATACAACCACCATGTATTACATAAACAGGAGGGACCAAGTCATCTGTCCTATGCACAGAGGCCATGAAAGTTTGAGTCTGGCCTACTCCTCAAGGTCTCCTGTCAGCAGTCCACCTGCCAGACAAAGGCAATGTTTTGGCAGATGCACTCAGCAGGCTCAATCAGCGCCATCACGAATGGACTCTGAACAGACAGGTCCTACTGACAGTGTTCAGGAGATGGGGCACCCCAGAGGTGGACCTCTTTGCAGCCCCAGACAATCATCAGTTGCGCCAGTACTGCTGCAGACCACCAGTTGGGGCTCAGTATCCCTGGATGCCTTGATCCTGGATTGGAAGGCAAGTTCTTGTTTGCCTTCCTTCCATTTCCCTGATATTCAGGGTGCTGACCCAGCTCAGGGAACAGCCTGCGACAATGATTCTGATTGTCCCAGACTGGGCCAGACATCCATGGTACTCAATGTTGCTGACTCTGTCAGTCACCAGTCCAATCTGCCTCCCAGGAGGCCCAACCTTCTGACCTCCTCCCAAGGGAGGATCCTATACTCCAACCTTGGGCCCCTCAGGCTCAGGGCCTGGCTCTTGAGGACTTAGAGTATGCAGGCTTGCATCTCTCAGAAGGGGTTATGAACATCCTGAGGGTCTCCAGAAAGCCTTCCACCAGGAAGACTTGCATATCAGTGTGCAGAAGGTTCTCTATCTTGTGTTCCCAAAGGGATATAGATCCACAGGAAGCTGGCTTGGCAGTCTTGCTGGATTCTTTAGCTCACCTTCATTCTCTAGGCCTCGGCCTTCCACCTTAAGGTGCAGCTGGCAGCTGTTTCTGTCTGTCTCTCAGCAGGAAGGGCCCTTCCCTGGCTTCTAATGCCAATTTCATGAAATTCCTTAAAGGGTTGCTCCATTTGCATCCTCCCATAGAGCCTACCCTTCTTGGGACCTGAAAATCTGCATAACACAGCTTATGCAGACCCTTTTGAAATCATGTCCTCAGCAGAGCTTAAATACATGACATAGAAAACTGTGTTTTAGTGGCTGTCACTTTAGCAGGAAGAATCAGTGAGCTACAGGCCTTGTCTGTGGAATCAAATTACATTGCCCTCCACAGGGATAAGGTTGTGCTCAGAACAAATGGGAAGTTTCTTCCCAAAGTGGTCTCTGAGTTTCACTTAAACCAGTCCATTGCCTGTCTTCTTTACGGTCCATTTCAGCTCAGGTGAGTACAGGCTGCATTGCCTGGGTGTAAAAGGGCTGTCAGCTACTATCTGGATCAGACAAGGGACCATAGGAATGAGTGTACTCCGCTGTTCCTCACCTATGAAGAAGTGGGAAAGGGTAAGCCAGCCACAAAAGGACCATTGCATGATGGGTTGTGGCCTGTATTCAGTTCTGCTACTGAAAACTGGGTAAGGAGCCACCAGTGGGCCTGAGGGCTCACTCTACCAGGGGACAGCTGCCTCCATAGCAGCTGCAAGGGATGTTCCCTGCTTGAAATCCATAAAGCAGCTACCTGGAAAACTGTACATACAGTCACAAGCACTACTGCCTGGATACCCAGGCTAGGAGTGATGCCGGGTTAACTGCGATGTGCAGAGTCTGTTCCCAAAGTAGGTTCTGTGCCCACCTCCAAGGGGCACTGCTTGGTAGTCTGCATTAGTCAGAATACAGTAAGACTTCCTGGGGTTTGAAGAAAAAATTACTTCCAAGGGAGTCTTACTGTATTCTGACCTCCACCCTGCCTCCCCTACTAGAAACTGAATACTGCACCCAGCTGTCACTCTGAAAAATGTTGGCTCACTGGGGCGGGTTTTTCTTGGGCATCTGTGACTTGAGTCTTTTCTGCCCTTACTGGGTTTGTGGTCATTTGACTACATAAGTTAGATGCTTGCTATCGGTTCAATATATCTGTTAATTAGTATAGCTTAGTTTATCTCTTTATTGCTGTTAGCACTATAGTTTGCTCGTAAGAATCTGGCAGTTACATAGAATGTACTAGAGACAGTGGTTTGAAAACCGAGCTCGAGCCTATTGAGCGTTCCACTATTTACATATAGGCTTTAACGCTTTCATCTTCGGGCAGTTCAACTGGAAGGGCTAACTGCATTACAGGGAACATTGTTTAACCAGGAGTAGCACACTGAGCTGAAGCTTGTTTCCAGATGTGACCTGGGAGCGCAGGAAGTTAAGTGACTTGCTCAGGATCACACAGTATTAGTCAGAATTCAGTAAGACTCCTTGGAAGAAACAAGATTACTACGGTAATTTTTCTTTATTACCATGGATGGCAGTGTGGTCTGTAAATTACAGCATTAAACTATAAAAATAAGGGTCACAGGTTTTATTCCTACCGCACCCACAGCATTTGTGTATGACCCTGAACAGATCTTTTTTTTTTGCAATTTTCTGTTTATTTCTTTTGTATAAATAAAATTACACTCAATATCCTCATGCAAGAGGAACAAATTACATAGGAAACGTTTGAAAAACAATAGATATCTCTTGCTTCTGGCACAGTAGGAGAGGGGATAAAACAAAATAACAGCACACTTGTGCTAAAGTCCATTAAAGTCCATAGAAAATGCCAGCCGCTTCATGGCTAACGTTAGAGTCTTTAGAGGAGCAGAACTAGGTAGTGAACCTGCACTACTTAACAGTGCCATTAACCTTATAATCCAGTAAATTATTACATTAGCTAGGTCCTCCCAGCTCTGACCATTCAAACTCCCAGCCAGACATTCCAAAATAATATAATGGAGGTTACAATTTTTAAATCTAGTCAGAATTCTAACATCTGAAGTTAAAATTATGAGCTAGTACATCTAAATTAAACTTTCTTAGGGGTAGTAGGGAGACATTAATAACAGAATAAGTAAGTAATAAAACTTCCCTCTACCCTTATCCCCAACTGGTTTCCAGCTCTTATAAACCTCATCCAAACCCCCAAACTTATAATTCCATAGTAAGCAAGTAGGCAATTAATAGTTAGGCAAAGAAAGGATAAATAAAAGTCACTCAATCCTCTTCAAAATTGGAGCTGCTTAGCTACATCCCTTGAGAGCTGAGCCTGAAACTCTTTCTCCGTCTTCTCGACCCATCGGCCTGCATCCTGAGGTCAGTAGCTGCCACATTTTCCCACCATAGGTAACTTCGGAGACGCTACCGGCCGCATAAAGGAGTGAATTATGCCCAAACGTCAAGTCTCTGTCTCACCCCATCAAATTGTTTACGACGGGCGCGAGTTTGAAAGGATAAATCCAGGAAAAATTTCACATCTTGATCATGAACATACAATGGGTAGGAGCTCGTGCTGCTCCTATCAACACATCTCGAACCTCAGGACCAGCCGTTTTAAAATATTGTCTTGAGGCAAATTAGGGTCAGTGGGTCGAATTCTGGGTTTAATTCAAAATGCCTGGTGCAGTTGTACCCAATTGAACTGCTCAGAAATTTGCAAGTTCTCTGCTAGCCAGACTTTTAGGAATGATAGGAGATCAGCACCTTTCTGACCTCCTTCCTGTGCTTCCGTCCCACTCAAGCTGTAATACTTGGTCAAATTGGGATCCCACTAAAACAGAAAATGTTACACCTCAGCTGGATTATCCTAGGCGACTATACTGTAAAACAAAACACACCAGTATGCTGCTGGAATACAGATCGACTGAGCAAGCACAGAGGCTCTTCCTGGGCAGGATTTGAAACTGTGACCTTTTAGCCTACGTGCAAGAGTGCTAGCTTCTAAGCCACCAAAATAATCATAATGCCATACCTTCCAAACTGCTTCAGCCAATTAGAGTAAAATATTTCACACTACCTCTTTCATAATAATCATTTAGCTTTCCTCCGCTGAAAGGGGTTTTATATGGACCCTTCAGGATCAGAGTACTTAGCAGTCACCTTGGAGTATGCTGATATGGTGTACATAAAACTTTTTATTCAACGTAAACTGACATAATGGTTACCTCCAGGCTCATATTTTAAGACTCAGTTTTCTAAGCTGCCTCTGGCCCGAGGGAATGGTTAGGAAAAAATCACAGCATGTTGTAGAGAATAAATTCAGGAGCTCTTATCTGCGCTTCCATTTGCTGCCAGTAAACTGCATTCTCACTTCTGCTGACTTATCGAAATTACAAACAAGCTGTATGGCACAAATATGTATTTACAGCTCTTACCTCTGCTTTTATTTAAGCTGGATACAATTATATAGATTCTGCTATAGAGGGATGGTAAATCGGCTATCAAGGTTAGGAGATAAAATTATATTAGGGGCTGTAGAAATAAATGAAACAAGTCAGGTAGAACAAATTCCTTCCAGATACCTACTTGACATGCGTCCTCTGGGTCACTGAAAGGCATACATTAACTTAGGCAGTCAGTTCTGGAAAACCTAAACCGAATGGCTACAGTAAACTCATGCTGTTCA
The DNA here is from genome assembly GCA_016271365.2 of Neoceratodus forsteri. Classification (NCBI taxonomy): domain Eukaryota; kingdom Metazoa; phylum Chordata; order Ceratodontiformes; family Ceratodontidae; genus Neoceratodus; species Neoceratodus forsteri. The sequence continues at coordinate 942,431,528 of CM057450.1, forward strand.
TGTTTATTTTGTTTTGTTTTTCGTTTTGTTTTTTACAAGGTCACACTGTGACAAAGGTTTTCAATGATTGTGAGGGTTTGATCCCATTTGGGTCGCTTCAAGAAGGACTAAAGAGATGAGGTTTGGCCGTTTCAGAAGACTGCACTGTAGGACTCAGTTTTTGAAAGAGTTTTGGTTCCATTCTGTACTTATGTCACAACACTGCTGAAAATAGGATCCATTAGTGCTACTGGTAAAAATGAGTTTACAATAACTGATTTGCTTCTGTTTCCAGTGGCAGATGCAGTATTTATGTTGTGGGGAAGTCAATTCTAGGCGCTTGGTGATAAAGATTGTGTCATGTGTCAGGACTTACTGGGCAGGGGGGCTAAAATGTGGCCTGGACCCTCCCTCCCAAAGCAGGAAGTCAGTATTTGATGCGCCTCCCTTATCCCACCCATTTCAAAATCTAGTCCCTTCTTATCCCCAAACTAGAACAGGATGTCAGTCTTTACCCCCAAAAAAACAACAAACAAACACAGGAGGCCTGGGATGTCTGATGACTCCATGGGAGCACATTGTGCCTCTCTGCGGTGACCTGGGTTTGGCAGTGGACTCGAGAGCCAAGACTGGCTGCAGCCAGGACTAGGAAGTGCTGCCAAGCATGGCACAAGCCAATATAGGTAGGGTCACATGGTGCTTTCCCAATGCATGGCTCCTTGCTCCTTAAAGAGGGTGTGGCACATGTGCATATGTACGCCATGGCCACGTGACTGTGAGGGGCTGGCCTAATGCTGTGGAGATGTGAGGGAAAAGAAACTGGAGAGAAAACACCAGCCTTAGTCCAAATAACAGGGCTGGTATGCTTGGGCCCCTCATTGCTAAGTCTGCCACCAGTCTGCCACAGTATCCTTGTGTTAGGAACAGGACAGCCCTGCCCCAGAGACCTACCATGGCCATGGGAGATGGCAGTTGAAATGGCAGGTTAAGGGAGAATAGGACTGAGCAGTTGCCATTCCCTGATGATGATGGTGACGTGGAATCAGCAGCATGAAAGCTCAGTATTTGAAGTTTGTCTCCCTTTATTCCACCCATTTCAAAATCTAGTCTCTTCTTATACCAAAACTAGAACAGGATGCCAATCTTTACACCCCGAAAAAAGAAAAGCAGGAGGCCTGGGACATCTGATGACCCCATGGGAGCACATTGCACTTCCCTGCCAGTGACCTGTGTTTGGTAGTGGACTCAAGAAGTCAAGATTGGCTGCAGCCAGGATTAGGAGGTGCTGCCACCAATACAGATGAAACATAGTGCTGTATTCTAAATACATTTACATGAGAAACAAAGCTAATAAAGCAATTCTTATAAAACATGTTTGTGAAATAATTTGAGGTGTGTATGTACAGGTATGGAGAAAAAGCAAGTGTAAATGAAAACCAGAGTAATTTAGGGCTAAGGATGCTGTGCATCTAGTGTATTGGAAAATTATCTCTTTAATACTGTTCCAAATATTTTATATAAGTGGTTCCTTAAATTAGGATCATTGTACACTATCAGATAATAGCTATCTCATCAGAGTCCTAAAAGGAAAAGTATGAAAGCATGTAAACAGACATTAAAGACATTTACACTGGTACCTAAAGAGATACCTACACAAGTTTATGGACTTATTATTAGAAAATAAGCAGTATGTCAGTGTTTTAATTTTGTTTTAAGAACAACATGTAATCAACCCCCTCACTGAGTCCCTGGGGAACTACAGTATTAAGAGAGAGCAGCCAGTGAGTCTCTTTACAGGGTTTTATTTAACTCTAAAAATTGATTAGTGTTTTGCTCATAAAAGTTCTAAAACATTGTGAAAATGCATAGCACTTGCCTCACTGTGTTTAACAAACATAACACTTCTAGAAAACCTACATAAATGCTTTCTGTACAGTTAGTATTGTCCCAAGAAAAAACTGCTAATCAATTATTTAAAACCCTGCTTTATATAACATTTTATTTAGTCTTCACCCTTCGCTTTAAATAAGGTACTTTTCTGCTGTAAACTTGATTCTGCTTGGATTCAAATGGTGAAATATGGTGTAATGTGTACCAAGACCACAGTGGTGGCTGCCATACTCTTGCATACAGGTTTTCAAAGGGCATATAATTCATCCAATATAGTGTTTAAGGCAAGGCACCAAGCTATGTATATTACAGATGTGGTAATGCAAGTAATGAATTGGCAAATTCAGATAGTACATTGGTTATAAGAAGCTATAAATACGTCTTGCCTTCTTTTCCATATTTGGAAATGTTGCAGTTTCCACATTTGTAAAACCCTTGTGATTTAGCTGACTTGATGGCTCCCCCCACCCCACTACTCCCTTCAAAACAACCGGTATGGTCCTTGTGGGGTTGTCAATCAGTGATAGGTGCCTATCAAACATCAAACTAATAAAGTCATAGGCGCTATGGATAACCCATATGCTTCTGCTGATGTAAGGCAATGTTCACCCTAACCCAGGCCTGCAGCACCCGCCACGTGCTACCACTGCCCATTGCCCTCTCACCCTGGCGTCACTTAATATCTGCAGTCTGCAGGCAAAATTTGATGTGCTCCAGGTCTGGGTCTCTCAACACAAAGTGGATGTGCTGTCTATTGTGGAGACTTGGCTTACCAAAGATCCCTGACTCAGCTGTGTCACTTCAAGATTAAACCCTGTATAGGAAAGATAGGCTAAAAAGTGATGGAGGCTGTGCCATCTACCTCAGAGATACCCTCTGTGGCAGCGCCCTCCCTGAGCTGGATACAGGAAACTGTGTACAGGTACTTGCTGTAAAAGTACTGCTGGGAGCCAAGAACAAAGCAGTTATCATCATCTCACTCTACATTCCCCAGGGAACAATCCAGCTGACTAAACGAGGTCCTTAACTTTTTAAGCAGCCAACAAAAGAATACCGAATTAATTGTGCTAGGGAACCTCAGTGTCAACTGGCAATCCCCTAAAGCTGCACGCTATAAGGATGCCTTATCATCCATCAACGTACCAGATGGTAAACACCCTACCAGACTCAACTACCGCATTGGGCACCAGTACACTGATAGACTGGGTGCTCTGACCACCCTGAGAGACTTGTCAGTCTCCATCTCCCGACTCAATAGCGACCACTGCCCAGTGCTGCTAACGTGGTCAAATAAAGTCGCCAAACCCCTGCCAGAACCACTACCAGCTGCGTCCCTAAAACAGGGGCAGCTGGAACAACTTAAACATCCTGGCTCAGACGCCATGACTAGTTGCAGCTTGATGCCCTTAATGATGTGGATAGTGCTCTTGAGCACTTTATCAGTACCTTCAATGATTCCTGTGACATCCATGCACCCATGAGGAAACGCAGACAAAAAGGCATTAGCAGCTCCTGGATTTCCCGGCCTTTCTTCTCCTTTATGGCCAAATGGATAATCTTTGGCACCGGGCACACATGTCTGGCAAACAAGCTGATATCCAGCTATACAGAAGGGCAAGAAATGACTGCACCAGTGCAATACGCACGGCTAAAGTCAACACTAAAGAACTAGCTCACTGGATCCTGAGGAAGCGTAAAAATTTCTGGAGCAACCTGAGGAACCTCACAGAGAAGCCTGAAAAAGCCCACCAGCCTTGTTAGAGATCGGCAGGGTAGCCACCCAGGACACCAAAGAAATGGCTGACATCTTTAACAATGCTTTTACTGGCCTCAGTAGTGTCCTACCCCTTGACTTCTTTGATCACTCCAATGCACAAATCAGAGCCCAGAACAGCCACGGGCCATCTAGCCCTCCCTTTCCATTTCAAGGTGATCACCAAGAAAGAAGCCAGACGTTATCTCCTGTGTGTGCTTAGTAAACCCAGCCCCAGCTATGATACCCTAAACCTAAAACTCATCAACCTCATTCTTCACGAACTGATTACCCCTCACCAAAACTTTTAACCTGTCCCTAAGACTCTCCCAGTTCCCCCAGAGATGGAGGCCACAGAAGGACGCCTGTCCACAAGAGTGGAGATAGAGCCCTGCACAGTAACTGTTGCCCTATATCAATTCTAACTTCCTCCCCAGAAGCTCTAAACGTATTGTAGCTGACCAGTTATTAGATTACCTGGACAAATATCATATCCAATGCCCACAGCAATATGGGTTCCTGAAATTCACAGCACCACCACAGCTCTCCTGGAATACACTGGTTTCATCCATCGTGCACTCGACCGGGTGAGTTGGTGGTGCACCCTATATCGACCTCACCAAAGCTTTCAATACCATGAACCACTCACTACTACTATTACAACAACTTGCTGCAACTGAACTCTTAGCTGAACCAGTGACGATTTCACCAGTTATCCCAAAGACAGAACACAACAGGTTAAAATAAATGAAGCCCTATCCGATAGACGCGAGGTGCACCCAGGTGTCCCACAAGGGTCTATTCTGAGCCTGTTGCTGTTCAGCATCTTCCTTAATCACCTCCCCAGGTCTGTGCAGACATCCTTCTTTATGCGGACGACGCAGTCCTCTTTGCTAGTAGTCCGACCCAATCACCCTGGAGAAAAACTACAGATAGATTTCTTCATGGTTGAATCTTGATTCATAGAGCATAAACTCTTTATGAATTATAAAAAACAGAGACCATTTTGTTCCCAATCCCAATAACAAATTCAAGTCCCATCACTTAACCATCCAAACTAATATAGGCACTGCATTGGAAATAGTACACACTTTCAAATATCTAGGGCTCACACTCGACTGCTCCCTCTCATTCGCCCACCATGTCGACTTATGTCACAAAAGCAGCCAACACAAGGATTGGCCTACTCCACCGCCACAACACTGCCTGACTCCTGAGGCACTCCAGGTTGCGGTCAACAGTAACATTCTTCCTGTCATTGACTATGGACTTGTTATCTGTGGTGTGACATCGGACACTACACTTAACCGGGTTAAAACTGCACTTAACAAAGCTTGCAGGTTAGTTACAGGTGCACATTGACTCATGCATACCTGCGACCTGTATGCCCAGTCAAGCTGGTTGCACCTCAGTGATAGGATGAAATACCAGACCTGCCTTATGGCCAAGAAAATCGTGCTTACGTCCCCCAAACCCTACAAAACATACTCAGTCCAACATCGAACCCCCATAGGACTAGGGGCAGGACTAGCCTGTCATATCTAGTATCTTTGTGCCGCACAACAAAGGGTCAGAGGATCTTGGATTACCATGCCCTCCTGGTTCAATGGACTACCTGGAATTATCACTGCTGAACCTAAAATTGGGCCCTATAAATATAACCTTCGGAACACATCACAGCCTCTTGTGGGTGTGACTGCACCCAGGCCCTGTCCCTCCTAGCCTGATCCAGACCCTAGCCTTATATAGCTCCACTAGCACTATCCGCCTCACTCCCACCCTTTCCAACTGCCTCCCCTCCTACTTCCTATACTCCATTAGCTCTATCCCCCTACTCCCACCCCTTACCTCCAGTTGCCCCCACCACCCCTCCTGCCACTGACAAGGCCTTTGGCTGCATTGACCCTGGACGTGCCTCCTTTCCCCACCTTCCTCCTCCTCCCTTATTCCCCCTTATTCCCATCACTGACAAGGCCTTCAGCTGCCTAGCTAGTGTCCCCCTAAACCTTCCCCATACTCACTGACAAGGCCTTTGGCTGCCTAGCTAGTTTACATCCCTTACCCCAAACCGTTTAAGTTTTGCACAGTCAGGGACTCGAACACCTACCTTAATAATGTTTGTCACAACCTGACTGTACCTTGCTTACTGCTACTCTTGTACCTTGAACAAGACACTGTACCCTGTTTTCATGATTTTTATTGTATTTTTATTATATGTTATTGTATGCCCCTGATCAGTGTGTAACCTTTGTAAATGAGCTCTGAGCTCAAAGGTATTGTTAATCCGAGATTACATAAATAAATAAGATGGAATGGGACCTGGGCATGATCATTATCAATGACTTAAAGGTAGGAAACAATGTGAAAGGCAGTGCAGAAGGCAAGTGGTATCCTCGGATGCACAGGAAGGGGTATTACAGTAGAAAGCGAGAGTTATCATGGCCCTCTACAGATCCTGTGAGGCCACACCTTGAGTACTGTGTCCAGTTCTGGGGCCTCACCTAAAATAGGACATCGACGTCTGGAGACGGTGCAGAGAAGGGTCACAAAGATGGAAAGGGACTGCATCATGAGCCATACGAGACAAGGCTCAAAGAGTTGAATTTATTCTCCTGAAACAGGGAAGAAACAGGGGACATGATAGAAACATTTAAGTACGCAAGGGAATTAATACAACTCAGAAGGAAAACCTTTCCAGGAAAACAGGGCGGTATGTACAAGAGGGCACAACTTGTGTCTGGTGCTAGGCAAGTTTAAAAGCAACTCTAGAAAATACTTTTTCACCGAGAGAGTGATAGACCCATGGAACAGCCTGCTACCAGAAGAGGTGGCATTGAAGACAGTAAAGGAATTCAAACTCACTTGGGACAGGCAATGTGGGCAACTTAGGAAAAAATATAATGGGGTAGCTACCTTGGTAGACTAAATGGACCACATGGTCCCCATCAGTCACACTTTTCTTATGTTCTTATGTGATGGACTGGGATAATGTCTCAGTCCCAGGGCATTGTGAGACACGAGGAAACAGGCTGGGGGCTTTCAGCCATCTGAGAAATGACATTATCCCAGCATCACACACCCTGAAGTGCCTTATTGTGATTATAAAATGTATAATTTGTGTTTACAGTCATAAGCAGGCTGGTTTGTGGGCACCGTTTCACATGTGAGACTGTGCTAGGATAACATCGTGGGTGAAACTGGCTCTCCATTTATCAGCTTTCAGCAGGCAGGGTTTTCAGTAAGTTCTGCCAAGGAGCAGCCTGTCGCTGTTTTCAAAATGGACATCTGTCCAAACTGTTAGACCATCTGTTAGATGATCTAACAGTGTCTGACTTTTGTGTCCCAATAAAGTTATGTGACTCGCATTTGCATCATTGTTCGGCAGCATACTGTGACTTTTTTCATCTAGCTGTTGAGCCCTGGTCTGCTGCCTACTTGCAATGTAACAGTGCAGTCGCAAAGGCAAATAAATGCTGGTGGAATATTAGAAGATCCATAAAGACCAGAAACAGTGAGGTAATCATGCCACTGTATAGAGCTTATGTGCGACCAGTTCTGGTTTATGGTTCCCAATTCTGACGCCATATAAAACAAATCAGTAATATTGAATGATATGAAGCGAGTAACAAAATCAATTAAAGGAATGTGAAATTTGAACTACGTGTACTAACCATTTAGATAAAACCAAATTGGTTACCTTGGAGTCTTGATGGGTTAGAAGGATTTATTGTTCCTGTTTGATATACTGCATGATACTGAACTAATGTCTCCTTGAATATGGACTTTAGAATGGATCTAAAGAAACTAGGGGACATCCATTGTCACTTCAAACACATGGAGTAAGAACCGAAAAAAGGATGTCCTTTTTTCACACAAAGGGTGATAGGTGTGGAACAACCTTCCTTTGAGATTGTAACTAGCAAGAACAAAACTGAGTTAAAAAAGATTGGATGTTTACCTGACCTAAAATCCAAATATCAAGTACTTCCACTGATAGAAACATAGAAACATAGAATTTGACGGCAGATAAGGACCGCTTGGCCCACCCAGTCTGCCCATTTCCTCCTACTGGATAAGCTGCAGATCCTAGTTAACCAGCAGCCTACTTCTTCCTACCCCCATCCCCTAGAATTGCCTTATGACTGTCCCATGCATGCTTGAATTCCACCACTGTTTTTGACTCACGACCTCTTCCGGAAGGCTGCTCCATGCATCCACCACCCTCTCTGTGAAAAATACTTCCTTAAATTACCTCTGAGCCGCCCCCATCTTCAAATTGAGCCCTTGTTTTGCACACTTTTTTTTGAAAGATGCTACCCTCTTGGACTTTGTTGATTCCCTTGAGGTACTTGGAAAGTTTCTATCATGTCCCCCTCTCCTCCTTTCTCGAGGCTATACATATTAAGCTCCGTTAGTCTCTCTTCATATGTCTTCCGGTGCAGACCCTGCACCATTTTAGTTGCCCTCCTCTGGACAGCTTCCATCCTGTCTATGTCTTTGTGAAGACTGGGTCTCCAGAACTGCACGCAGTACTCCGATGGGGTCTGACCAGCTGTCTGTACAGAGGGATAATAACTTCCTGTTTCTACTGGTGATGCCTCTCCTATGCATCCCAATATTCCCCAGCCCTCCTTGCTGCCCTCTCACATTGCTTGCCCACCTTTAGGTCATCTGATATGACTCACCCAGGTCCCTTTCCATTTTGTTGTCGTTAGTATCTCACCCCCATTGTGTACTCTTCCCTGGGTTTTGTTTCCCAGGTGCATTACCTTGCACTTCTTAGCATTGAATCTAAGCTGCCATACATTTGACCATTCCTCTAACCTTGCCAAGTCCCTTTTCATCCTTTCCACCCCACCTTGTGCATCAACTCTGTTGCAGATCTTTGTGTCATCTGCAAAGAGACATATTTTCCTTCCAGTCCCTCTGCAATGTCGCTTATAAAGACATTGAAGAGGACTTGTCCTAATACTGAACCCTGTGGTACCCCACCAGTAACCCCTTTCATCAGAGTGGACTCCATTTACTATTACTCTCTGTGTCCTATTTTCCAGCCAATTTTACCCAGGCTGTCATCTTGGGTCCCACTCCCAGGCTAGCTAACTTGTATATTAATCTTTTGTGTGACTGTGTCAAATGCCTTGCTAAAGTCTAGGTAGGCCATGTCCACAGCCCCTCCTGATCTACTACTTTGGTCACCCAGTCAAAGAAATCTATCAGATTTGTCTGGCATGACCTTCCTGCTGTGAATCCATGCTGCCTTGGGTCCTGTGCCCTCTGGCCTCTAGATACTCGACAGTTCTTTCCTTCAGAAGTGATTCCATCATTTTCCCTACCACTGAGGTTAAACTAACAGGTCTGTAGTTTCCTGCTTCTGCCTTGCTCCCACTTTTGTGAAGGGGAATCACATCTGCCCTCCTCCAGTCCTCGGGTACCACCCCATCCTCCCATGATTTGTTAAACAGGGTAGTCAGTGGTGTCACCAATTCTACACTTTATTCTTTTAGAATTCTGGGATGAATCCCATCAGGCCCCATTGCTTTGTCCACCTTCAGTTTTAAAAGTTCTTTCAGAACCCTTTCTTCTGTAAATGGACTGGTATCAACTTCTGTATCCAGTGTGTTTCTACTGTTTGTTCTAGGTACCCCACCTCTTCCTTTGTAAATACTGAGCAAAAATATTTGTTTAGTATCTCTGCCTTTCACAGTCCTCCTCTGCCCACCCTCCCCCATTTATTAAGCCTCCACTATCCCTCCTTGGTCTTCCTTTGCTCCCTGATGTACCTATAAAAGGTTTTATCCCCCTTCTTAACTGAGTTGGCTATCTTTTCCTCGGTTTGGGCCTTTGCTGTTCTGACTGCCTTCCCAGCTTCCTTTTGCTTTAACTGACACAGTTCTCTGTCCTGCTCCTTCTGTGATTCCTTGTTCTTCCTGAGAGCTTTCTTTTCTCTTGAACCTTCACTGCCACTTCCTTTGAGAACCATAGTGGTTTCTTGCATCGTTTAGTTTTGTTTATTTGCTTCACACAAGGCTTGTTGCCTCTGTGATGGCAGTTTTATTATTCCCATTGTTCTTCCAACCTCCTTCCTGCTCATTTGCTAGTGCATTCCTTAGGCACTACCCATTTTAGCAAAGTCAGCCCTCCTAAAGTCCAGTACCTTTGCCTTTGTATGGCTTGACTCTATTGCTGTGTTTATTGTGAACCATACTGTTCGATGGTCGCTAGTTCCCAGATGGCTACCCACTTCTACATCTGTGATCTCTCTTCATCTCCATTTGAGAGAACCAGGTCTAAGATTGCTCCCTCTTGAGTGGGCTCCAATACTAGTTGTCTAGGCATGCCCCTGTAGGGCATCTAGAATAACCCCACTCTTCAAGTGGCTGCGGCAACTGCACTCCAGTTAACATCTGGCATATTCAGATCACCCATCAGCAATAGCTCCCTTTTTGCCATACTAAGTATACTTTCTATCATTTCCTTGTCCATTTCTCCCTGAGAGGGGGTCTGTATACAACCCATGTGCGGATTGTGGTGCCATTGCGGTCTCCAAATTTACCCACAGTGCTTCTTCTCCTCCCTGTTTTCTCTTTGTTCTGTTACTTTGATTCCTTCCCTTATGTAAAGAGCTACTCCTCCTCCTCTTTTACCTCTCTGTCTCTCCTGTAGATAGTGTATCCTGGTATGTTTACGTCCCAGTCATGGTTTTGTGTGAACCATGTTTCTGTGACTGCCACGATATCCAGATGTTCCTCCTCCGTCAAGGCCACTAATTCAGGAAGCTTGTTACCCAGACTACGTGCATTGGTACTCATTGCTTTCCATTTTTGATGGCTTTACTTTCTGTTGCAGCATCCCCACTGACCTTTCTACCTCGGTCTTTTCCCATTTAGTACCCTGTTTTGTAGGAGAGGCTGGGATTTTCCTGTTGCTTATCAGTGCCTCCTCTTGACTAGTTTAAAAGCTTGCCAATGAAGCATTTAAACCGATTGCTCAAAAGACTTGTTCCCTTCCTGGACAGATGCAGACCATCCTGCCAGTATAGGCTGGTGTCTCTCCAGGTGGAACCCCAGTCCCCAATGAAGCCAAACCCCTGTGCTCCACACCATGTTTTAACCACTCATTAAACTGCATGGTGCAAAGTACCCTTGCCTCACTCATGCCATTTACAGTCAGCACCTCTGAGAAGGATACTGTGTGTGCTACTTGTCTTGGCCCCTCCCAGTTCTACAAAGTCCTTCTGCACTGCTCTAATCTCATGTTGAGCCAAGTCATTTGTCCCTAGGTGGACAATGACATCCAGCTCAGACTCCCGTGCAGCTGTTCTCGTGATCCTGAGGATGCGCTTCCTGCCTACAAGCCATGGCACCAGGCAGGCACTTTACTTCAGTTTCCCTGCCCCCAGTTCTATCCCCTAATAATTTAGTCCCCCACCAGGGCTGCTTCCTTTCCTTGTGGCATCCTCTGCCTCCTTCCTTGGGCCTCCCTTGTGACAGGTGTCCTCAGCCTCCTTATTCTCCTCCGTGGGTGCATCCATAGGGGAGCTGTGCTCCCCCAGAATGGTGATACAGTGGGTGGGTAGTTCACATGGGCTTACAACCCTTTTCTGCTCTAACAACTGTAGTAAACTCTATTACTCCTTCAGTCAGGCATTTCCTCACCGTCTTGTGTCCCATCCCCACGTCCCTCATCGTTGAGGCCAGCAAAAATCCAAATGGGTGGGACCCTGCAGTGTTAGAGCCATCATACAGGCAGCTGGTACACACATGAGTTTTAATTTATTAGCCCCGGATCCTACCCACCACCTCCATGGCACCAGGCAGTATTCCGACAGGCCACCCTTATATGCAGTGGCCCTCTGCTGAGGAGGTAAGCACCATGATCCACTGTGGGTCACCACAGCAGTGAAACCTGGCGCCCACCTACCCAGCTGGGAGTTGTGCCATGCGGCAGTGCCTCCCCAGGCCCTCTCCCCTCCACCTCTGGCCACAAAACAGGCTCTGGAATTTTTCTCCCGCTACTCCAGGTCAACGCCATGCAAACACAGCACGCCAGATTGAGAGGCACACACAGATATCGGTGGACTGTTCCTTGCAAACAAGCGCATCTTTTGAAAAAAGTAGCAGAGCTGCACAGATGCAGTCAACTGGACACAGACGCAGAATTCAGCATGCATTTGTATCTGTGTCCATCCCATTTGAAAATCACCCCCCGACCTATATCTGTGGTCCATGGGATACAGGAAAGGAAGAAGAAGGAGACAAGAAAGAACTGAAGGTGTGGTAGCCATGGAGATCAGCCCAGCAGGTTTGAGATAGTTTTTTAATAATATAGTCATTGGTTTTAAACTCACTGTAGAGAGCCATATCCATAACTCATACAGAAGCAATGTTGTGGAAGGAGTACTGTTAAATGGAAATGGAATAAACAGTAGCGCTAATCCCAACGGGACTCAAGGTGTCCTTTCTGTAACATTTCCCATGAAGAACAAAAGCAGCTTTTGTGCTTTGCCAAGGTCAGAGTTACGTTGGCTTGTAATGCCCTCTTGAATGGTACCTTCGCTCCTTTTTCCCAAATAAATAATATTCCTAATCTACCAATCGGATGCCTCTGCAGTTCTGACACTGATTGATGGCTAAGCTAAATATCCACCTTCTTGACTAGACCTATCCATGTCAGAAATTGCATACCCTGATTATGCAGAAACTGCCTCAGAGACAGTAAATGTGCCCATGCAGAGAAACACAAATTTACCTCGTGATGATCAGGGTTCCTATCCATTTATCATTTGAGTTTATTTGGAGCAGTAGCATGCAGAATGGGGGAGCTTCATACCATTCTAAAAGGGAATACAGCACAACAAAGCAGCTTCAAGATAAGCATGCAGTAGCTATTGGTAAGCTGAATATCTGCCTAGCATATGTTGCTGAGAAGTTATAAAGAAATGCACATAGAGCCAGAAAAGACACTGGTATAGGGGAACAGAAAGTGAAAATTAGACCTACAGTAATTGCACGTGCAGTTTTCTGCGCCATATTTTAAAACTTAAGTCAATTTTAATTTTATAAAATGCTGAACAGTATAGTCTTTAAAATTCTGCAGCATTAGTTTGCAATATTTACAGCTTAATTTTTTTTTTTGAAATTACACTTTAACCTCCCCACATCCTGCCGACTCTGACCCTTCAGGGCTCCACAAGAGTCATCCTCCTGCCTCCGCTACACTCATACTCACCTCCAGGCCCCATGGAGCTGCGGCTTCCCTCGAGCAGGGTTGAAGTAGGGACCAGACACCCGTAATCCTTCATTTCGTCAGTCCGGCTGTGGTCGAGCAAGTGGGGGCACATTGGAGGCACGCCCTGGAGGCCCATCTTCCCGAGTCGGCAGGCAGTTTCTCTCTTTTCTTCCCTCCCCAGCTTATAACCCCTGATGTCATGACGCAGGCGCCGACGCCCACACTATACTGCAGCCGCCATCCCTTATAATTGCTTGCATTCGAAGCCTCCGAATGGAGTTAGGCAAGTGCACAGGCATAGGCCTCTTCCTTCCCCAGAGAAGGCGAGCTGTTGTGGGACGCCAAGCCCATCTCCCCTGCTGATTCCACCAGCGACCCAAGTCCACTCCCGAACTCGGGTCGCAGCTAGCTGCAGGTGTGCGCCCAGCGCTCAACCCTCAGCACCACTGGGCGGCCTTTGTACAGCTTAATTTAGCTATTTTATTGTTACGGTGTGTCAGATGCTTACATAATTTAAACATGGATGATATGAAAACTTTTTAAGTATCTACAGCATGAGCAAAATACAGGTTTTTGATCTTGTCTGTACATTGCATGTCTGTGCCTCTTTCTTTACTGTATCTAACTTCCCTGACACTTTTTCACTGTTTTGTACCCTAAAAGCTTAGTTTTGACTCATTCTGCAATATTATGCACAGTGAAAATATGTATGTTCTATGCTGCACAGAAAAACAGAAAACTGACTTGAGTGATAATTTACTGAGTGGGGCAACAGTTGTTTTTCTTGTTTATACTCCCCTCCCTACCTTTATCCTCATTCAGCCCTACTCTCCCAGCTTTGTCACCCACCTTCCTAGGACTTACAAACCTGCATGAGCCCCCATTATTTACCTCCACAGGGAGGGGCAGTAGTGTGAACCACATACCCCTAGCAGAGACTATGGAGCATGGAGGCTTTATAGCGGGTTGGCGGTAAGAGGCTTGAGGGTAGTGGGCTACATCCTCCTGCAAACATGTTTTAATTTCGTCCCTCCTCAAGATGTTGGTATTAACTGTGACATAAGCACACAGTAGGTGTGTGCATCGTGGAGCCCTGCATCTCCCTTCACATTGCTGTCCACTGCATAGCCCCAGATGGGGCCAGCATAGTGGGGACTGAACAAACTCCCAAACCCATGAAGCAAGTGTGCTGGCGGATGAAAACTATCCCCCCTCCTGGTGTGGCTCGTCAGTGCCCCAGGCTCATTATAGGTCTTGACTCGAAGGCATCACATGGCAACACTACCACTGTGCTGACGGGCCAACATCAAAGAGAGTTTTGTTTCCTAAATGATGTAGTTAGAAACGTAGACCAGTTTGATATTTGAAGAGGACCAAGTTAGCAAAATACAAAAACAGTGATCTGGAGCCTTGCCTCCTGGGCATCATCAGGCACATAAATCGTGAATTCTAGGGACATGGATATGTTGTTCATCCACACTGTCTGGCAGGTATCCTTGCCGCTTTAAATCTTGCGGAAGGTCTTCAAGCTGGCTCCTCCCACCCACCTGGTGGAAACTCTCGGCTCCGCCCCATGGCGCCAGATCTTCCTTACGCTTGAGGCTCAGGTTCCCTCCTTAGCGCTCTGCATATAAGACTGGTTCCTAATTCTTGAAAGTTCGAAATCAAAAGTTTTGCTAAAAGACTTGGTCTTCTTTCCTCGCGGCTGCGATGGACAAATCGACTCGGTTTCGGAGGTGCCCTTGCGGGCAGAAGATGTCTAGGACGGATCCGCACTTCCACGTCGTCTACTGCTGGGTCTTGAGCACGACCCGCCAGGCCTGCGACTTTTCCCTTCGGCCTCGTCCTTGAAGACCGTGCTGCCCGATTACAACTGAGGCGCCCAAGAAAGAATTCCACCGGTTAAATCTAAAGAGGCCGGTTGGTGGTGTCCTTGGCCCCGTATTCGGCGGATCAGCTCGAGCAGATGATCGCCCTCGAAGAAGAGGCGGCGCGGGCCACTTCTACCTGGCTGCGGCATTTGTCCCACTCTCTCGGTGCCTCGTGCTCGGCTTCTTTAAGGAGCTTTGTCTGACCCTCTCGACGAAGGTGAGGGTCCAACTCTTCTGGACCCTTTCCAGGTCCAAAAGAGCAAAAGTAGTCTCTCCGTCGGCGTTCTTGGGAGCGGAAAGATCCCTCTCCCTTCTTGTCGACAGTCGACTTCCGGTCGACCAATCTCGCCACTGGCTTCACGGTGTCCCCGCCAGGCCAGTTGACCGAGACTCCTGCTGACGCGTCGAGATTTTTCTCGACCCGTTAGACGGGTTGTCGGCTGGAGAAGCTGAGAATCCCTCTCCCGGTTCGAGTTGAGGATCCCGCCGGCTCGTCCGTGCCTCTAGGTTCCGAGCCTTGTTGGAATCGTCCGAGGCAGTGCCGATTCCGACACTTCCGCTTCGCGTCCTCGGCTGGCCGAGACTCGGTCTCGGACATCCTCGCGGTCCAGCCGATCCCGGCGTCATGGGCGGTCCCGGCACAGCGGCAGCGGCGCCGCCCTCCTCGGACTAGGGGAGGCTTGGCGCCAAGTTGCGTCGGAGGTATGAGGAACTCATGTGGCAACAGCTCCTTTTGACCGGGGAATAAGCCGACCCAGTCGTCTTCCCCGCCATTAAGTGGCTGTCACGGGCGGCCAAAACAACCCTCGTTGTAGCCGAGGGCCTGTTCCCAGGCCGTTGTTTGGCCAATTCCAGCTGCCCACCGATTCTGGTGGAACCTCCGCCTCCACAGCTGTTAGTTGGGGCTCCGACCAAAAATTCGGTCGGCTATGGGTTTGCCCCATAGGCTGTCTGTCACCCTCACTCCCGATAAACCTCGGCAGGTGGAGGGTGGCTCAGGCCGAGGCAGCTCTTTGAGGACTCTTCCGAGTCCGAGGATGATTCTCCCTTTCTCCAAGCGCATGGACTTGGAGTCCTCAGGAGGGCAGTCAGTGGGACGATAGCCTCGTCCTTCTTAGGGTTGCTTCGCTCATCTCGAGTCCACGGGATGAAGCTCGAACCCGTTTCTAAGCGGGCCAGGTATCCCTCACGGAGATTCTGGACCGAGGGATTCTCCTACAGAGGCCTTTCAGGTGGCCGAGGCCATAGTGGTCCGGCCTTGGAGCTTTGGCAGCGCCCTGCTTCCTGCCCTGCGCCTTCGGCCAGAATGGCCAGGAAGTATGCGGTCCCTACGGTTCCCTGTCCGGTTTTGAACACCCTCTGCTGAGGGGTTGGTTACTAGGCAGCATTTTCCGGCATGCCGGATCGCCAGGATGTGGACAAACCTCCCGACAAGGAATCCAAGAAATTGGATTATACCGAGCGAAAAGTCTATGCTGTCCTCTCTCTTGCCTTCGTCAGGCCAGTTCGGCCGTCCTCATGGCACATTTTCTCATGCCCTGTTGGGCTCCCTGGATGAGGTCGTCCCTCATCTTCCCGCGGATCTGCAGACTACGGTCAGGCAGGTGCGGACCAGGGCAGGAGCAGTGGCCAAACAGCAGCTCCAGACTGCTTTAGACGCCGGGGACTCATGTGCCAGGTGGTGGCGGCGCAGTGGCTCATGCGTCGTTGGGCTTGGCTGAGGATATCCACCTTTACCTCGATACCCAGCACAGGTTGGCGGATGTTCCCTATTTGGGACTGAACTCTTCGACCCTGGGGTGGAAGGTCACCTGCAGAGGATCGAGAAGTCCAATGCTACCTTGGACTCGGTCTCTTCGGCTCAGAAGGACAAAGGCCGCAAGCCACAGCCTAAGCCCCTCATCCTTCAGCGCTTCTGCGGCGCCCGGCCCAGCAACGCAGGGCCAGCAGGCTCGAGCTTGGCATCCCAAACCCAAGCCGTCAGCTTCCTCCAACAGGAAGCAGGGAGGAAAAGGCCAGGAGGTCCCTCCTCCAAGCCTGCCCATTGACGGGCTGAGGGGTGTCGCCCCATCCCGTCTCCTTACCCTGGTTCCCCGTAGGGGCGGCTCCGACACTTCCTTTCTGCCTGGTCCGCTGTTACCACGGACAGGTGGGTACTGGAGGTGGTGGGAAAAGCCTGCCTCTAGAATTCAGCAGGCCCCGCCCTTCAAGCCGGTAGCACCTCGAGGCGCAAAGATCCCGCAGCCTCACTGGCGGCTGCGTCCGAGCCGACATCGCTCTCCTCCTCCAAGAAGGTGATCAGGAGGTAGAGACCCCCCTCAGACCTGGGGTTCGTGTCCAGGTATTTCCTGGTTCTGAAGCGGACGGGGGCTGGCGCCCATTCTCACCTGCATGACCTGAACAAGTTCCTAAGGTCTCGAACCTTCAGGATGGTCACTCTGGCGCGAATAATACCATCTCTGGAACACGGCGTGTGGTTCTGCTCTCTGGACCTACAGGACGCGTTCTTTCACGTCCTATCGTCCGTCACATCGGAGATTCTTGCTTCGCGGAGGGATCCCCTCTTGATTCCAAGCCATGCCCTTCGGCCTATCTCCAGCTCCCAGGGTCTTCACCAAATGCATGGCAGTGGTGACAGCATTCCTCGGTGCCGAGGGGTCGGTGTACCTCATGGACGATTGGCTGATAGCAGCCCCCTCCAGACAGGAGGTGGAGCGGTCCAGAGATCTGGCCCTCCAGGTTTGCTCTCAAGTCGGCCTTCTCATCAACGAGGCCAAGTCGAACTTGAGCGAAGCAGGTGATCCTGTTCATCGGCAGAGCTTGACTTTCTTGAGCCAGAGCACGGCTCCGGCGGACAGGGCCGAGGTTCTTACCTCCTTTGCCCAGTCATTTCTGGTTGGGCAATCGCGCCCTGCCGGGACTTCCTCGCCTCCTGGGTCTCATGGCGGCCTGTACCAGCATGGTCTGTTGGGCACGCTGCGCATGCACCCCCTTCAGTGGGGACTGGCCAGCCAGTGGTCACAATGCTGCGATCCATTGGACCAGCTAGTGATAGTGACCCAGGAGATGTGGGAACGCTCTCCAGTGGTGGACCGTTCCATCTCATCTGCAGGACCGATGCCTCTCTGATGGGTTGGGGTGCATATCTGGGGAACACGGTGCACGGCCTCTGGTCCCAGCGGGAGTCCGATGCCACATCAACCTGCTGGAGCTCCGGTGGTCCGCCTAGCTCTCACCGCCTTTACTCCATTTCTCGGGGTCAAGTGGTCCGAGTCCAGACGGACAATACCACCATGTACTACCTGAACCGCCAGGGCGGGCGCACTCCATACTTCTATGCAAGGAAGCTCTCCGCATTTGGTCACTCATGCGCAGCCTGGAGCGGATCTCCTAGCCATTTATGTGGCAGGAGCCTCCAACACCCTGGCCAATGCCCTGAGCCGGATAGGGGCTGCATCTCACGAGTGGTCTCTCCTGCGGAGGTAGGTACAAGATCTGTTCTCCCATTGGGGCACACCTGAGGTGGACCTGTTTGCCTCAGGGAGAGCGCAAGCTGAGGCTGTTTCATGCCTGCCCCTCAGCAGGGCTCGCTGCAAGGATGCCTTCTCGAGGCTCTGGACCCCGGCCTCTTTACGCCTTTCCCCATTTCCCTTGATTCACAAGGTGCTTCTCAAGGCAAGGAGGGACAAGGCGCAGGTGATTCTGATAGCCCCAGACTGGCCCCGCCAGTTTGGTACCAGATCTCCTCAGCCTCAGCTCCAGGCTCCAGGCAGCTTCCAGCTTCGGCCGACCTGCTCTCAGTCAATCAGGGGAAGGTGTTCCATCCGGACCTTCAATCCCTGCACCTGACGGCCTGGTTCCTGAGTGGCTAGAGTTCCAGGCCTTGGGTCTTTCTGAGAGGTCCTCAATGTTGTTGAGGCGTCCCGTGAGAGTCGACCAGAAAATGCTAGCCTTCAAATGGAAGAGATTTTCCATTTGGTGTCAGAACAAGGGCTTGGACCCTTCCTCCTGTTCTGTGGCAAGCATTTTGGACTATTTATGGTCCCTTTCTAGTCAAGGGCTTAGGTCGGCGACCCTAAAGGTGCACCTGGCAGCCATCTCTGCTTACCAGGCACGGGCCAGGGGAGCAGTCGGTGGGCGCAGGAGAAGGTGGTCTGGCGCTTTTCAAGGTCTTGATCACATTTCCCCTCCGGTGCGAGAACCTCCACCTCCTGGGATTTACTGCTGGTACTGGCAAATCTCATGGGCAAGCCATTCGAACCAATGCACAGGTGTGATCTCTCTCACCTGTCGTGGAAGACCGCCTTCTTGGTGGCTATCCGTCAGCCAGAAGGATGGAGAACTCCAGGTGCTCTGCATTGAGTCTCCTTACCTGGTCTTCCACAGGGACAAGGTTGTCCTGCGCCCCACCGAAATTCCTTCCGAAGGTGGTGTCGGAGTTTCACCTTAACCAGATGTTGACTCTGCCGTGTTCTACCCCAATCACACCTCGGAGGCGAATACAGGCTCCATACTTGGACCCTAGAAGGCTCGCTTATTATAAGGAGCGCACGGCTGAAATTGGGAGAGGTTCGCCAGCTGTTTGTCACCCACGCTGAAGCCGCACCTGGCAGACCTGCAGCCAAGTGGACGATAGGCAGGTGGGTCACCTCCTGCATAGATCTCTGCTATAAGTTGGCGGGCATGGAGCCTCCCAGAGGGATAAGAGCTCATTCTATCCGTCATACTGCTGCATCGGTGGCTGCTTCCAGGGACGTCCCTATCCAGGAAATCTTCAGGGCTGCTACCTGGAAGTCAGCACACATCTTTTACCCATTACCACAGGTACCTTGAGTCACGCGGGATGCTGGTTTTGGGGCCTCAGTACTCCAGTCTCTATTCCTTAAGTAGGGGTGTGCACCTTGCCTCCCTCCTCCGGAGAACTGCTAGGAGTCTGCCAGACAGTGTGGATGAACAACATATCCATGTCCCTAGAAATACAGGTTACTCACCTGTAACAGGAGTTCTAGGGATGGTATATGTTGTTCATCCACACGACCCACCCGACCTCCCGGCTTGGGACAAAGACAACCCGAGCTTCCAGCGGGCCAGATCTGGCATCATGGGCGGAGCCGAGAGTTTTACCACCGGTGGTGGGAGGAGCCAGCTTGAAGACCTTCCAGCAAGATTTAAAGCGGCAAGGATACCTACCAGACAGTGTGGATGAACAACATATACCATTCCTAGAACTCCTGTTACAGGTGAGTAACCTGTATTTTTTGACTTCCAGCATTTAAGGATGAGAAGAGATAGTATTGTGGACTCCATGCTGCCAGCAGCCAATCCCTTCCCTGGTGACAGGATTCTACAATTCAGGAGAGCAGATCTTGATAAGGTATACGTGCAAACATGTAATGTGCCAGCAGAAAAGTCCATCCAGTCTATCTAAGTCTGCTTGAGTGTGCAGCTAGCACCCTAGTTTGTAGCTGCTCCACCCCTCCGTCATCCCACTGCCACCCCCACCTTCCCCACCCTCAGGTAGGTATGGGAGGTGGTTTAGACTAACTTGTAAACACACCACTGAGCAGCAGTGTGGATGCGATGTGGGAGGCCCTGAAGCAAAATGTACTGGAAAAACAGAAATATAGAATTTTCAGGCAGAAAAAAGCCCTAGGTCCATTGTGTCTGCCCAGTCCTACCCATCTAATGTGGAATGTAAGATCCATAGCCGGCTCTTCACTTCCCCTCTCCCTCCCCTCTTGTTATTTTTACTAAACCCTTGTAGCTATCTGATCCATGTTTGATCCCCCCCTCCCACTATTTTCACATAGACCACCTCTTTTGGTGGCTTATTCTACCCCATCACTTTCCATTAAAAAGAAAAAAATGCTTGTATCCCTCATAAATGTGCCTTCTGCCAGCTCCATGGTGTTCCTCACTGTCCACCTCATTTATCCTGTGGCGGTACAGTATCTGCATGTCTCAATCATTTCCCTCTCCCTTCTCACCTCCAGCTTGTACAGTACATGTTTGGCTCTTCATCCTAACATAGAAACATTAAGACATAGAATTTGTCGCAGAAATAGTCAGCTTTGCCCAACCAGTTTGCCCAGATGTTTCTGCCTAGTCTATCTCCGCAGACCCTAACTGGTCTCTGGCACCCCTCCCTCCTCCATGACTATTTACTAATATTCCTTGTGTCTTTCTCACAAGTGCTTAGAGCCCCATTGTTTTTGCCCCTCCACTTCCACTGGCAATCAGTTCTAGGTGTCTACCACCCTTTCAGTGAAGTAGTCCTTCCTCACATTCTTCTTACCCTCCTCGGCACTTCATCACATGCTCCCTGGTCCTGGTGCTCTTTCTTATTTGAAGAGACTCCTTCCTGCACCATGTTTACCCCGTGAGGTACATGTAGGTCTCTGTCTTTTCTTTTCTCACTCTCCTCTTTTCCAGGGTGTACATGTTGAGATCCCTCAGTCTCTGTATAGAGCTTTTGGTATAACCCCTGCAGCATTTTAGTAGCCCTCCTCTGGACTGCCTCCAGCCTGTCTATGCCCTTTCTGAGCGTGGCTGCAGAATTGGACATAATACTCCAGGAGGGGTCTCACCAGCAAGAGATACAGTGGCAACACCACCTCCCTCTTCCTGCTGGAGATACCCCTCCTATACATCCCAGTGTCCCACTGGCCCTACCCCTGCTTTGTTGCACTGCTTTGCCACTTTGAGGTCATCAATTACGATAACCCCAAGGTCCCTTTCCTGCTTATTGACTTTCAGTACCTCCCCATTCTGTACTCATCTCCTGGATTTGTATGCCCTAGGTGCATGATTTTACACTTTCTGGGCATTGAACCCCAACTGTTATGCTCTTGACCACTCCTCAGGTTTCCAGGTTCCCAGCACATTCTCACCACCCCTTCTGAGTGTCTGTTCTATTACAGATTTTGGTATAGTCTGTAAAAGGCATACCTTCCTTCCAGTTCTCTGTGATGTCACTTAGAAACATTGTAGAGGACCAGTCCCATTCTGGCCCTTGCGGCACCCTCCTGGTCACTTGAGTACCATTAACCACCACCGCCGGACATCTATCCATTAACCAGTTCCTAACCCAGTTCGCCACACTGGAGTTCACTCCTTGACTGCTCATGTTTTTAATCAGTCTCCTGTGTGGCAGTGTTGAAGCCTTGCTAAAGTCCAAATAGGTACATCCACCGTCCACCCATTATCTATTTCCTGATCACCCAGTCAAAGAAATTGATAATGACCCCTCCACCCCCGCCCTGAATCCTTGCTGCCTGTGGTCTTGCAGCACTTTGAGTCAAGGTACTCTATCAGCCTTTCCTTCGCAGAGACGTTAATTTACGCCTGTCACTTAAGTGAGACTGAATGACCTGTAGTTGTTAGCCTCCTCCTGCTGCCGCTCTTATGTAGCGGGACCACGCCTGCTCTCCTCCAGTCCTCTGGAACCATGCCTGTTGAAAAGGCCAGTAAACTGTTGAAAAAGGCCATCAGTAGGGCAGCTAGCACCTCCTGAATTCCTTTAGTATCCTTGGGAGTATTCCATCTGGTCCCATAGCCTTGTCCACCTTCAGGCTACAAGTAACCTCAGGATTCTTTCCTCTGAAAATGAACTTGTGGCCACTCCCCAACACACACACACACACACACACCTTTCCTGTTGCTCCCTGATGGTCCCTCTCTTCCACTGTTAAGACTGAGCAGAAGTGTTTGTTCAGGATGGTAGCTTTTTCTTGGCCCTCTTTTGCCCAGTCTCCCCTGCCACTGTCCTTGTCCTCACTATCCCTCCCTTGTTTTCCTCTTCTCACTTATGTACCGAAGACAAATCTTATCCTTTAGCTACCCTTTGGCTGTCCTTTCCTCTTCTCACTGTCTTTCCCTTCCTCTGTTTTACTTGGTGCACATCCTTGTTCTCCTCCCTTTGTGTTACTTTGTACCTCCTGAATGCCACCCTTTTTCCTTCACCACCCTGGTCACTTCCCTAGAGAGCCATAACGGTCTCTTTTACTTGCTTTTGCTCACTTTCTTCATGCAGAGACTGGCTGGCTTAATTATGCCTTCTCTTTTTTTCCCCACTGTGCCTCTATCCCACCCTGGCAATCTTCCCCATTAGGCAGTTTGTGAGGCAGTCTCTCATAAATTAAATATTTACCCATGTGAAATGCAGGACCCTTGTCCTCTTGTAGTTAGCCACTGTTTTGTCTTAATGGTAAACCATACTGTATGATGATCACAGGCACCTGGGGACTACTCACTGTGATGTCTGCACTGCCCCATCCCTAGTGGGTTCTTTGACTAGCTGCCTGAGAAAAGCCCCTTGTAGAGTCAAGGATGGTCCTGCTCCTTGCCAAAGCTGCAAGTGAGAGCTCCACTCCGTGTCTGCCAGATTGATGTCACCAACTAGCAGCACCTTCCCTTACTTGCCATTTTGATGATGGCTTCACCTACTGCCTTATCCAACTCCTGTCCCTGTGCTGGAGGTCTGCATACCACCCTTGTGCAGATAGTAGCCCCAGAGCCTGTTTCTACGATAATCCACAACACCTGCAGCCCTTCCCTTGTCTCTGGGTGCTCCTGTGCTTCTGTGGCCTTGATTCCCTCCCTCACATGTAGTAAATCCTCTCTCTGCCTGTCTTTTCGAATAGTGAGTAGCCCAGTATGGCCATGTGCCAGTTATAGCTGTTAGTACACTGCATCTCCATTGTGGCCACCAAATCCAGGCTAGCCTCTTCCATTATGGCTTCTAGGACTGGAATTTTGTTTCCCAGACTCCTTGCATTGGTGCACATGGCTCTCCTTACCTTATCCCTCCCAGCCTCCCTGCTTCCTCTTTCTATCTGTGCTGTTCCCTGATGTTCCCCTGAGCCAACTCTTCCCTTTTACATTCTCCATTTCCTGTCTCCTTTACTTCTTTTATTCTTGCTTTCCTAATTTATACCCTCCTTGTCCTGTGCCATGTCCTGACCTTTCCTTGGGCCCCTTTGGTAGGGACTTTTCTCCCTCGACCTCCCTACTACTCCATCATCTAGGGGCATGGGTGTTTTGCCTCCTTGGTTTTAGAGTGTACTCTCCTCATAAGTTATTTCTTGCTATCCCTGCATCACCTTGATTACCATCTACAGGACAGCCTCCACACTGCCTGTGTCTTTCTTTAAATGCAGCCTCCAAAACTGCACAGTATTCCAAGTGAGGAAAAACCAGTGACCTTAGAGTGGTAGATGTACCTTCTCTTCTCCGGCTGCTGATCCTGCTTTCTGTGCAGACCAGCATCTTATTTGCCTTTCCCATTGCCCTATTACATTGTACTGTTGTCTTCAAACTATCTGAAGTTATTACCCCAAGGTCTTCTCCTGTGTTGTGGTTTCCAGTCACAGTGACTGCAGCCCAATACAAGAAGTGGGAAGAATGGGCTTTAAATAGCCCCAAAGCAAAAGAAGAGCCAGAGCCAGGGCTGTTAACCAGATTGACGAGCAGGGGATCGGACCCCCATCACCAGAATCAGCAGGAGAAGGTGCCGGGAGCAGATCTTCGAGGCTCAGTAAGGTTCTGAGAAGGAGCCAATTAAAACAGTGCTGCACCTCCTTTCCCGGTGGCAGCCAATCGATGCAGCTGCAACGCAGTACAAGAAGCTGGAAGAATGGTCTTTAAATAGCCCCAGAAGAAAATGAAGACCCAGAGTAAGGGCTGTTAGCCAGATCGACTGGCAAATTTTGACCCTCCCTTTCACCAGGATCAGCAGGAGAAGATGCCAGGAGTGGTAGCTTTGTAAGGCTCCAAGAAGGAGCCAATCGAAACAGAGCTGTGCCTCTCTCCTCCAGAGGCAGCCAATCACAGCAGCTTCAGCCCAATACAAGAAGAGCAAGGGCCTACAAGGATTAGGCCATCAACGCCCCCACGTGGAAGGACCCATGGAAAAGGACAGCAGAATTTGCCCACCAGAGTCTGCCCACCGGAGTCAGCCCAGCAAGGCAGCTGGCAGCCGCCACTCTTCCCAGCTACTGAGCCAAGGAAAACAAAATCAAATGATGAGCAAGGTACTGTAAATAACTGCACATGCACAACCATTCTTGCTTAGGACGTCTTGCCAGCTAAGGTATTACGGCTTGTACGTATTGTTCTCTTCCAGCTGTAGTCATTGTTTTACTGCCAGCTAAAGCGTTGTGCCTTGTAGGTATTTGTTTTATTTCTAGCTGTAGGCATTGTTCGATTTCCAGCTAAAGTGTTGTGGCTTGTAAGTATTGTTTTATTTTCTTCATGTTCTCAGCAGTACTAAGTTGTGCATCATGTTAATAATGGGGATTGTGAACTGCAGCAGGTGTGGATACTCATTTCTCACGGGGCTGCTCTGGAAAGTGGAACATTGCTCCATCTGCAGAACTCTTTCTGAGCTCAGGGTTCAGCTAGAGGCAGCATTGGTGGACATATCCAAGCTGTGTCATCAGCTTAACTGGAGGCCCTCCCATTTCGCTCCTACAGCGCCCACTGGCCCAGGGGTAGTGGGTGGTGGGGAGGGAGGAGGAAAGGTAAGGATTGACCACAAGAACACAGTTTGGGCCAACACTACTCTGACTGCAACCATTTTGCACCCTTGCAGAGGTGCGGAACCTGACTGTGAGGGGGACGTGAAGTCAGTCAGAGGGCTTAGGCAGAGTATTGTAATGGCATCCAGTGCTGGAAAGGGGAACAACAATAAGAAGATCAAACGAGTCCTAGTAGTAGTATGCTATCATGATTAGAGGTTGAGTCAGAATTGAGTGGGGAGATGCACAAAAAAAGAGGATAGTTAGGTGCATCCGGGTGTCTCAGCTAAACGGGACATGGAGCACATATAGGAGGACGGTAGACCGAGTGAGTGGAGGGCTGAGTTCTGGTTCAGTGATCTAGCAAATCAGTTGGTGCAAGCAGCTATGCAGAGCTTTGAGAGACTGGCGAATTACTAGTAAAACACTCAGCGTCCCTGGCTTTCTCTGAGATCCCTTCCTGTGTGGGGTGCAGGGAGAGGGACAAATTAGACAGAGATAGATAGATAGATAGACAGACAGACAGACAGACAGATAGATGAGTTTAACAGGTGGCTAAGGGATGGTGTCAAGAAAAGGATTTTCTCTTTGTGGGCAACTGGGAGACTTCTGCGGAACAGAGGCTTTTCCAGGACATTGTTCTCTACTTAACAAGGGAGTGGGTAAGAGTGCTGGGGCAGAAGTTTGACATCTGTATTGGACATTTAAACTAACTCAGGGGGGTCTTCGGCAGGAGGACTATCATGGCTAGTGGGGGAAGGAATATAGCTGACACTCCCCAACAAATGGGGACTGGAACAAAGAAATTGGACAAGAACATACTGTTAAGTCCAAGGCTGAAGTTGGGCAGGGAAGGCAGGCAGGGGGTATAAGGAGGTGCTGCATATAACGAAGACAGAGATGGCCTAAGAGAGTAAGGAAAACTCTGAACTCACAACAGAAAACGTTTAGGTGGTTCCTGAAGGGATCTGCCTCAGTGCCAGGAGCCTGAGCAACAAAATTAACGAATTATAGGCATTGTTGGCAGGTGCTAAGGTGGACCTAGTTGCCATCACAGAAACCTGGACTACAGACAGCAACGATTGGGACCTCACAGTACCGGGATACTCAATTTTCAGAAGGGACAGGAGGGAGGCAATGGGAGAGTAACCCTTTATGTTCGTGAGGGTATTGACATAGTAGAAAATGGAAGTATCAAGAGTGAAATGGAGGAAGTGGAGTTGCTGTGGGTGCAGCTCACAGCAGCATCGGCCAAAAAATTTGCATGGGGGTGCATATCACCACCAAAACAGGGAGAGGGAGGGACAAGGAGTTTGTAGAGGAAATAAAAGAGTGTCAAGAAAAGGAGAGGTAGTGGTATTTGGAGAGTTAAACCTACCAGATATAGACTGGGGTGTTTCAGTAGCAAAGAGTTCTAGAAGTTGAGGTATATTGGTACCCTCCAGGACTGCCTGTTGACCCAGTTGGTAAGGGATCCTACCAGGCAGGGATCCATTCTGGATGTGATTCTCACAAACTCAAGTAGTCAAGGCAGAAAGCATAGGAGAACCACTAGCTAACAGTGACCATAATTCCATCTGGTCTGAGTTGTCCCTAGGGGATGAAAGAACACATTCATGGATGGAGGTCCTGAACTTTAGAGGGCAGACTTTGATGTGATGAAACTGTTGGTGAGTAACACTGGCCAACTAGGGGTGGAGCACAGGTGTGGAAGACGGGGTGTTTATAAACAAGGCTATCCCCTTAAGGTTACAAAACTCTATGTTAAATCAGTTGCGAAAAGAAATAAGTACAAGAGACCCATATGGTTCTCAGTGATGGTTAGGGAAGTGTTCAGTGCCAAAAGGGAGCATTCTATAGGTTTAAAAGGAGCTGGGAGGAGGAGGGGAGGAACATCTCAAAAGCAGGGCTAAACGAGCAGTAAGGGAGGCAAAGGCAGTCACAGAACTGGGGATTGCTAAAGAGATTAAATCTGGGGAAAACATTTCTTTGTTACAGTTATCTACTGAAAAGTTTCCTTAGAAAAGGCTTACTGAACAGTATAACATTGCTCGCCCCACAGAACGTCATGGGGAAGGGGAACATGGGAGTACAATAATCAAAAGCACATTTCCATGCAGCATTATAGAAAAGTATATATACAGTAATCAACAACACATTTCCAAAGGTAATATAAAACAGAATCAACAGAGTAAAAAAAATACATCATTTAGCAGCATTAGATAAACATTGGGATTTAATGCAAGGGAGCAAATTAACAGCACTGCAGACTTGATACATACAATGCAGACGAGGAAGTGCATAATATACATTGTTTTCTCTCACGTTAAGTGCTGTTCTGGGAAAAGGATGGAAAGTCAGAGGGGAAATTAGGAGGCGGAGGAGCCAGAGTGGAAATTAGTGCTGCTGCAGGATGGAGAGAGGAAGTTGAGGAGGGAGGTCGAGATGGACCTCGGGAGGAGGAAGAGTGCCTGATTTGATGAGGCATTGAGTTCCAGAGCTTAGGAACCTATAGGAGAACAACGATTGGCTTATAGAGGTGGTGTGCCATGGTATAGCTAGTGCAGGAGTCACTAGATCTGAGGGAGAGGGGCAGTGGGGCAGGAGGACAGTGTGGAGGCAAGGTAAGGGGAAGTGTATCAAACAAGAATTTTTTTTTTTTAGTTGTTTAACCAGGAGTAGCACACTAAACTAAAAGCTTTTTACAGGCACGCCCTGGGAGCACAGGGAAGTTAAGTGACTTGCTCAGGGTCACACAGTATGTAAGTGGAAGCTGTGGGATTCAAACCCAGGTCTGGTCTGCTGGATGTCACTAGATTTATAGCTCAGAGCCTTAAAGCACTGCGCAATACTGCCTCCCTAATTTAGAGACATATTTTATACAGTGGGCCACACGGCGATTTTCCAGGGAAGGAAAAGCTAGAGAGTGATATAGATCACAGTGGTTGGTAAAGGAAGGGCATCCAGAGGAAACAACAGAAAACATTGAAAAGAGGTGTCCAATCTGGTTAAGGATGACTTCAGTGCAGCACTGTAGACTACGCCACAGTAGTCAAAGATGGGTAGTATCATTGTATGGGCAATCTCCAGCCTGGTCTGTAGGAGGTAGGCAGCCTCGGTTCCTGTAAAGGCACCTAATTTGGGTGCAGCTTTTTCAGGATGGAGTCAGTGTGTCCAGTTAAGTTTAGGTGCTGTCTAGCCAGACCCCGATACACCTAAAGGAGGATGTGTCCTTCAGAGTAGAGCTGTCAAGGATGTGGAAGGAGGCAATTAGTTAGCCCAGAGAGCCTCTGCCTAGTGCCAAAGGTAATGGAGACTGTTTTCTTGGGTATTGAGGAAAAGCTGATGGGAGCTTAGCCTTAGCTGGAGGGGGGGAATTACAGGGGAGCGAGGAGCATTATTTCACTAAGAGTGTGGTGGAGCCGTGGAATGCGCTGCCTGGGTGGCTGGTGGAGGAGGGCACAGTGGAGGGCTTCAAGAAGGGTGGACAGGTACAAAGGGAAACTAAAGTTAAAGATAACCATCTCGAGCTTGGGGAAGCGAGCACTCATTAGGTGGCTGGCTACGAGCAGACATAACAGACCATTGGGCCTATTCTGCTGGCTTTTAGTATATTAGTATTGCTGAACTTTCTCAAAGTCATGCTGAAGTGTGTTGACATCAGTTGGTGATTGGCCAGAGTAGAAAAGGATAGTATTCTCAGCATACATATGGATGGAGGAGGAGGTGCACGCTGACAAAGAGATCATTAAGGAATACGGAGAATAGTAGGGGGCCAAGGACTGAGCATTGGGGTACACCAGCATTAATCTGGAGTGGGAGGAGGTGGAATCAGCAATTTTGATTGACTGTGTCCGGCCTGTTAGGTAGAGCTAAACCAGTTTGTGGCTGAATCAGACAGGCCAGCAGACTGCAGATTATCTAGGAGGAGAGGTGGGAGACCGTGTCAAAAGGCTTGCAAGGTCAACGAAGATCGCAGATGTGATTAGACCACTGTCCATACCTGAGAGTATGAAATCGGTGGCGCCTAAGTAAGGAAGTGGTAGTTGAGTGATCTTTCCTAAAACTAGATTAGTAGGGGCGTTAAAAGGCAGAGTAGGAGAGGTAAGAGCAGAGCTGAGGGAGGACCCAGGTGCTCCCTGCTTAGCAAGAATACGTGAAGCGTAGAGAGAGCGCGAGAGATTTGCCGATAGTTCCTAGGCATAGAAGGGTCACCTCCTTGGGTAGTGGGAGAATTACAGTGTGCTTCCAAGGATCAGGGACGGAGGCCAGCGTGAAGGAAAGGTTATAAGGTAGAAAGTGGTGAACAAATGCCATGAGCAGAGAGGAAGAGAAGCTTGGAAACAAGGCCATCGGGTGAGGAAACCTTAAATGGGTTGAGAGCGAGGAGAGCATTTAGAGTATCATGAGAAGAGACTGGAGAAAAGGAGAAGAGGTCGCTGGGAGGATTACATAAGGGAAAAACAAAACTAGGGAGGGGATCGTTAGGCTAGTAGACGATGGTAAGATGATCGAGGACAATGGATAGAAGGCTGCAACCTAAACAACTATTTCTGTTCTGCTTTCACCAGGCAAGGTGCAGGCTCCTACCTAAAAGTGGCATCAATGCAGCCGCTAAGGGATTCCCAGGGGTGGATACCCCAGTATTGACCAAAGACAGGGTCCAGAAAGGGCTGGAGGTCCTCAAGACAGATAAGGTACCAGGCCCAGATGGGATGCATCCGAGAGTTCTAAGGGGTTGGCAGAAGAGCTGGCTGATCTTCTAGCAGATCCATTCAGCTCACTGCAAACCGGGTAGTACCCAGAGACTGGAGAGGGGCTGACGTGGTGCTACTCTATAAGATGGGGACAGTGAGGAAGCGGAAAATTAAAGGCCGCTTAGTCTCACATCTATCGAGGGAAGCTAATGGAGACCCTAATCAACAAGACCTTGTGGAATACCTGGAAAAAATGATCACCAGGACAATAAGCAGCAGGGTTCGTGACAAGGGAGGTCATGCCAGACCAACCTTATTGTCTTCTTTGATTGGGTGACAAGGGAGCTGGACAGGAGCCACATGGTGGATCTCCTTTACTTTGATTTCAGTAAGGCATTTGACTCAGTGCCACATAGGCCCCTTTGAAGAAGTTGGAGGACCTTAGATTAACAAAGGACATAGTTGGGCAGGTGGGAATTGGCTTAAGGTAGGCAACAGAGGGTTGTTGTCAACAGGGTGAGGTCAATGGAAGGGAGATCACAAGTGGGGGTACCAAGGGCCTGGTCCTTTTCAAGTATGTTCATTAGTGAGCATTAGTGAAGGAATCCAGGGTAAGCTAGCCTCTTTACTGATGACACTAAGCTTTGTGAACGGTGGAGTGCATTGAAGGAGTTAGGAACTGCAACGGACCTCAAAATGCTACAGAGATGGTCAGATGTAGCAACTGAAGTTTAATGCAAAGAAGTGCAAGGTAATGCACCTGGGGAAAGGTAACACCCAGACAGAGTACTAGCTAAACGGGGTTAAACTTAGTAGAAAACAGCAAGTTGTTGGCCCTCTGTACAGATAGTTGGTAAGACCACATCTGAGTACTGTGTACAGTTCTGGAGACCCCATCTCCCAAAGACATAGACAGGGTGGAGGCTGTCCAGAGGATGGCAACCAAAAACACCAGAAGACATATGAAGAAAGACAAAAGGTGCTTAAGATGTATAGCCTCGAGGAAAGAAGGAGAGGGGGACATGATAGAAACTTTCAAATACCTCAAGGGAATCAACAAAGTCCAAGAGGTAGCATCTTTCAAAAAGAGATGTGCAAGAACAAAGCGGCACAATTTGAAGATAGAGGGAACGGCTCAGAGATAATGTGAGGAAGTATTTTCACAGAGAGGGTTGTAGATGCATGGAACAGCCTTCCTGAGGAGGCCATAGAGTCAAAAACAGTGGGGAATGCAAGAATGCATGGGACAGACATAAGGCAATTTTAGTGGGGGGTAGGACGGTAGGCTGTTGGTTAACTAGGATCCCAGCTTATCCATTAGGTAGGGAATGGGCAGACTAGGTGGGCCAGCGCCCTCATCTGCCGTTAAATTCTATGTTCTAGGTTTCTATGTTTACAGAAGAGCGGGACCTGGGAGTCATTATTTGTGACATCCAAAAGCAGTTAAGCCAGTGCAACAAAGCATACAGCACAGCAAGCAAAATATTGCTGTGTATTGGGAGGGGAATAGATAGTAGTAGGAGGAGGGAGTGATCCTCCCCTTTATCGATCCCTAGTGAGGCTACACCTGGAATTCTGTGCCCGTTTCTGGAACCCTCACCTAAGAAAGGACAAGGACAGGCTAGAGGCCATGCAGAGAAGGGCAACAAAGATGATACAGGGCCTCCAGGGGTCTCCCCACGAGGAGCGGCTGAGAGCGCTAAACTTGTACTCACTGGAGGTCAGAAGAGAGGGAGATATGATTGAAACTTTTAAGTTCCTGAAAGGCAGTAATAGAGTACCCTACACAGAGTTATTCGGTAGGAGCACCAGCTCAGCAACACGTGGACATGAATGGAAACTGTGGGGAGGGAGCTTCAGGAGGAATGTGAGGAAGTACTACTTTGCTGAAAGGGTGGTGGAGCCATGGAACAGTCTGCCTGCTGAGGTGGTGGTCGCAGAGACCATGGAAGGTTTCAAACATGGGTGGGGCAGAATTAGGGCACAAAAATATTTCCTTCCAGTACAGGGGTAGGAAAGGATGAGCTGAAGGGAGGAGGTAGGTCCCCCGGATTGATGCTAGGTGCCAGAAAACTTTGGCAGACTCAGTGGACCCTTGGTCTTTTTCTGCCATATGTTCTATGTTTCTATGTTTCTGCCAGTCAACCAATTTCCCACCATCTTGTGATTCTGTCCCCACCCCTGTCATACAGTACATCTTGTTTACCTATTGTTCCTGTGGGACAGTCGATGGTTTTACTGAAAACAAGGTACTGTGTGTCTGTGGCCTATCCATTGTTCCTACCTTCATCACCCAGTTGAAGAAATCAATCAGATTTGTATGACACAGTACTCCCCGCCATGAACCCACATCTTTCTTCTGAAGTTCATTTACCTCCAGGAAACTTATCAGTCTCTCCTTATAATTGTCTGTAGCAACTTACCCACTTTAGAAATAAGACTGATCCCCAGGTTCGGGAACTTTAGACCAGCAGACTTTGACTGGATCCCGGTGGGAGTTGAGGCCAGCTGGGGAGGAGGATTGAGTGTTTCGATGGACTGCTGTCCTTCTCTGGGAAGAGGGTGGGTGAGCATCTGACGTCTCAGCAGACCTCTGGTGGAGGTTGGAGAGGCAGCTGCCAGAGCCTGGGTAGTGGGAGACATGCCAGATGTTGGCACTGTGTGCCATTACATCGTGCATGCCACACCTTCCATGAGGATAAGTGTTGAAAAACAGCCAGCTCCATCAGTGACACTCCGCTCCGGCTGATCCCACCTGCCCACCCATGGCACTTGCCTGCAGGCCAAGCTTAGTGTTCCGTTGGGACTAGCCCACCCCACAGCCCTGCTCTGGGGGCAAACCAGGGAGCATTGTGGTAACGAGGGACCACGACCTGAACCTAACATAGAGTCTATGGGGGAATGTCCGCCAGTGGCCCTGCCCTGGGGACAAGCCTGAGAGAACTGTGACTAGAAGTAAGTCCCTGGGGTGGGGGGCCAGGGGAATAGGCTGAGCTACTGAGGCATGCAGCCCCCAAAAAAAAGGGAAGACTGATGGGTCTGTAGCTCTGGTTTATCTATGCCTCACTCTTGTGCAGGGGATCTACATTCACTGACCTCCGTTCCTGGGTACTATCAGTGTCTCCAGCGAGCTGTTGAAGAGCTCAGTCATGGCTTCTGGGACCTGTCCCATCTCCTTCAACACTAGGGATGCAGCCCATCCGTGCCCATACTCATACACCTTCAGTGTATTTAAGCCTTCTAGTACCCTTTTCATCTAAATTAAATCCTCATTGGCAAACTTCCCCATGTGCTGATGGCACAGTCAGTAACAGCCTCTTCTCCTCTACTGTGAACACTATCCTCCTCCTCTTCTTGATCTCTGTTCTTCAGTCTGGTTATTCCCTCCTTAATTTTTTTCTCCATATATAACGAAAAGAGGTCTTGTCTCCCCTACTTCATTCTCTCAGCTGTCTTCAGTTTGTGTTACACTTAGCCTTTCTATCGGCTCTACTGGCATAGAAACATAGACTTTGACAGCAGATAAGGACCGCTTGCCCACCAGTCTGTCCATTTCCTTACCTATTGATAAGCTGCAGATCCTAGTTAACCAACAGCCTACTTCTTCCTGTCCCCACCAGAATTGCCTTATGTCTGTCCCATGCATACCTGAATTCCCCACAGTTTTGACCTCACAACCTCCTCAGAAAGGCCGTTCCATGCGTCCACCCTCTCTGGAACAAATACTTTCTCACATTGCTCCTGAGCCGTCCCCCTCTATCTTCAAATTTGCTACCTTGTTTCTGCAATCTCTTTTTCTGAAAAATGTTACCTCTTGGACTTTGTTGATTCCTTGAGGTACTTGAAAGTTTCTATCATGTCCCCTCTCCCTCCATCCTTGAGGTATACATATGCTCCTTTAGTCTCTCTCTTCATATGGCTTCTGTTGCAGACCCTGCACCATTTTAGTTGCCCTCCTCTGGACTGCCTCCATCCTGTCTATGTCCTTGCGAGATGGGGTCTCCAGGACGCACAGAGTACCCCAGATGGGGTCTCACCAACTGTCTGTACAGAAGGATAAAACTTCTTGTTTTCTACTGGTGATGCCTCTTCCAGTACATCCCAGTATCCCCCAGCCTTCCTTACTGCCTTCTCACATTGCTTGCTTACTTTTAGGACATCTGATATGATTACCCCAGGTCCCTTTCCATTATTTGTTGTATGTACCCCCTATTGTACTCTTCACTTGAGTTTTGTTTCCCAGGTGCATTACTTTGCACTTCTTTGCATTGAATCTAAGCTGCCATACTTTTGACCATTCCTCCAACCTTGTCAAGTCCTATCTCATCTTTTCCAACCCCTTGTGTATCAACCCTGTTGCAGATCTTCGTGTCATCTGCAAAGAGGCATACTTTTCCCTCAGTCCCTCCACAATGTCACTTGTAAAGACATTAAAAGGACTGGTCCCAGTACTGAACCTTGCGATACCCGCTAGTAGCCCCTTTTCTTTGGAGTGGACTCTGTTAACTATTACTGTCTGTGTCCTGTTGTCCAGCCAATTTTTATCTATTTTTTATTGAATTTTGTTGACCCGGTAAGCCCACTGGGCCTAGAGGTCCCTTTTTCAGGGGCGACTGGGGAGGGGGATACAGATGGTAAGCAACTGAAAGTGAACCAGATTAAGCTGTTTGAGGTATTTTTAGTGAATGGGAGAAATTTGGCCAGGACACGGGGAGATTCCTACTCTGCTTCCTGTGAGCGGGGACCCTTTTGTCGGTGACTCCAATATGGCGATGTTCCTGCTGTGGGAGATGGAGTGGTGGTGGAGGCTCTGCTCTGCCTTTGAATCCTATCTTGGTGTCTGAGCCTGTTTGTGTTCCAGCTCTGAGGCTTCTCAAGTTCATATTGACGGTGTGTTTCCTTCTTCTTCTGCTGTTAATAGGATTCTACTGTTCCTTCTAGTTTATCTGACACAGAGACTTCTGCTAAATGGGACAGCCATGAAGCTGCTGTGATTCCTGATGCTATGCTGCTACAGATGTTCTCTCAGCATAAACAGTTCATTCTACAGTTGATACGTGATGATGCTTCTACACAAGACATTTTGCCTGGCGCCGATTATTCTGTGTCTTCTGCTCCTCAGACTCCACTTCAACAGGCCTCTGAAACCCTTCCTGCTGATTTGCCTTTTCTCCCACCCTCCCATTTGCACCTTAGACCTACCTCAAGGACCGCTGTTGAATCGAGTGCTGCTTGGTCTCCAGACGCTGCTCTGCGTGCTGCTGGCTGGCAGAGATCTTCAGGTGGGAAGCCCTGACTTTGCCTGGTCTTGTTTCTGCTGCTGCTATTATTGGAATGCCTATGAATGTTTTTCCTACTGCTCCAGCTTTGGTTTCTACTCGATCTTCTCCCCTGTGAAACCTGAGACAGATCTTTCTGTTCCACTGCTTGCTACTGAGAACACCGCTGACTCTTTGACGTTGTAGGTCCAATCACAGGTACCAACAGAACACTGCTTCTCCTGCTCGCCAGTCTTCTCCTTCTGCTCCTGTTCTTGAGGACCCAACTCCTTCTTTCAAAATGTCTGATTTGTGTAAATCTGTTGAGAACCCACTCAGTGGAAAATGCAGTTCGATTGAAGAGTTCTGGGTGATTACTCTATGGCCCCACACGTCGCTCTGTTCTCAAGGTATGCTTAGAGACTCTCTGGGAATTAGCCCTTCAGCATTGTTTGCCTTCATTCATGTCAAGAGGAAACTGTATACGATGTTAGTTTCATGACTTCAGACTCTGGAAAAATTTTGGACTCAGTATGAACTGGTTAAGAACACTGTGATTTGGGCCCTTTCTTAATCATACCCTTACTAAACCCTTGGTGAAAGTACTTACTTTATTATTTCGTAGTGAAGGAGTAAATAGCCATGATGTGCAGTTTGGCTTGTCAGAGATGTGATCTGTTAAATTCTCCCGTCCTACTTTTGATGAAGATTTAGTGTGGGCGGGTGGCTGGAAGATTAAAGTTCAGCTTAAGCAAACTGAGCAGGGGTCCTGCATATTCTGGTAGCTTTTATATTGGTCGGGATAGGGATTGTCTGTTTCTACCCTGGCCAGCCTCGCACCTGTCATAAGTGTGGCTCTCGGACTCACCCTAAGTTCGCTTGTAATCAGCCTAGATGCCTTGTGTGCCTTGCTATAGGCCACGTTAGCTTGGGTTGTCCTAACGCTCAGTTTTGTAATCTGTGTGAGGATCGCAGTCATAACTAACCCCAATGTCCCTGGGATGAACATAATAGGGTTGATAGGGTCCCCGGACCAATTCTACCATTATCTTTGATTCCCAGTTACAGGCCCAGAAGAGGCAGCAGGAGCTCTGTCTGGTGCCTACTGACCCAGTGCTTACTACTGGTCCAGACCTTGTGTGTCCCTCAGTTTCTCACCCCCAGGGCCCCTCTTTCTCGGACTGTTACTCTGGTTCTGGAGTCTGCCCAAACTTCTGCTGTGGTTGCAGCTATTCATTCTCAGGTCCCGATTTTGATGGCTGTTATACCCCCCAAAACTGATCTGCCCTTTGTTACTGTCCCTTCTACTAAGCGTGGGAAGGGTAAGCGTAATTCTGAGTCTCATGCCCTGCTACTACTGTTATTACTCGAAATAAGCTCCAGTTGCTAGCTAAAGAAGACAATGGGGGATACTGAAGGTGAGGAAGGACTCTGATTCTTCGTGCCTCTTCCTCTCATATGGACCATTCTTCTGAATCTGTGGCAGAAACTCCTCAGTTGGAAAAGATGCAGAGGAACACAGTTCCCTCATAGGTGATTTTGAGGGTTCCTTTTTCTGGGCTTTCTGTTTTGGTCAGATTGTTTCCTTTTCCTGCCTCTGACGCCCATTGCAGTTCTCTGCATCTCTTTGACCTTTATTTCCCATGCCTCAGGAGCCTATTCTGCGGTGCTGCGCTTTAAATGTGTGCAGTATGAAATCTTTCCGTAAACAGATTTCCACTGTTGGTTTCTTGCTTTCCTTGAAACAGGATGTTTATTTTGTTCAGGATACTAGGCTTAAATCTAGGTTTGAGGTTACTGGGTGAGACATCGATAGACTGTGGGGCCCTCCTTTTGTTGCATAGGGAGGATCTCTGTGATGGGGTGGGTTTTGTTTTTGGCCATCAGTTTAAGATTTCCAGAGTTCTCGATGTGTTTCCATGGAGGGTTCTCCTTATTGATGGTTCTTTTGATTTTGTTCCTTTTCATTTTGATTAATACTTATAAGCCACAGAGTATTGCTGTACGGTCTGCTTTGTTTCTTGCTATCAACCTTATTTATTTACCACTCGACAAGTTTATTTTGTGGGTGATTTCAATTGTGGTCTTTCTGTTTCTGATAGACCTAGTAATATACAAGCTTTTAGTGATGCTGCTACCTTGTCTAAAATCCTTTTTTGGCCCATTTGGTGGATGCTTATACCTCTGTTCACCAGCAGGGTGCAAAACTTCTTATAAGGGAGCTCTTGCAACACGGATTGATTTTCTTCGTTTCAGGAATGTTTCGGTCTCCCAGGCCTTTGTAATTCCCTGTGAGACATCGGATCATTTGGCAGTTGCTTTACTCTGCTCTCCTAGTGCTGATCCTTATCCATTTGCTTCTTGTATATCTTGGAAGTTGAATAGTTCTTTGTTGACTGATTCTCTTATCTCTCAGGGTTGTCTGATTTGTTGCAACTAGATTTTCTGTCCTGGATGCTTATTCTTCTCCTGTCCTCTGGTGGGAGGATACTAAAACTGACTTTTGTCGTTTTTTTATCAAATCTGCCGACTCTCGGTCCTGCTCTACTTATTTTGGTATACCCAACTCTGTCAGCATCTTTTGGATACTTATTCTAGGGCTTAATTCCATCTTGATCTCTCAGCCAAATTCAGGCTTTGAAGTCTGTTATGGAGCGATATCAGTATGATCGTGCCCTCTCTTTGAAGGTTGAAGCTCTGTGTGGTATGCAGGCTTCTAAAGCTGCATTTGATCCTTGTAGGAGTTGTTCCAATAGGATCTCTTCCACGATTATTAGGTCTGGTTGATCCCCTTACAGGGTGCACCATACTTCTCTTCCGTCTTTGAAGCACATTGTACAATCCATGTGGAAGGGATGTTTGGTACTGTCTCCTCTGTTTTAGAGCCGGCTGAGTATCTTTCTGATTTGGTCATTCCTGAGTTTTCTGAGGACCTGCTTCTTGCTCTTGTGCGTCACATTTCTGTTTGAGCGATGACTGCTATTAAGAAATAGAAACAACATACTTCCCGAGGGTTGGACGGTTTGATGGCTGAGCTTTACCATTCTTTCACTGATTTTTTGCCCCTGCTCTGACTATTGTTTTTAATGACATCTGGCTTCATTTTCAGTCCCTCAACATTTTTCGGGCTATTTTGCTTTTGATTTATAAAAGCAGTGACGTTCTGATTTACAGAACTGGAACCTGTGAGCCTCCATCAATGTGGATTATAAGATTCTGGCTGTCATTCTTTTGGGCGGCTCCTGCCTATAGCACGCGTCATTATTTCCACAGCTCAGACTTGTGCTATCCCGGGTCGTTCCATGCTACATACTTTGTCTCATCTTAGGGATATGGTGTATTCTTGCACTGATTTAAGTAGGACTGTAGTGTTTCTTTGGATCAAAAAGGCTTTTGATCGGTGGAGACATTCCTTTTGTTTTCTGTTTTGGCACATTACCATATTCCTTCTGGTTTTATCTCTTGGCTTAAGCTTTTATATAACACTGCCTAGATCACCCCTCATGTCAACCATTCTCCTGGTGTTGTGTTTTGAGTAAATGGGGAGTACGGCAGGGTTGTCCTTGAGTCCCTTTTGTATTTGTTCCAGATTGACCCTTTGTTACATAACTTGAGCTCCTGTCCTGCTATTCCTCCTTGTTCCTTCCAGGTGGTCACTCTGTACCTACTGTTTTTGCGTCGCTGATGTTTATGTGTTTGTACCACATCCTTTCTTTCTGCTTCGGGTTTCACCGTTTTATTTTCTGACTTTAGTTCTCTTTCTGGTTCTCAATTGAATTTTCATAAAGTTAGGCTAAGATCTTTCCCTGCTCTGTGCGTCCTCAACTACTACTTCTGTGGCTGGGATTCCTGTTGTT
The DNA here is from genome assembly GCA_016271365.2 of Neoceratodus forsteri. Taxonomy (NCBI): domain Eukaryota; kingdom Metazoa; phylum Chordata; order Ceratodontiformes; family Ceratodontidae; genus Neoceratodus; species Neoceratodus forsteri. Next base: position 942,470,581 of record CM057450.1, read on the forward strand.
TCTGGTCCTCTTAAAATTTTGGGTCTGTATTTTGGCAGTTCTGATGATTCTCTGTTTAATTGGAATTTGGCTATTGATAAGGTCTCCAGCTTGTTTCCTCTTGGAAGGGTCAGTCTATTTCAAGAAGAAGCGTGTTTTGCTTTGAAACTTTAGTTCTTCCTTTATTTTTACGTGTGGCTACTGTTTTCCCTCTTCCTTTTGTTTTGGAAGCCAAAGTCAATAGTGGGTTTTTCAAGGTTTTTGGGGTTCTCATTTGAATCCTGTCTGGTGTTTTTTCATATCAGATTATTGTCAGGGAGGTGTTTGGATGTTGAATCCTGTGTTTTTTCATTGCCTGTTTCTTAAGTTTTGTTTCCTTTTCTATAGCAGCCTTCCCCACCCTCTCCCTGGGTTTCTATTTTAGGTGCCTGGGTGACTCCTTTGTGTGCAAAATGGCTTGGTCCTCCTTCGAAGTCCCTCGGAACTTTAGGACTTTTGGTGTTCCCTCCTTCTTGTTTCCCACTTTTCTTAAAATCCGCAATGGCACTTGGCCCTCGGGTTCTACGATCTCAGTCTAGGAAGCAATTGTATCATACTGTTTTGCTTTCCTCTTTCAAATACCCTAGGCTGTTTAATACTGTTAGTACTGAATTGGATACTGCTGTGATTTTTACTCAGCTTACTGACCCTAGACTTACTGCAAAGTTATGGGATGTTACTTGGTTTGTCGTGTAATGGGAGATTGGGGGTGTGTGGTACACCTGCACAAATCTTTGGAGGAGTGTGTGTGTTTCGGGATACTTGTCTGGGTGTACTGGAAACAATGAGTCATTTTTGGGGACTGTCCTTTTAGTAAGATTTTTGGACTCTTTGGCTCCATAAATGGAAGGAGAAGCATCTCACATCGATTTCATATGACATTTTTGTGTATGGGCTGTTTCCTGCCTCCCTTTCTCATTATTATCCTAGTACCCTCCCTTGTGTTTGCCCTCTGTAGGTTTTTTCTATGGCAGGCCCGCTGTGCTCAGTTGTTGCAACAGAAATCTTATCGAGCACTCATATTATGGATCAGATTTTTGCAGAGCTCTGCTCTATTCAAGATAGGAGTGTGCTTCTCTGCCCTGTGATACTTACCGGCTTTATTGGGCTTCGTGTGAGTGGCTTTCTGCTGTGATCTTGTCTATGTTTTGTTTTGGTTTGGGGGTGGTAGTCAGTTTTGTTTTGGGCTCATACTTTTTAGTCTATGTTGTAGTTTTTCTATTCTTGTTTCCTTTATTATACTTTGTTTAGACTTGAGTCTTCTTTGGATGGTTGCTTTATTGCTTTTGTTCTCCTTTCTGTTATTCATATCTCTTTTCCTGCTTTGTACTTTTGTGTGACTTAACACCATATTGTATTTTGAATTTCTCTTGTTCTCTGTTTTGTATATTGTTTTGCATTGGTTTCATGCTGTTTGTACTTTTTGTTTCTGCTGTTATTCTGTTGATGATTCCCCTACTCGGTCAGTAGGAAGGAGAAGAGGTTGGGTTCTGTTGTTTTCTTTCGGGTTGGGGCTACTGTGTGACCTTATACTTTTTAGGTTCTTGATTTTCTTTTCTTTTTCTGGATTTGCATGATGTAATGTTGCTTTATGTTTGTTTTGATATGATTTCACAAACATTTCTCCTAAAATTTCCATATTAGGGGGTGTTTGTTTCTTTTTGAGTTTTGCAGCTCTTTACCAACTGTTTTATTGGGTATCGATGTTTATTGTTTGTTTAATGTTGTTATTTTCTTTGATTCCAGGTAGAAATACTCTGTAATGTTTACTTTTTGCTTACGTATGATGTAATACATATTTTGTTTCTTTCCTGTTTTTTATGCTTTCATGTGCCATATTACTGTTTGGTTGTATCATGCTTTTATGTTTTGTTAATAAAAATTCCCTACTCTTTTAGTGGGGTGGAGGAGGGTGGTTGGTTATGTTTTCCTTATGTTTGGGGTTACTATATGAAATAATACTTACTTATGTTCTTGATTTTCTTTTTTTTATGATTATGATGTAATTCTTAATTATATATAATTTGTTATGCTTTCAATAAAAAATTCCCTACTCTTTTTCGATAAGTGCCATGGGATCTTTAGCATCCACTTGAACTACTACCAATCCAGGCAGATGGGACCTCGGTTTAACATCTCATCCGAAAACGGCACCTCAGAAGTGCAGCACCCCCTCATGCTGCACTACAGTGTCAGTATTGGGATATAAACCCAAGTGCCAGATGTGGGAACTGACCCCACAGCCTTCTGAGCTCCCGGCCTTAGAGGCAGTATGCTATCTACTGAGCCACTGACACTGACTTTACTCAGGCTGCCACCTTGGGACCACTCCCAGGCTGGCTAATTTGTTTATTAATCTTTTGTGTGGGACTGTGTCAAATGCATTGCTAAAGTCTAGGTAGACCATGTCCACAGCCCCTCCTGGCCTACTACTTTGGTCACCCAGTCAAAGAAATCTATTAGATTTGTCTAACATGACCTTCCACTGTGAATCCATGCTGCCTTGGGTCCCTGCCCCACTGGCCTCTAGGTATTCAACATTTCTTTCTTTCAGAGTGATTCCATCATTTCCTCTACCACTGAGGTCAAACTAACAGTTCTGTGTTTCCTGCCTCTGCTTTGCTCCCACTTTTGTGAAGGGAATCACATAAGCCCTCCTCCTGTCCTCAGGTACCACACCATCCTCCCATGATTTGTTAAAAGGGTAGTCAGTGGTGTCACTAGTTCTCCCTTAGTTCTTTTAGAATTCTGGGGTGAATCCTGTCAGGCCCCATTGCTTTGTCCACCTTCAGTTTTAGGAGTTCTTTCAGAACTGTTTCTTCTGTGAATGGACTGGTACTGACCCCCCTATCCAGAGTGCTTCTATTGATGGGATTAGGTACCTCCCACCTCCTCCTCTTTTGAGAATACTGAGCAGAAGTATTAGTTCAGTATCCCTGCTTTTCACTGTCACCCTCTGCCCACCATCCTCCCCTTTATTAAGCCTCACTATCGATTTCCTCAATAAATAAATAAAAAAAATCCCTTCCTTGTTTTTTTCAGCTCCATAATGTACCTATAAAAGGTTTTATCCCACTTCTTAACTGAGTTGGCTATCTTTTCCTTGGTTTGGGCCTTTGCTATTCTGACTGACTTCCCGCTTCCTTCTGCTTTAGCTGGTATAGTTCTCTGTCCTACTCCTTCTGTGTTTCCTTATACTTTCTGAATGCTATCTTTTTCTCCCTAACCTTCTCCCGCGCCTCTTTTGAGAACCATAGTGGTTTTTCCTTTGTTTTAATTTGTTTATTTGCTTCATACAAAGATTTGTTGCCTCTGTGATGTCAGTTTTGATGTTTCCCATTGTTCCTCCACCCGTCCTTCTTGCCCATTTGCTAGTGCTTTTCCTGAGGCACTCTCCCATTTTGCCAAAGTCAACCCTCCTAAAGTCCAGTGCCCTCACTTTTGTGTGGCTTGACTCTCGGCTGTGCTTATTGTGAACCACACTGTTTGGTGGTCACTTGTTCCCAGATGGCTACCACTTCTAAATCTGAGATCCTCTCTACATCCCGTTTGAGATTAGCGGGTCTAAGATTGCTCCCTCCCGAGTGGGTTCCAACACTAGCTGTCTGAGGCATGCCCCTTGTAAGATATCTAGAATGACCCTGCTCTTTCATGTTGTTTTGAAACTCTAAACCTACCCTCCTCTGCTTGTCTGGTTTTGCATTTTTAAATATCTTTTCATTACCCTGCTGCCTCCACTTAACTTGTGAACCTCTGTGGCTTCTTACTGCTGTTACTCTTCCCTATTACCCTTACACAGAGTTGTGACATCTTATATTCCATTTTATCACTTGCTTTGCTTCTACCTCCTCTGCTGCTCTTAACCCTTCTGGTTTTACCTGAAAAGTGCCCTCATCCTGTCAAAACCAGCTCATCAGGGCTGCCCTGATGGCTGGCGGGTGGTGCTACACTCTCCTCGCTGGTGATCAGAGTTAAGCGAACTCTGGAAGATGGCTGGGTGGCCCAAGGGCTGGGGCAGTACAGGACTGGAAAGGATGTGCGCCAGCTGCCCTGGCGACTTCTGCAGGTGGACAAGGGGTTCTTCTACAGGGGCATCAGGGTGTGATGAAGCTTGTGGGACTTGTGCTGATGTCAGGGAGGTGGCTGGGACCAGAAAACCAGGGAGAAAAACTACACTGGTCTGCAGGCTTTGGCGAAGCCCTGCTGACCCCGCCCCCTCCGTCCGCACCATCACTAAACAAGCCACCACTACTGGATTATTCTTGGGGGCAGAGCATGGGGAAAGCCTGGGGGTTCCTGGCAGGTGAAGCTTGGTGAGATGTGCTGCTGTGGTGGGAGGTGGCAGGAATGGGGCCGAGAAGTCACCTGTCAACCATGGGGAAGAAATAGAATCTGAGAAGGAAAAAAAACAACAGCCCTTTAACATCCAGTGCTTTTCTGGGACTGATTTCTGTCCACTATAAGATTGATTTCGAGCTGGCCCGGTGTTGCTGGAGGTTGGGGGCGTGGGGTCGCCACCTCGCTCCACAGCGACCGGGTTCAGGAACAAGCCGGACCACTGGGGGTCGGCAGGGGGTGAGGAGGATTGAACATCCAGAGGACTGCTCTCCTCTCTCGGGGTTGTTATCCAGCTTGTTGACTGCCCTCTGGCGGTAGCGAGAGGGCAGTACAGGTCGGAGGCATGTATGGGTGCCACTGTGTCGGTGGGGAGGGGGATGGGAGAAAGGAGGAAAAGAGAACTGGCAGGCTCCCATGATGCCCTCCGCTTGTACCACCCCGGCTTCTGGATTGTGCTCCGGGGAGGCGATGGAGAAAGCGGCACTCTCCTCCCTGGTCACTTCATGGGGTAAGCCATGGGTAGAAATACGGGGGTAGTAGGATGAGTGGGGACCTGGGACTGGAGGATGAGTCCCTCTGAGGGAGGGCCATAGCCGCCTGCCAGGCTCCAGGGAGAATAAATAGATTTAAAACAAAAGATTGATTTCAAACCATACTATCTGGTGGTCACTGGCTCCTAGTGAGTCCAGCACTGTGACCTCCTTATACTGTCCCTGTTGGTAAGGACTAAGTCAGGATGGTTGCCGCCCATATAAGTTCCTCCATCCTCTGTACCAGGAATGTTTCCTGGAAATGTTTTATTAGCTGATGACTGTTGCCTGCAGCTTTCTACATGTTAATAAATACATGGAGCATTTTGCAGCAATACTGGCTTGAAAACTGTTAGTTTTTCTACTTGTAGTAGAAAGTTTATTTTTATACAGGTAGCAGTGTTATACATCATTGGGTCAAGGACCTATTATGGTCCTGAGTGCTTACTGCGATTTCTGCGTTGGGGTCTAGTATTTTAGCCGCGCCTGCAACAAGCCGGAGTGTGTGGTAGTGCGCATGTGCTAGATGGCTCTGGAGCAGTCTTTTCACAATGCTACCCAGCTGCCACCGTTGTGGTGTTTTGTATTTGCACGTTTTCTTCAAGCTGCAGGCTCACACAGATATATTGTGAAACTTGACAAGGGGCTTTACTGCCATAGCTTTGTACATAGAAGCATAGACAGTGATGGCAGAAAAAGACCATTGGTCCATCCAGTCTGCCGCTAACACCCTGTTAAACCCAGAGACCTTTTGTCTGCACATGGGTTTAGCCTATACTGTCTGCCCTGTGCTCCTGTTTTGCTACTGCTGCCCTCAGTAATTAAGTCCTTCACTCTTCCCAGCCATGCTTAAAACTATTAATGGTTTTGCGCCCACCACATCAGCTGGCAGTCTGTTCCACAGCTCATCCTCTCTTTCTGTAAAATAAAACTTTTTCACGTCCTTCCTGATCCCCCATACCAGGTTTCCATGCACATCTCTGTGCATTGATCTATTTTCCTGCAGGATAGTTTGTCACAGTTTACCTTATTCATTCCCTTAGGAACTTGAAGGTGTGTATCATATCTCCCCTCTCCTGTCTGGCCTCCAGTGAGTACATGTTCAGCACCCTAAGCAGGTCCTCATAAGATCTGCCCTGCTGGCCCTGAATCATTTTGATTACCATACATTACATCATCTCAGCCTGTCCTTATCTTTCCTCAGGTGAGGACTCCAGAAGTGGGCACAGTACTCCAGGCGTGGCCTCACCAGTGACATATAGAGGTAGAAATACTTTCTTTCTCCTGCTGTCAGTGCACCTCCTGTACACTCTAGTATCTTGTTTTCCTTACTCTAAGCCTTGTTACACTGGCTAGATTGTCACTAATGATGACTCCTAGGTCACTTTCTCCTCAGGCGTAGTGCCCAGCCTAACCCCTCTCATCTAGTACGCTCTCCTGGGGATCTTGTTTCCTATATGCATCATTTTACACTTTTGGCATTACATTTCTACTGCCAAACCTTGGACCACCTCTCTAGCCTTTGTAGGTCCCTTTGCATCTCCCTAATCCGCTCCTTTCTTTCTACCCTCCCATAGAGCTTAGTGTCAGCTGTGAAGGTACACATCTTGTTCTGAAGTCCTTCTCCTGTGTCACTGATGAACATATTGAAAAAGACTGGTTGCAGGACCGATCCCTGTGGCACCCACTTGTGATCTCCTTTCCTTCGCATTTGACTCTGTTTACCACAGCCCTCTGCTGTCTCCATTCCAAGCAAATTCCCACTCTTCTGATCATGTTATTTACTGCACCTAGATCCTCTAGCTTCTTCAACAGCCTGCTGTGAGTCACAGAGTTGAAAGCCTTTCTGAAATCAAAGAGAAAATTCACAGTGCACCCCTTATCCACTACGCTTTTACCCAGTCAAAGAATACTATCAGGCTGGTGTGACTAGACCTCCTGCCACAAACCCATGCGGTGTACTATCCTGAGTCAGTTTCTCTCCAGATAATCTACTAGGCCTTCTTTGAAGTGTCTTCATCAGTTTACCCACAATGGAGGTTAAAACTGACTGGTCTGTAGTTACTAGTTGCGCCCCCATATGAAACAGAATGACATCTGCTGTCCTCCAGTCTTTTAGAACTTCCGCTCTTTGAATTGAGCTATTGAACAGCCCTACCATGGGTCAGCTCGTTCCAATGCCATTTCTTTGAGGCACCCTCGGATCGAAACTATCAGGCCCCAGGGCCTTATCTGTCTTTGGGCTCCTAGCCAACTACTTCTTTCCTCTCTGGCAGAGGCCTCTTGTCTTCCCTTGTGAATATAGGTAGATGTTAAGACTGCCTACTTTTGCTTATCCTCCTTTATAACCCTGTCTCCTCTGTTAGCCCCACAATTCCCCTCCCGTCTTTCTTTTTCTCTGAATATATCTGAAGAGCTGTTTCCCCACTCTTGACCCACTCTGCAGTATGCAGCTGTGTGTCTGCTTTTGCTTCCTGACAACTGTGTTGGTTTCCTAGTTCTCACTCCCCATTCTTAGTCACCATTTTTCCTTGTACCTGGTGAATACTGTATGTAAAATTCAACAAACACCTGGGGCATTTGGCAGCAGTACTGGCTTGAAAACTTCATTTCTTCTACTTTGCAGTCTTGAGTGCTGTCCCTTGTGGGTTTGTGTTGGCACTGTGGTTTAGTGTTTTGACCAGCACCTGCAACAAGCTGAGTGCACATGGTAAGTGTGTGCTTACTGCTACTGGGATCCTCAGTCAACATTAGACATGCTAGATTAACCCAGTAGCAGCCCCACCTACCTTGATGCCTATTTTATCTCATCCCCCAGCTTTGTATCCCCCGTTTCGACTTATATGGTATTAGTGAAAATAAAAAAAAAAAAAGACAGTAAATACTGTACTTTCCCATAATAGGTATTAGGTAGCTACAAATACAAAGCATTTATAACCAGTATATTTGATGTCACTTAACATTACCTATTAGTCTTGCAAAATGGATTTGTGGGGAAATACATTTTGAAGTAAAAAAAACATAATTCAACAAAATGCTAGACTCTAATTAGGTATTTTACACGTAGTTCTGCTAAACTACTAACCATAACATCTAAAATATTAAAGGAAAAAGCATGCCTCAGCATAGGCTTAAACCCTACCTACTTACTTCCATAATAACATCTTAGTTTTTGTAACTGATACAGAACTATGTGAACTTCATTTTCAGAGAACTTATCCTTATTCTACTTTTAATATTTCCGAGATGTCTGACTTACTGATCGTAAAGCTGATGCAGTGCCCCCTGTTACTGCATCACTGATTCGGAGGAGAAAAGACTGACAAACATTAAGACCCCCAATCCCACCATGCGGCTGGCACCATTATTATTTTATCAAAGCCCACCAGCTACAGCAGTGCAACCCCTCAGTGGCACATAAAAATAATAAATTGTCCCATTTTCCACAGGAGTCTCGAGACTCTTACACAACAGGTCTCAAGGCTTCATTTAAATGTCCTGTGACGATCGCACATCACAAAAAGTGTAATAAAGTGAGTGAGGTTTGAAATGACCTCACTCTTCCTCCAGTTCTTGTCATTCTCCTCCGGTGGCGACTCTATGGTTCTAGCAGTGGCTTACTTCTATTTCCTTTCAAGTCAGTGACTTGTGTCTTGGAGGTCATTGTGCTGAAATGGTTTTCTTCCATAGATTATATGGAGACATATAGGTAAAAGGAAAGAATGTACTGTCACGATCCCTACCTGGAGGCACTGGCGCATGCTATCAAGCGTCTTCCTTGGGTCCCTGGTCTGAAAGGACTAATCGGGGAAAATCTTGATATTCTGGGGCGTGGATATGATGTACTAATCCACACTTCTGGCAGTGTTCCTTTCCTTTAATTCCTGGCGGAACATCTTCAAGCTGGCTCCTCCCACCCACTCGGTGGGTACTCCTGGCACCACCCATGATGTCAGATCTTCCTTTCTGCTGGAAGGAAGGTTTCCTCCTTACAGCTGTCGTGCTAAAGTAGGCCCTTTTCCTTCAGATCTTCAAATTCGACTCCAAGTCTTCAAGCGACTTTGAATCCGTTCAAAACTATCATCATAGATGACTCAAAATCGGTGCCGGTTTTAAAAATGTGATTAAGGTAGAAGATGTCCTGGACAGACCCGCACACCTCGTGTGTCTATTGCCTAGGCTACGATCACGATCCCAGGTGTGTGGCCTGTGTCGCTTTATGCATCCCAGTCGTTGAAAGACCGGCATGCGACTCCTTCTAGGGGTGACCCAGATGCACAGGATCCACCAGTTCGATCGAAAGATGCCTGTCAGGTGGTCTCCACAGCTGGGTCTGCAGAACAACTAGTGGCTTTTGAAGAGGTGGTGTCTCTGGCACTTTGTGAGCCTCTTCAGCTTGACCTTTGTGTGGCTTTCTTTGGCGCACCTTCCACGGGGTGTTAGGATTTGTGCCAGTCCTTCCACCTATGGGCAGGGTCCTCTAAGGGCACAAAATTTTCAGAAAAGGAGACTAAGAAAAATCTAATTGATGATCGTGGGATCACGAGCGCTCTCAGCCTCAGACTCCTGCACTTCTCTGGAGGTTTCAACTACTCTCGATTCTTGGTCCAGGCCGATGGCTCCACGGTCTCCCGTCGGGCCAGTCGGGTTGAGATGCCCATCGGTCAACCTGTCAAGATTTTTCTTAAGCCAATGGACATGCTGTCTCAGGACAAAGGTGGATACTTCATTTTCTCTGACTCTTGTCCTACCTGTTACTTCTCAGGGTGAGTCGGACCAGCATGCTGCTCGGTTTCTAACCCTCAGGATCCATTACCTTGGAGGATCCTCAGCTTCGCAAGTTCCTCCATTTCTCACTGTCAGATTCCCCGATGTTCAAGGTTGAGTCGCGATCCCTATTCTGGAGTCAAGCAACCCGCGCCGACATCAGTGTTCCACTCCGGCACTAGGGCAAGCGGTAGCTGCTACTATTCTTCCTCCTTGGATAAGAATAAATTCAGCGCCAGATGTGGCGCTAGCGAGAAGCTCATGCCAACAGTTTATGTTTTCCGGGTTAAGCCGATTCTGGCTCCCACCTAGCTCTTCCATGGCTCCGACCACTGAGGCCCCAGCCTACACCGGCTCTGCCTATTTTTGCCTCTCTGCCAATCCAGATAGAGCCGCCTCAGGCATCAGTGCGGTCCCTCTCCTAAGGATGCCCGTGACTGCTCCTGGGCTTCCTTTGGCTGTTGGTCACCATGACTCCTGACTGACCTCTCAGGGTTAGCGGGGACTCGTGCAGTCAACGCTTTTGGCCAATCCTCAAAGTCTGAGGACTCTCCTGCATTCCCATTTGTTGGAGGCCAAATGAGGGGAGGATTTGTCTATGGAGCATGGTCCCACTTGTTTTGGAGGCCTGCTCAGTTTGATTTCAGAATCAGGATCTAGATGGAGCTCTTCCAAAATGGGTCAAGTATCCCTTGATCGAAATTCTTGACCAAGGGACTCCCTGGGGTTGCCTTCCTGGTCACTGAGGCCATTCTTGGCCCGCTTTGGAGCTTTGGCAGCACCCTGCTTCCTGCCCTGTGCTGTTGGCTGGTATGGCCCAGTACATGGTCTTATGGGTTTCCTGTTGGGTTTCACCGGGCACCCCTGGACCGAGGTCTGGTGGCTGACTGGTCTTTCAGTGTACTGGCAATGTCGGGGACATAGACAAGCCTCCCGACAAGGGAATCCAAGAAATTGGATCACATGGTGAAAAAGTCCATCGACCCCTTCGCTCGGCCTTCGGCAAGTGTGTTCGGCCCTTTTGATGGCCCGCTTTCGCTCATGCCCTTCTGGGCACTTTTGGTGAGGTGCTTCTTTGGCTCACAGCTGACTTACAGACCACGGTCAAGCATGTCTGGGACCAGGGCCAAGCAGTGGCAAAACAGTAGCTCCAGATAGACATGGACATTGGCATTCCTGTGCCAGCTCTGTGGCTACCCGGTGGCCATGCGTCGCAGGGGCTTGGCTGTGGTTTCTACCTTCACAGCAGGCGCCCAGCACAAGTTAGCAGATGTCCCCTTCTTGGGCACTGACCTGTTCGGTGTGGGGTGGAAGGACACCTCGGAATTGAGAAGTCCAGTGCCACCCTGGACTCTGTCACCTCCACCCAGAGGGATCCCAAGGGCTCCAAGCTTCAGAGGAAAAAGCACTTTTGGCACCTCTCTGCCCCTGCAGCCAAGCAGCCCCAGCTGGGCAGCAGACACAGGCTTGCTGTCTTTGACCAAAGTCAGTTGCTTGGTTATCCATAAACTAGGGAGAGGGTCCCGCTGCTTCCTCAGCTGGTCCCTCCTCCAAGCCTGCCCAGTGACGGGATGGGGGTTCCTCCCCATGCCCATCCTGTCTCCCTGGGTCTTCCTGTGGGGGCGGCCGGCTCACCACTTCCTTTCCATCTAGTCTGCTGTCACCACGGACAGGAGGGTCCTCGAAGTGGTCGGCCTGGGTTTGCCTCTAGAGTTCGAGGCTTACCTGCCTTGCTGAGCCCACACCCCACGGGAGAACATGGTGTCTTCAGACATTGCTGTCAGCCCTTTGGGAGGACATTGCCCATTTCAAGTCCCAGACCCTCCGTAAGCCAGTGGTTTGTTTCCAGGTACTTTCTAGTCCCAAAGTGGACAGGGGCTGACTGGCACCCCAAATTAGATCTGCATGACCCAAACAAGTTCCTTCTATCGCACACCTTCAGGATGGTCACTGTGTCTCAGATCATTCCATCCCTGGAGCAGAACATGTGGTTCTGCTCTCTGGATCTTTGGGACGTGTTCTTTCATGTTCCCATCCATCCGTCCCACCACCAGTTTCTCCAGTTCTGTTCAGAGGGACAGCTCTACGAGTTCAAGTCATGCCCTTCGCGCTCTCCTCAGCTCCCAGGGTCTTCATCAAGTTCATTGCAGTGGTGGCAGCCTACCTGAGATGCTGAGGGGTCCAGGCATACCTCTACCTGAATGACTGGCTGGTAGCAGATCCATCCAGGGAGGAGGTGGAGCGGTCCAGGAATCTGGCCCCCAGATCTGCCTGTCCTTGGCCTCCTGGTCAGTGAGGTCAAGTCGGAGCGTGCTCGTGCTGATGATTTCTCTTCATCAGGGCTGAGCATGACTCTTGCAGAACCAGAGCTCGACTCCAGTGGACCTGGCGGAGGCTCTCTCCTCCTTGCCTGATCATTTCAGGTTGGGCAGTGCGCCTGCTCAGGATTTCCTGCGCCTCCTGGGATTCATGGCGGCTTACACCAGCATGGTCCATTGGGCCTGTGAAGAATGCACTCTCTGCATTGGGAGCTAGCCCATCAATGGTCTCAGCGCTAAGGCCACTTGACCAACTGATCACTGTTCCCAATTGATGTGGGATGCCCTCTAGTGGTGGTTAGTCCTGGAACACCTGCAGGAAGGAATCCCATTTGTCTGCCTAGAACCGATGGTCATCATCACGACCGATGCCTCCCTGGTGGGCTGTTCGCGGGTGAAATTCCACCATACACAAGTAAAATTTCCAGTGAAGTCACATAGGCAAATTTTCAGCCTAATAGCAAAATTTGCTGATTGCTTCATGGAGGCAAAGAGGGTGACTTCAACAGAACTTCACCAGCTAATTTAAACTTCATAATGTCTCTAGTCATATATCAGTCATAATACTTGGTTGCAAACATCTCTGTGATCACCACCAGGTTCAAGTGGCTTCTGCCATCACTGACTTCTGATCACTGGTCTTGTTTGCTAAGCTTCTGGCATCTGCTGCATAGCCCTCCAGGTCACCTGCTCTATCCCCTTGTGGCCCTGACCCCTTCTCCCAACCTCTTCTCTGGCCCTGTCCCTCCTCCCATCCCCTTCCCAGATCTCTTATGGCCCTCTCTTGCAACTTACCCCAGCTATCCTCTGTCTACACACTTGTTACGCTTTTTGTTCCTTCCATGTTTTCTAACATGGGGCCTTCAGGCCTCTCATAATTGAGTGGCTGCACCTATCAGCATCTGATCTGCTTTCCCCTCTGCTGGTTTCAAGGTGACTCAGTCACGATCTAACATCCTAGTGCCCTCTTCAGATGGGATGAGGCAATCCTATGTAAATAGCCTTCCATCCCTCCAAGAGTGGCCCAATCTTCCACGCACCCCATCCTTCCTCCTTGCATCACTTCTTCCACCATGTGTTGAAGCAAGCGATCAGAAGAATCCTCCTTCCCCTGCCTCAAACTGGCAGGACTCAGACTGCTGCCAGCTTGAGCCTTTACCCTAGCATTCTAAAGTTATTCTTAACCTCCTTCAAATGTTTACATGTCAGGTCACTGGTCCCTATGTAGACAAGAACATCAAGCCCACCCTTCCCACTACCCTGACAATTATTTCTACCCTGTTAGAATCCCTCACAACAGAATCTCCTGGAATACATGTAACCATCTTGGTCCCCTACCCCACTTTCCTTCCATCCCCTTATGAAGCAGTTCCCTATCATGAGCACTTTCTTAGTCCACTCCTTCCTTTATGGCTATAGATAAAAGTTTCCTTACATGGGAGATTGGACCAACTGAGCAGCACAGGGGAGGGCAGATCAGTTGTTGTTGCCATCTCAGGATCCCCATCTGCATGGACCTTTCTTCCCACATCCCACTTGCTGACTACTGCCCAGTCCCCAGTCTGGACCATAGGTCTTCATTGGGAAGAGATGCAGTGGCTGCCTGCACCAGTGACTGGAAAAGCTAAGTTCAGCATGTACCACAGCCAACTCCACAGTGAATACTGCAAACCTGCTACATACTGGGCTACAATGCCGCCTCCAGAGGACTTCCCTGAAGATCGCTGCACCAGAGGTGTTGCATCCTTAGACCCTTCCCCACTCCTACCCTGCCCCTCTCAACTCTCCACATCCTCCTTTAATAACTCTCTTATATCCCTTCTTTACTTGCTAATGCAGGGCCCACATCCCTAGTATTTCACTATTGCCACTGAAGTTTTACCTCGAGAGTCATGACTAGAGGCATCACTGGAGGTAACATGGCCAAGATGACTAGGTGGAAACCTTGCTGTTTCTCTCACGGACCTGCAGGAGAAGTTAAGGAAAAAAATATAGCATTTAATACATCGAAGGATTCCAGAGAAACACCACAGAAGCAGCGTATCAGTAAGCAGGAAAACTGAGCAATGATTTTGCAGACAAAGGCAAGACTGAAAGATGGGATTGTAAAGGAATCATGGGGAATAACAAACCCTTTTTCAATATACAGTACATCAGGGAAAAAGAGAGTCAAGAACAAGTGGGTCTAGTACGAATCCCTGACTCTCATAATACCGATGCATCATTTCCGACTCTATCTGCCCGCTAAAAATTTCCCATGTTTTTCACCACACCTTCATTTGTGCATCATGTTTTAAAAAATTAGTGCCGTTAGTTAGTTTACCAATAATTAATTAGCACCAACACTGGTAATATATTAGCTTGAGTATCAAGTCCTGTTCAGCACTAATTTGACTCATCAGTTCCCTTTTGATGATCTAAATGTCATGTTTTAACAGCGATAAGCCTCTGTTAGTAATCATTAATTAGCAGCAAATTAGAATGAGCTGAAGCAATAATATCACCTGGCAAGCATCAAGTCCTGTGCAACAGTAAATATTAACAGCGAGTAGCTTCTTTGGCTTCTGTTAGCAATCATTAATTAGCAGCAAATTAACAAATTAGAATGAGCAGAAGCAGTAATATCACCTGGCAAGCATCAAGTCCTGAGCAGCAGTAAATATTAGCAGCGTAGTAGCTTCTGTTAGCAGCTGTTTGTTTCATAATGGCAACTGGACCGCAAGAAACAGTGCTGCAAGTGTGTTTGATGGTTAAGTCTCAGCGAGGGCATGACAAGCTGAGCACTGGAGGTATTTGTATATCAAGGAGTGCAACAGGGAGAATTGTACTATTGGTGTTGTCAGCATTGGAAAACAGCCGGCTGTCATGGCGGGCTTCAACAACTCTTGTGGGCGGTCAGCACCCATCTTGATGAAGAACCAAAAGTCACAGTCATTCTCCTGATCCCATGACACCCCCATCGCGCTCGCTTTGGCCTCACTGAAGCACAGAGCAGTGACTACTCATGACACCAGCGCAGCTAATTCAAACAGAGCTGTCGAAGGTATCAGCGAAGTCAGACACAACATGCCTGAAAAACACTCCTTGCAACAAATGGTAAAACAGGCAAGAAACAACACATGACAACAGAGCGCAATCCCTAGACACAGTATGCATACCACCCCAGTTCACTGTGGTCAACAGGCAGTCATTTCTTGCCCACGCTTCAACATGTGGCACTGAGAAGATTTATTTATTCACCACAAAAACTAATATTGAGAAGCTCAGCAATGCCACATTTTGAATTATGGATGGGACATTTAGAACAGTTCCTAATCTTTTTCGGCAACTGTATTCCATTCATGCTCCTGTTGGAACACCTGAGACTTGCAGAATTCTGCCTCTTGCATATGCCTTAATGTCATTGAAATCTAATGAGTGTTTTTGTGCTTATTTCAAGTCTCTTTCATCTTGGCTAGATTATCTGGCGTAAGATACAGGGTTATGGGCTAGCTGGAAAATATGGTGAAGATCCTGAATTCAGCCTACAGATGCGTCAATTGGTAGCACTGGCTTTCCTACCTCATGATCAGATCCCTGAAATTTTCAAGAAATAAAATCAGAAATGCCACCAAAGCAAGGAAGTGGTAGACTGGTTCAAGGAGACCTATGTATTGGGTCGTGTAAGACGGGGATGAGGAACAACACAACTGTGAGGGCACAACCGTTATTTCCTCCACACTTCTGGTCAGTGCATAGTCAAAAATGCGGAGTGCCTCACTGAAAACAAGGTAGAGCCTGGCACAGGCGCTTGGGAACATTGGTCGGGACATCCCATGTCGGAATATACAGATTTGTAGAAGAACTGTACAATGAACAGCTTGTCACAGAAAACACAATCGAAAAGATAAACCGTGGATTGCCAAAATCTTCTATGAAGCAAAAGTATGTGAAGAGAGGAAAAAGTTGCTAACGTTGTTGCTGATCAAGATAAAAGGTCTGCAAAGGATTTCATATGTGGGATCGCCCACAACCTTGTGATTTGAAAGTGACTTTGGATTTTTAACTGACGCTTTTAAATACATAAAGTTTTCTTTTTAATCGAGTGGATTAAGACTTCCAGCAGATTTCCATTAAGACTAGTGGACTAGGGAAGAATAAGTTGGTAAGTCAATATTCAATATATGGCTAAGTGAAAGTCGAGTGGTTGTGCGAGAGGCAGTTTCATTTCGGGAATTAATGTACGCATAATTCACTGTCTGTAAGATGGAGACGTGATTGTTACATCGGTAAATCAGAGTCGGGCAATCGACTGGATCCCGAACAAGTAGGCCCCTGATCAGGGTGTGGGTATTAAGGAAGGCTGGAACGACTGCAGAGACGCTTAAATAATTATATCAGCTGCTCAGCCAGGAAGTCAGGAGCAAGGCTATAAGGGGTGAAGATTGCAGAAGACAGGCAGGATACTCAGGAGGCAGTGCTGATCAGGTCAGAAAGAGTGTATCTGTAAAACGTTAAGCTGTGAAATTCGAAGGTCTAGATGGGATCTGGGTCCAGGTTTATTAGGGGTCTGACTGGGTTTCTTGCAGATATTTCAAGTTTCTTACAGACAAGACTAGAAAATGACCAGTGACAGCCCCTGTATTCAAAAGTAGACATGTCAGACACAGGTACAAACCTATGAGTCTTCCCTCTGTGTTTAAAGGCTGTTTACACAGCCACTCCAAATGAAGTTGCAGTCTGCTCTCGAGCTGCCCTGATCTCCCTCACCATTTGGTGTCCGTCCACATAGCCCTCTTGGTGCCGATGCAGAGTCACACTGGAGAGGGCCATGAGTCTGGGTCAGTTGGTTGCTGGGCGATGTTAGTGATGCACCATGGACCCCAGCACAAGGTGCTACCTCTCTCACTTACACTACCAGCAGACATTGCCCCTGGTCCCCAACTCACAATACAGTGGTGATTGCGGGCCATGTACTCTGAGGTCAGGAGATTTCAACGTGCTGTTTGTCCCACAAGTGTTGATCAGAACTGTAGTCTAAAAAGTACAAGAAAAGGCTCTCAAGATGCAGTACCCATTTTCTATTTTTGGATGCTGGCTTCTGAGTTTGGGGAGAACCTCACAGGAGGGCAGAGTGGGATGCTGTGAGCATTTATTTTGTGTTTTTTTTTGTTTGTTTTAACTTTCTTTTGCTCCCAGTCGTGGAACTCTCTCCAGCTACACCCGTGCGGTCTCTGCCTCCCAGTCTGAAACCTTACCTGACAGGCAGTCCGATCCAGTGGATCCCCGACTCTGAGCCCCTGGGGTAGGGCCGCCTGCCCTGACACTCTGTCTAACAATCTAATGCACTGGAGTTGGGGAGGTCCTGCAGGCAGCTCGACGGCTGGGAGTGTGGACCAACACAGTAGGCGCCCGCCTGTCCACGCTGGGGGATTTTGTCCTTCAGTGTTGCCCCGGAGCTCGGATGTGCAGTGACGCCTGCTCGAAAAGCGCATGCTCCTGTGCACTTGAAAGGCATCCACCGTAGCTCCAATCCCCTGTATCTGCCGGCCAGGCAATGTAATC
Source organism: Neoceratodus forsteri (assembly GCA_016271365.2). Lineage (NCBI taxonomy): Eukaryota > Metazoa > Chordata > Ceratodontiformes > Ceratodontidae > Neoceratodus > Neoceratodus forsteri. Next base: position 942,488,096 of record CM057450.1, read on the forward strand.
CCCAGCTGCCACCAGGGACTGCTGCTGCACCGCAAGGGCTAAGCCCCCTCCCGAGGAAGGAGAGCAGTCCATGGGACACTTGATCTTTCCCCATCCCCACAGACACCTGATGACCGTGCTCGCTCCTGAACATGGGTCGCTGGGCAAGCCGAGGTGTGGTGCCCGCACCTCAACCTCAGCGCCACCGGCCAGCTGTCCATTTTGTGTTTGAGTGAGTGGTGCAGCCTGTCTACACAGCAGTTACACCACTTGCTCCCAAACATGTCCCCAGCTCTGCTGGGATTGCTGGAGAGGAGCAAGGACTGACTTATTGGGATTGGGGAAGCATCCAGATGTTCACATTTGAGCAGTGTAAATGTGGCCATGTAAACTCAACCATAAAGTATGTGGTAGTTCATCACCTAGAAGAAAACGGGGCTTTGTGTTGCACACAGCATAGCTTCCCAGACATCAGAGCCTGCCATGCCAATCGGATTACCTTCTTTGAGGAGGTGACTAGGGAGGTGGGCAGGGTTGTGCTGTAATGTAGACACTGTCCTGCATGGAAAACACATGAAGAAAGAAGCAAAATATGGAAGTCTCACAATATACAGGAGATTTACAGGTAGGAATCAGAGATGGGTGGCAGATCATATTAGGGTAGAAGGATGTACTGAGTGGAGTGTCACAGGGATTAATTAATGCTGGGTCCTCTGCTCTTTGACACACGGTACCGTCCACCAGGATGAAGTGCTCTGTGTGAGATTTCACAATTTTACTGCATGACAAATAGTAGTAATTAACATTAGATTACATTGAGTTCCTGCAGTACCCTGCAAGATATTACAGCAAAACTATGATACTACGCTTGATCCTGGCTGATGGCATTGCATTCATCAGTGACCTGGACAAGATAGTTAAAAGCAGACTGCTGACATTTGCTGATAACACTAAATTGTCCAAACCAGTGAACACAGCAGTGACAGGGAATGTACTGCATGGAAACTGGCACACGTTAGTAGTATCCGCTGAAACTAAGGCAGAATGCTGGGGTGAATCAATAGGGAGGGATGATCAGCAGGACAGAGAAAGTTATCATGCTTCTTTACAAGACCTTGGTCAGGCCCCACTAGGGTACAGGGTATAGGTCTGGGCTCCTCAATACAAACAGTACATTGAGGCAGTCTAGAGAGTGCAATGCAGGGCCACCAAAATTATTACAGATACATGGAATGTGTGGGCAGTTAAGGACCACTTGGCTCACATAGTCTGTCCATTTTATTTCTGCCTAGTCTCTCTCTGCAGACCCTAGCTGCTCTCTGGCTACTCCTACCCCTGCATTCCTACCAAGAGTCCTTTGTGCCTATTCCATGCATGCTTGAAGCCCATCACTGTTTTTGCCCCCCACCACCTCCACTGGAAGACTGTTCCAGGCATTCACCACTCTTTCAATGAAGACGTACTTCCCTCATATCTCTCCTAAATTTCCACTTCCAGCTTCATACATGTCCACTTGTTCTCATGCATCTTCTCAGCTGAAAATACTCCCTCCTGTACCTTATTCACCAAAGTGAGGTATTGCATGTCTGTATCATGTCCCCTCACCCCTCTTCTCTTCCAGGATGTACATATTGAGATCTCACAGTCTCTCCTCATAGGATGTATAATGCCCTTCACAAGATCAGGGTATCAAAGATAAAAGCTATGAGGAGAAGCTGCAGGACATGAGGACAGAACCTGAAGCTCAGAAGTGATAAATGTAGAGGTACAATTAGTAAGCACTTCTTCCAGAGGGTGGTGAACCTACTGTATGAAACATCCTGCCATTGGAGACAGTGGACATGAAGACATACGGGCCTTGAAGGAAGCCTGGACACATTTCTCCTTACCAAGGGAATCAATGGATACCATGGTTAGCAGAGTGTACAGAGAACCCTTTAGATTGGTACATGGCTGCACAGCATTCTTGCTCATACCTGCTTATGAAGCAGGGTGGACACGGAGTCCCTTCCATCCTTAAATTAATTTCTTCTGTTTAATTTAGGGAAGTGTAAGTGTTCTTCAAGGGTAGGGATCCCAGCTGTACTGTACATACATCCTGTGTTGTGCAACAGTGGATAGCAAAACAAGGAAAACAATTTGGGGTAATTGTGGACTTTACTATATGAAGCAGACAGGCAGGCAATGTGCTGCTGCCGTCAAGATAATAACTGTGCATTGGGTCACCATAGATATTCAGTGAGCTAAGCCTGCCTTATGGTCTCAAATAAGGTACAGAGACCTGGATCATGAACTCCTTTGGGATTCGTTACCCATAAATGTTATATTGATAAGTTGTGTGGTGCCTTTACCCTGAAGAAGTTGAAGACTAGATCACAAACTAGTCTTGCCCCTTGAAACAGTTCCAGTCCACTGTGGTCCCTATAGTACAACCCTATTAGATACAGCATCTCGTTTTTATGGGGTCCCAGGAGCATAGCAGCAGTCAGCAGGTTACTAGTCCAGCAGGAATAGTTATGTACAGGCTAAAATATACACAGGAAAAAAAAAACTAAATGCATTCAGATTTAGGAGTGAGGTCTTGAAGGAAGAAAGGCAAGGGTTAAGGCAGACAGAATTATATGGGAGCAGTGCCGCTGCAGTTGCAAATAGACTTTCAGTGCAGCCTGGCCCCATACAACACACAGTGCCTCTGCCGACTGCAGTATCCTGTCTTCCACCCCACTCCCTCCCTGGTACCATTATACTCCTATGTCTGTTGAGAACTCCATGTGCTTCCTGGGTACACAGCCAGTGGAACGTTATGTACTCAACACAGTTGCATGTAGCTTGCTGGTGTACTTAAATAGCAGTTAAGTGGTTCATCCCAAATTTGTGCGCCCTGCCAGATGGCCAATCCAGTAAACTTAGAATTACTTTGTGGCCTTGGTTAATATTAAAGTACAACATATAAAAGTACAGAATTGTTTCAAAGGACCCATAGGCCAGGTTTAGGTACTCTCGGTTACTCTCAATGACACAACAGCAGCGGTCTCTCCCTCTTGCAGTCCTGGTTGGATGTAGTAGCTCTTTTCCTCTGCAGAGTGGTTCACACCTCCAATGCCTCAGCTGTCCTCCGCTCTCCTTCCAGTGCCTCCACAGATCAGCAGGACTCTCGTATAGGGATCTATTTTCTCTCACTTGGGGTGGTCAGATGGATGCAAGGCTGGACGGTCCATCCGCTGCAGGCTGTTCTGGCAGCACCACTGCAAGCTGCCACCAGCAGAGATGACTGGCACTGTAAGTCTTAGGCTCGCTGCTGCATTTGCTAGTTGCTGTGCAAGTCATTTGAGTCTGAGTGGAATAAAAGTCTTTCTGCTCTTCCCTTCTCTCTTTCCCAGTCGCAAACTGCAGGGCTGCTCTTTCACAGTCCAATAGCTGGTAGCTGACAGTTCAGGGTGAGTCGAACAAAGTCACAGTAGTTCTGCATGAAGCAGCTTCTTAGCAGCTGAGAAAACACATTTGTTCCTTCACAAATGACAGCGTGCCTTGTACTCACAAATAGTAGGACTGCTTCCTCAGAAAGAAACTGCACTCTCCAAGCCGGCCAAGTTCTACGGAAAAACCTAAGCAGGCAGCCTCCTTTGGCCAAGATTGGTTGCTAGTCACTGGGAGGGCCTGTCTGTTGGCTTCTCAACTGTTGGGCCCCTTGAACCTGGGTGACTTAATGAAGTCCTCTGATAACCCAAGAGCCCTTGGATGGATCTGGAGTAGACTCAGCAATCCGATTGGTTACTTGCCATCCTCTTATCCTGATTAGCAAACTGAAGGTGGGCATAGGTGCAGAGGATGGCAGCGGCTATCAGTCCCAAATGCACAGTCTCCAAAAGTTCTTTTATGAGCCCACAGGCCTCTTGAAACTCACTTTATCGCGTTCAGTTTCCTGCATGGGCAAGTGCTAGCATCTGGTTAGTTGGAGATGCTGTTAGGAAATCCTCAGCTCGTACGATGTCGCCCATGCTGTTCATCAGTGGCAAGGAAAACAATGTGAAGCTCTTACACAAACAAACATTCCAAGCACAGGAGTCACTGAAGAAGTAGCACTCTCTTCACTCACCCCATGACCCCTCCACTGGTTCAGTCCATAGTCCATGAAGGTCAGGGAGAGCAGCAGAATATCTATATCACAAAAGAGCTTCATGTTCAACAATACAGGTAAGCCTCACTAATGGGGGTTACACAAACAGTGCTGGGATGCATTAGGAAGTGGTAAGGAGCAGGGCAAGGAAACAAATTCTCCCTTGTACAGAGGTCTTGGTTAAACTGCATGTGGAGTGCTTTTATCAAGTTCTCTCCTCTGCAGTTGAAAATGAAAATTGAAGAGATTGAAGGGGTCCATAATAGGCCACAGCATGGAAGCAAGGGCTACAGTATGAAGAAGACTGGATATACTCAGATTATTTAACCTAGAACAGAGAAAGCTGAGAGGGGTCTGATCACAGTGTTCTGAATACTGAAATTGGAATGGACAGGGTACAGCATACATAACTGTTTAAGCTGGTCAGTGAAAGCAGAACTGGAGGTCATGCACTCAAACTGAGGAGGGGTGCTGTATAAGAGGAAACGTCAGAAAGCATTAGTTTACACGCAGGGTGATCAGCATGTGGAATAGCCTATCGAGGGAAACACTGGACACTGCATTGTTCAGGCATGAAAAGCAGGACTAGACAGATTCCTGAGGGAGAACAGCATAAATGGTTACACAGCATGAGTATGGGTGTTAAGCTTAGACATGAGTCAGTAGTCAAACTAAGGTGTAGTCATTGCCTGGTGGCAGTAGGAGGGCATGACCATGGTACTTTCTGTCACCACAGTAGGATGATATTATGTTATGCTTCTTCTGTGTATAGCCCACAAGCTGATGCAGTGCCTACCCTTCTTGCCCCTAAACCTCAACATGAAATATTATCTGACTTGTTTCCCAGTATCACAGTTTGTAAAGATTGTTCCAGATAAATCAGTAGCACTATGAAGTAATTTAATTATTTGTTAGTACTTTTTCTCTTAAACGGTCTCATGGTTAGCCATGAAGAGTGTGAGAAGAATAGCAGCAGTGTGAAAATCACGTATCTAAGCTGGCAAAGTTGCTGTGATATCCCTCTGCTGAGGTGTATCAAGGAGATCTGAATAGTTGGCAGTGTTGTTAAACCCTTGCTTTCTGTTTGCCGTGCTTGTGATGTTGATAAACAACACAGTCCAAGGAATTTTTCACAGTGCCAGTGAGGGGCTGAGAAATGATCTTCTGCAACTTCAACAAAATGTTGCCTCCATGGTACTGCATCTCTACTCACTAATGCAGTCAGGATCATAATTGGAACTTGGCTTGTATTTTGGGTTTGAAAATATACTGTGAGTCCAGAATCCTTTGAGCAGCACTTTCTCCACTGCAAAACAGATTCCATAACGTGACAAATACATAAGTGGTGAGAGCACAGATGACTTCAGTCTACTGGTCGTGGACTGAGCGTCCCAGGGCAAGTAGCGCCTAAAGTCAGGTACTTGTTGATGCATTCTGGGATGGCTTTTTGATCAAGGGAGTCAGGGAGCCAATGCAGGAAGGCAATCCTGGACTTAGTGCTAACGTAAAGAAACTCTGTCAAGGTCATAAAAGTGGGGAACCTGTGTTTGCTATTGAGTTGGGTAAAAACATACTAACTCCAAAACTAGAGTCCTGATGTCAGAATGGCAAATTTGGGGAAATGAGGCAGCTCAAAAGCAGGCTGGTGGTGTAGTAAAGCAGGGGTGTTGAGGGGAAAGCATTATTAAGAATAGCCTACAAGAGGTCACCAACTCCTGCTTGAGGCTTGTGGGGAAAAGAAGGAAGTACAGAAAACTGATTTGGTTTACAAGAGAGGTGGGACTTGCAGTGAGGGATAAAAAGGTGGGATTCTGGAGATATAAAGTGTGTCTAATGGAGGGGACAGGGAATCTTACCTAGAAAACTGGGTGAGGCCAACAGGGTAGTGAGGAGGACTAAGGTGGAAGTGGAACTGAAGATAGTGGAGAGATTTATGTCGGGTGATAAGGCCTCTTTCACTACATTAAGGAATTGAGACAGATGATGAATGATATAGTCAAGTTTGAGATTGGGTAGAAGAAGACAAGGGTAAGGTGGAAATACTCAGCAATTACTTCTGTTTTTATGTTGGTTGCGTGCATGCGAGAAAACATGTTGCATCAGCTTTCTTCACAAGCAGGTTGTGGAGGCGTGGCACTGTTGTGCCCAATGCCCCACAGCCTGCAAAAGCTTGTCCCCATCCCCCAATGCCATGGCATGCTGCTGCTGACACTAGTTCAGCCAGCGTGCCACAACCTTCTAAAAAGTAGCCGCTGCAATCAGGGGCCGCCTCATCATTGCAGTGTCAGCCATCCGCTGCAAGGAGGGAGCGACCCGTCATTGCAGGGCGGCATGTGAACCCCTGATATTGTTTGTGAACATGGTGGTGTCTTGCTGCCGTGTTCACAAACAATATAACCTCCCCCCACCGTGTTTACTTGCCGGACGGGGCCCTAATCCCGTAGGCTGGGTGCCCCTGTGTTTCTGTTGTTGCCGACGGGAGCCCTCCCGTCGGCATTCTGTAACCCCCAGTTTTGTTCCTGCCGACGGGTGCCCAATCCTCGCCAGCATAATGACCCCCGGTTTTGTTCCTGCCGATGGGGTGCCCAATCCCCAGTCGCTACTGCTGACCCCCAAACTAAAGCCCTCTGCTGGCATGCTTGGAGCCCACCCCAGCGTGCCAGATGCCCTGTGAAGGAAAAACAGTCCTCGGCGCCTTTTTTTTTTTTTTTCTCCTGAAAAAGGAAACTGTCCCTTGGCGCCGCCTCTGCCCTGCAACTCCGCACCCACCCACTGCGACCCTGCCTCCCACACCCCTCCTCACCCCATACTTACTCTCCGAGCTCGCATGACGATCTTCGTGGACCAGAACACGCCTGCACTCTTCAAAGCCGACTCACTTAACTGAGGAAATGCCGGTAAGCTGTATAATGTAATAAATAGGGTTTTTTCCAACTTTAGTGTGTATCTCGGCATTTTTGGGAATTTTTCACCAAATTTTCAACATGGGGTTTTGGGACCCTCCTCATGAATTCATGAACTGTCATGGCATTAAGCCCCAAAAGGTAGTTTCGCGGTCACTGTGTGGAATCACCCTTCGGGGCCGATTAACTAAACGACAGTGCCAGTGTTCATGAGGTGGGCTCTCAAAAAGCCTATGTTGCAAATTTGGGAAAAACTCAAAAATGACTGTTTTAATGAGGTGCATTAACGAGTTGCTTCGCACGTCAGAATCCTTTGCTAATTTACAAATTGTCACACCAGATTTTCAACATTGGCATTTTGTCACACCTCCTTGTGAGCAGTACAGCTGTCATTGTTCACATCCTGGCCGAAATGTGTTTCGCACTTCCGGCTCAGAATAGCGCCGTTGCTGTGGAAATCAGTGTTCAGGACAGATTAAGAAAATGACAGTGACACTGTTCATGAGCAGAGGTCCTAAAATGCCTATGTTGAAAATTTGGTGATGATAGCCCATCAATTGACTGTGTTACAAGTGTGCGCTATGCACTTTCCACGCACACCCTTGTAACTTTGCAGATTTGTAATATTGTCACACCAGATTTTCAACAGTGCCATTTTTTCACAGCTCCTTATAAGCAATACAGCTGTCATTTTTCACATCCTGACCGAATATGTGTTTTCACAGTTCAAGCAGAATAACGTGGGTCACTGTGGAAATCAGTGTTCGACAGATTAAGAAAATGACAGTGGCACTGTTCATGAGCAGAGGTCCTAAAATCCCTATGTTGAACATTTGGTGACGAAACTCCATAATATGACTGTGTTACAAGCATGCTTTGAACTGTTTCCACGCACTTTGTAACTTAGCAAATTTGTAATACTGTCACGCCACATTTTCAACAGTGGCATTTTTTCACAACTCCTTATGAACACTACAACTGTCATTTTCACATCCTGGCTAAAATATGTTTTGCACTCCTGCTGGACAATAGCACGGTCACTCTGGGAAATCAGTGTTTGGGACAGATTAAGGTCGACCTAGTGAGAGGGGGTGACCGAGCTCAACTGAGCTCTGTTGGGACTGCTCTGGATTTGTTTGTGTTCAGACAAAGGCCTCCAACACAAGAGCCCAGTACAAAAGGGCAGCCTAAAGCACTGGGAGAAACAGAGCGAGAGAGAGAGTGAGGAGGGGAGTGAGCGAACTCACCAAGCGCTGTCAGGACTGCTGCGGATTTCTTTGTGGGCAGAAAAAGGCATCAATACAGGCAGGGGCCCAAGTAAAAGGCCAGCCTGCGGCAGTTGGAGAAACAGTATGAGTGAGTGAGACTAGGGGACTTAGTGAGCTCAACTGAGCTCCTATCAGGACTGCTGGGATTTCTTTGTGGGCAGAAAGGCGCCAATGCAGCAGGAGCCCCGACAAAGGGAAGCTTGCAGTGCCAGGACAAATGGAATGAGCGATGAGAGAGGGAGACTGAGCGACCTCAACGGAGCTCTGTTGGGACAGCTGCGGATTTCTTTGTGGACAGACAAAGGTGCTAACGCAGCCAGTAGCCCCATACAAAAGCGCAGTCTGCGGCACCAAGAGAAACAGAACCAGCGAGTGACAGAGCGGTAGTGAGCGAGTTCAGTGCAGCTCTAGTGTGACTGCTGCAGATTTCTTTGTGGGCAGAAAATGCGGCAGCAGGCAGGAGCCCAGTACAAAAGGCCAGCTTACAGGCGCCGGCAGAAGCGGATGCGGATGACACAGGGGAAGTGAGCGAGCTCAGTGGAGCTGTCGGGACTGCTTCAGATTTCTTTCTGGCCAGAAAAGCCGCCAATGTAGGCAGGAGCCCAGTACAAAAGGGCAGTCTGTAGCACCAGGAGACACAGAACGAGCAAGTCAGGAAGGGGAGTCAGTGAGCTCAATGGGGCTCTGTTGGGACTGCTGCAGATTTGTTTGTGGGCAGAAAAGGCAGCAATGCATGCAGGGGGCCCAGTACAAAAGGGCAGCCTGCAGTGACAGGAAAATCAGAATAAGCGAGTGAGTGAGCTCAACAGAGCTGAATTGTAACTGCTGCAAATTTCTTCGTGGGCATAAGAAGGCAGCAGCGCAGGCAGGAGCCCAGTAGAAAAGGGCAGCCTGCAGCGCTGCACAACAAAATGAGCGACTGAGAGAAGGGGAGTCAGCGAGCTCAACGGAGCTTTGTCGGGACTGCTGCAGATTTCTTTGTGGCCAGAAAAAGGCACAACAGAGGCAGGAGCCCAGTACAAAGGGCAGCCTGCAGCACCAGGAGAACCAGAATGAGTTAGTGAGACAGGGGGTGGAGCGACCTCAACGGAGCTCTGTCGGGACAGCTGTGGATTTCTTTGTGGGTAGAAAAGCCACTCAACACAGGCAGGAGCCCAGTACAAAAGGGCAGCCTGCAGCACCAGGAGAACCAGAATGAGTTAGTGAGAGAGGGGAGTAAGCCACCTCAATGGAACTCTGTCAGGACAGCTGCGGATTTCTTCCTCAGCAGAACAAGGTGCCATCGCAGGCAGCAGCCCAGTACAAAAGAGCAGCCTGCAGCACCGGGACAAACAGACTGAGCCAGTGACACAGGGCCACTGAGCGAGCTCAACAGACCAACATAATCAACATTTGGCATTGACAAATGCTTGTTTATTTACAGAGGATAAGGAGGGTCTACTCCTGAGAGAAAGTAAGAACTAGATTTGGGGGCAAATCTGAATATGCAGCCAGTTGCCATTGAGAGGGTATTCAAGAGGCTCAAGGCCCTGAAAGTCAATAAATTTGCAGGTTCAGATGGGCTGCACCCAGGGTGCTGTGGGAGGTGATGCAGGTGTTGGCAGCACCCCTGGCAGATCTCTGAAACTGCCCCCAGAGTCTGGGGTGGTGCATATAGCCTAGAGAATGGTGGACATTTTACCCTGCACAAATGTGAGGGAGGGATGAGCCAGGGAACTACAGACGGTCAGCCTGACTTCAGTAGTCAGTGAACTACAAGAAGCTGTTGTCAAAGGATGACAGTTGGAGTTCCTAGTGGCAAACACTACTCAACTCCAAAAGACAAAATCTATGCTATTTGGCTCTTCACACGAGCTCATATATATTAATACCATATCTCTCTTCAAATACTGGACTGTGATGGTGTCCCACTTGTAAATGTCTGACAGTTAAGTGTTTTTGGTGCAGTTATTAGCAACTTCTTTACAATTAAATCACAAATTGTAGTGAAAGAAATAATGTGACCTACTACTGGGAATTGAACCCAGACCCGAGGTATATTCTGGGGCCTGGGTTCAATTCCAGTAGATTGCATTATTTCTTTCACACTATAATTTGAGTTGTAAATGTCTCAACCTTAAGTACCTTGGTGTCACTCTTTATCCCAGCCTGTCTTATGGTAACCACTGTACCCAGATTTGGAATACCATCAACCAAAGCTGGGTGTCCTGTACAGGTTGAACCAATGTTTCCTCCTGGGCTCTGTCTGGCAATTGCCAAAGGATCTCTCCTCCCTCTTGTTGACTTGGGGTGCCTTGCTCCTAAATGGTAACAGAGAAGATACTGGGAGGCCAAACACTTCTACGGTGGCATCTGTGGCTATCCTTTCTGCACCCTCTTGCTCACACCACTGCACACTATTGTCCAGGCTGCAGTGGTTCTTCCTCACTGCCTGTAGGTGCTACTTTGCATACTTAATTGACACATCCCTGTGTCACCTTAGCTTGTTCCTTAACTGAGCTTCTGCATATGAAGCACCTCCACGGGACCTGAAGTCCTCGGACCAAGGCTTTGATGGGCCCCTCTTTGAAGACTTCCAGTGGCTCCAAAGGTTTATATCGCTCTGCCCTAAAACTTGTAACAGCCTTCCTATTTCACAGTGACTATCCTGCAGCCACTCCCCATTTAAATTACGTCTCATGGATGTATGTACAGTATGTGACTCTCTGTACAAACATATACCTAGTTGCTTATTCTGACAGTCGTATTATTATGTCAGTCTAGCCTACGCCTGTATACTGTATGCTGCTTGTGCTTACCTCTGAAGTATGTACTGTGCTCCATTCTGTTGTGTCTGCATTGGCTTGGGTTGTGCCCAAAAATAAGTTCTTAGTCAGTGCAATCACAAATAAAAAATTGCTACAAGACAGAAGGCAACATGGTTTGTGGCAGCCATATCTTTTAAAAACCTGATTGACTTCTTTGACTGAGTAATGAAAGCAGTTGATAAAAGGCAGGCAGTTGACATACTGTATCTGGTCTTTGGTAAGGTGTTCGACTATTCCACACAGGTGGCTAGTTAAAAGTTAGGGGACCTGGGGTAGGGGCAGTCTGACATAATGGGTGGAGGGCGGTGGCGTTGGAGAAACAGAGGGTAGGGATAAACAGAAAGCACTCAGGAGTGTGGGGGGTCACTTGCAGGGTCACACAGGGGTCAGTACTCAGGACAGTACTGATAGCGGAGGGTATCAGAGGGTAAAATCTGCCTCTTTGCAGGCGACACCAAGCTTTGATGGGGTCGTCTGTGAGGAGGTTATCTAGGAGTGGAAGACTTAGAGGCTTAAGAAATGGCAGCAGATCTGTCAGCTGGGCTTCAGTGCCAAGAAGTGCAAAGTTATGCGTTGGCAGAAAAACCCTGGTGTTGACTACTGGATGGATGGGAATAGTTGCTGCGACTGAGGAGGAAGAGGTCTGAAGTGGTGGTTTCTAACATCCTCAAATCATCAGCGCAGTGTAATGAAGTAATAGGGGAGGCAGACAGAATGCTCAGATGCATTGAGAGTGGTCTCAGCAGCAGGAGAAAAAAGGTACTCTTGCCTCTGTGCAGAACCTAGTATGACTGCACCTGGGGTATTGTGCAGTTTGGAAAGAGGGGTATAATCAGGCTGGAGACCGTACAGAGGAGGGTGTCCCAGAGGATATATGGTCAGCAAGGAGGAACGCATTAGCATAGACTGTGTGGAGTCTCAACATGTACTCATTGGAGAACAGAAGGAATGGGCGACATGATTGAAACATTTAAATACTTGCAGAGTATAAACAGTGTGGACCAAAGCAAGCTGTTCACAGGTGTGGCAACATTAATGCCAGGAGGAATAAGAGACAAACTGGTGCAGGGGTTAGGTTTAAAACCAACATTAGCAAGTACTTTTTCACAGAGTGAGTGGCAGATGGGTGGCATAGACTGCCCAATGAAGTGTTCAGTGCAGTAATGGCAAATGGATGTAGAGAGGGTGGGATAGACATAAAGGGCTGGTTAAGAGAGCTGGGAGGTCAGGGTTGGGGGGTTAGGATGGTCATTGACCCCAACAACAGGATATGCAGTGGTCTGACATAAAATATACAGTTGATTTTCAAGTGTGAGGAGCAGGACTGTAATTGCAAGTGGAGGAGCCATAAATGAGGTAAGAAAATCCTGCCACCTCACAAGTAATGACAGACTGTATTTTACTTTGAAATATAGACAATGTTGGCAGAAAAAGACCATCAGCTCATCCAGTCTGCCCTGTTTTACCCTCTCCTACCCTTGACCTATTGCCTACATGCTGCTTCTGCATTTGCCTGTCCTCTACTCCCGTAGCCTTACTGCTAATCCCCAACGAAGTGACTGTTAGGCCCCTTATTCTGTCCTAATTGTGCTTGAACTTCATTAATGTTTTTTCACCACTCGCAGGGTAGGTTGTACCATGGCTTAGCCTCTCTCTGTAAATTAAAACTTTTGCATCTCCTCAGTCTCCCCACTAGCTTTCACTTGTGTCCCCTGGTTTTAACCACCATTCCTGATGAATAGTTTTTCACATTCTTCCTTGTTTATTCCTTTCAGGAACTTGAAAGTCTCTATCGTGTCTCCCTCTCCTTTAGGCCTCCATTGAGTACATGCTCAGTGTCCTAAGCAGCTGGCCCTGTGTCATTTTGGTTACCCAATACTACACTGTCTCTAGCCTATTCCTAGCTTTCGTTATGTAGGGACTCCAGAACTGGAGCACAGTATGCCAGATGGGGCCTCACCAGTGATCCATAGAGAGGCAGTATTACATCTTTCCTCCTGCTGTCGCAACCCTCCTTGTACACACCTCAATATTCTGATTTTGCTGTAGACCTTGTTGCATTGTCTAGTTTGTTTCAGGGAGTCACTGATGATGATGATGATAATGCGAAGACTCCCAGGTGTTATTCCTCTGAAGTATTGGTTAGCTTAACACTTCCATCTAGTATTCTCTCCTGGGGTTCTTATTCCTTATGTCGTCACCTTGCACTTTTGGCACTGAATTTCAACTGCCAAACCTTGGACCACCTCTAACCTTTTCAGGTCCCTCTGAAATTCCCTACCCCCCCTCCTCACTGTCTACCCTTCCAAAGAGCTTGGTGTCATCTGCAGAGACACATCTTGCCCTATTCCTTCTCCTACATCACTGATGAACATACTGAAAGACTGGTCCCAGGACTGACACCCTACGGCACCACACTTGTGACCACCTCTTCTCCCCTTTGACCATGGTGACCACCATCCCTGCTGCCCGTCCCCCACATCCAGCTTCCCACTCATCTTAGTAGGTCCTTTGCTGATCCCAAATCCTCTAATTTCTTCAGCAACCTTCTGATTGGTACCGAGTCAAATACCTTGCTGAATCGATGTAAATCTGCTGCTTGTCCCTTTACACCACCCTTGCTAGCCAGTTACAGAATACTGTCGGGTTGGTCTGACAAGACCTACCTGCCATGAACTACGCATGCTACTATCCTGGAGCCATTTTTTCTCCAGGTGGTTCACAGTCCTCATTAACTAGCGTCTCCTCAATTTTACCCTTAATGGAACGAAGACTGACCGGGTCTGTAATTTCCCTGTTGGCCTGTTGTCCCTCTCTACTCACTTCGTGGAGTGGAACCACCTCCACTGTCCTCCAATCTCTTGAGCCAAACCTGACTATAGTAAGCTGTTGATTAGCCCTGCCATGATTTCAGCCAGTTCTGATGCCAGACCCCTGAGCACCATAGGGTGAATCCCATCTGACCCTGGTGCCTTATCTGTTTTCAGGGCTGCAAGCCCTTTTCTAGTTTCTCTTCTGTGATTATCACTTTCCCCATTTCTTTGATCCCCCTTGCAGCCGCCTTTATGCTGCTTTCTGACCTAGGCTGTCTATCTTCCACGATGAATACTGAGCAGAGGTAGTTGTTTAGAATGGCTGCTTTCACTCATCCTCCTCTGTTGCCCTCCCCATCAGTTTTAGAACTCCCCTCCAATCTTCTTTTTTCCTTGATCTACCTGAAGAACTGTATTTCCTTCCCTTCCCCCTCCACAATACACAGCTCTGCATGTGCTTTTATTTCTGACTACCTTCTTGGCCTCCTTCATCTTTTCCTGGTATTCGTTTCCCCTGTTTCTCCTTGTAGCTAATGAAGGCATTTTTTGGCCCTCCTACTTCCCTAAACTTCTTAGAAAACTAGATTGATCTCTTGTGCCTGTTACCCATAGTAACCGTTCTCAAGTATGATTTAGTTGCTTCAGGAATGGTCCTTTAATTTCTTCCCCCTCACCGCTCCTTGATTTTGTCCATGCCACCATTCAGTAACTTCCTCATCTGGTCAATGTCTCCTCACCTGAAATCCAGAACCACAGCCCTAGATGACAGTATACTGGTGCCGAGGCCAGTTCAAACCATATAGTATTATGGTCACTGGACCCCAGTGGTTCCACAACCCGCCTCCCCCTACCATTTCTGAGTTGTTGATCACCACGTCGAGAATAGCAACCTTTCTTATAGGTTCCTGACTAGCTGCACCAGGTCCCCGACCAGCTGCTCCAGGAGGCAGTCCTGCAATGCATCTAGCAAAACCTGACTTTTGGTGCTTTTTGTTACTGGAATGTCGCAGTCTTTGTCTGGTAGATTGAAATCCCCACCACCATCTCCCTTTACAATGACTCCTTCTCAGTTTCTGCCCCTAGTCCCTCATTCCCTGTCCAGGTGTCTGTAGACCACCCCATGCACAGCCTGTGTCCAGATGTGGTTGAGGCGGTACCCACAGCAATTTTCTGTCCCCATTTTCTCCTTGATGGACCCATCCTCTGTCACCTCTGTTCCTTCCTTGTCGTAGAGGGCTGCCCTACCTCCTTTGCTTTACGCCTGTCTCTCCTGTATAAAGGTATACCTCAGCACTGCCAGGTCCCAGTCATTATTTCTGGTGGGCCCATGTTTCTGTAAAGGAGGTCTAGTTTCACATTTGCTACCATCACCTTGAGCTCGCTAATTTTGTTACCTAGGCACCTGACACTAGGAACCTGTCTTCCAGTTGTGCCTGTACTCTTTTCCTTTTGTCAGCTCCTCTCCTTTGTCCTTTTTCCTCCTTAATTTCCCAGTTACCCCTTCCTACTGCCTTACTGAGTCTCCTGGCACACTTTCTTTTTTTGTTCCTTATGTTTTATTATTGGACAGTTATCCATATACAATTCATAGCCAACAGCTATAAAAATCCATATAGTACAGTCATATGCATTTGCCACAACACTTAGACAGCTGTATTTCAGACTTCATTCCACATTACTGTCCTTTTTCCATTTATTTTTCAACAATCCCCCCAACCCTAACCCCTAACAGTTAACTATTAACTTGGTCTGTGTCCCTTCTTTCTATCTCATCCCCACCTTACCCAGAGGACCCTTCTGTCAATTAAATAACCGCTACCCTCCAGCAGCATTCTTTTCCCCATACTCAGAGCCCAAATATTCTGCCCAGGTTCTCTCAAATCTGTCTTCAAGTCCCTTTTAACCTGTATGTTACCTTGTCCACTGCTAAGACTTTTACCGTGAGTTCTTTCCATTGACCCACTGTAGGCCCCTCATGCAGTGGTCCATACATTTGTATTCCTATTCTAGCCACTGTAAGTAGCACCTTTATCCATCTAGGGTATAGAACCCATTCCCCATTTTCCTCTCCTTCTACCCCCAACAACAATGATTTTTGGGAGATCTCAATGGGCTTTCCTCTCATGGATGTAATTTCTTTAGATATATCTTGCCAGTAGGACTTTATCACTAGAAATCCAGTAATAATGTTGGTATGTCCCCTATTTATTTTGCACTTATTACAAATAAGGCGAGACCAAGGACAAAGCTGTGCACCATAGCTGGTGGATAATATAACCTCTGAATATATTTGAATTGGGCTTCTTTGTACTTGCTACACACTAGCAGTCCCTGGTGGGATTCTAACATTAGCTGCCAGTTAGCATCAACGAAATTTCCTCCCGATATCCGCTCACCATACCTTCGCCTTCTGGGAGGTCCTGAAAAACTTCTCCTGTCCGACCTCACAGCCCTCCCTATTAATCCCTTCTCACACCTGTTGGCCCCATTATCTCTCTTTCCATATCCTCCATCAGTTTCCTTGTTTCCCTAGATCCACCAAACCATTTATAATAACCTCTTGCTTGGAAATATCTATACATGTGTAGGTAGGCGTTCCCTTCTCTTTCACATCCCGGAATGTGCATATGCTCCCCGATGTCAGGTTGCCATGCATTTTACCTTATCCTCCCATAGTTTAAATCCATCATCCTCCAGACCTGGCAGGAAAGCGGGTTCCCCACCAACAGGACCAGTAGAGTCTGACATACCTCAATGCCTTGTCTCTTCTTAATTTTCCCCATGCACATAGGCCCGCCACCACCAGCGGATTAGGTGCATCAAGCTCTATACTGCAAGGCCCTTCTTCCACATGGGTAACTGAAATTCTCCCTGGTGCCCATCTTCTTCTAGCTCGACCCACCCGGCCACCCCTCCTGTCTATGCGCCCAGTTTTGTATGTACCTATATTACGTCACAAAAGTACCCATCATGTCCAGGAAATTTAACCCCCTTGTGCTACTGGCGCTTTAACCTTTTAGACTAATTCTGGGGTGCTTGCACCTCAGATAAAAGTTGTAAAATGCACTTTCCAGTTTCTTTATATCCTGAGCTGTCAGGCCGAAGGGGTCATCTGCATTTAATATAAGATTCTGGGCAAAGCGTTCATTTTAAGGAGGTTGATCCGTCCCATCCAGGAAATACTTAGCTCCTTCCACCTACTCAGGTCTTGTAAAACTTCCCTTATCAGTGGTCTATAGTTTGCCTCATATGGGCTCCCCCTTGTTTTCCTACCTCAATTTCCAGGTATGTAAGTGTATGTTGTACTCTTTTAACCCCCAGGCTTCCTTACTTACTCCCTCCTAAAAACATGATTTTGGACTTTTGCACATTGATTTTATACCTGGAGAAACTGCAAATTGCTCTGTTATCGACAGCATCTTAGGGACTGACACATTTGATTCTGTCAAAAACAGCAGGACATCATCCACATAAAGAGATATGACATACCTTCCCCTGTCTTCCCCTGATAACCTAACATGATAAAAGAAGCTACATTTTCTTCTTAATTTAAAGCGTATATCTCAGCAGGAGTCAGTGTTTGTTAAGATTAAGTAGACAGATAACTTTATTAGAAGTAGAAGGGGATGTATTTAGGGTTAAAAAAGAAAGAAAGAAGGGTCAGTGTGTATTCTGTGCAGTGAAGGGTACTGTATCAGCTGACTTTGCTAAACCAGTAGGAGGAAAGAGAGCTTACCTGGGGTGTGGTTTAGACACTATAAAAGCAGGTGAGTCAAATTACAACTTCCTGTTGCTAGCCTTGCTTGTAGAGCAGAAAGCTAACTAAAAGCTACATTTTCTTCTTAATTTAAAGCATATATCTCAGCAGGAGTCAGTGTCTGTTAAGATTAAGTAGACAGATAACCTTATTAAAGTAGAGGGGGACTTATTTAGGGTTAAAAGAAAGAAAAGAAAGAAGGTCAGTGTGTATTCTGTGCAGTGAAGGGTACTGTATCAATGACTTTGCTAAACCAGTAGGAGGAAAGAGCTTACCTGGGGTGTGGTTTAGACACTATAAAAGCAGGTGAGTCAGATTACAACTTCCTGTTGCTAGCCTTGCTTGTAGAGCAGAAAGCAGCTAACTAAAAAGCTACATTTTCTTCTTAATTTAAGCGTATATCTCAGCAGGAGTCAGTGTCTGTTAAGATTAAGTAGACAGATAACTTTATTAGAAGTAGAAGGGGACTTATTTAGGGTTAAAAAGGAAAGAAAGAAAGAAGGTCAGTGTGTATTCTGTGCAGTGAAGGGTACTGTATCAGCTGACTTTGCTAAACCAGTAGGAGGAAAGAGAACTTACCTGGGAATGTGGTTTAGACACTATAAAGCAGGTGAGTCAAATTACAACTTCCTATTTGCTAGCCTTGCTTATAGAGGAGAAGCAGCTAACTAAAGAAGCTACATTTTCTTCTTAAAAGCATTATATCTCAGCAGGAGTCAGTGTCTGTTAAGATTAAGTAGACAAATAACTTTATTAGAAGTAGAGGGGACTTATTTAGGGTTAAAAAAAAAGAAAGAAGGTCAGTAGTGTATTCTGTGCAGTGAAGGGTACTGTATCAGCTGACTTTGCTAAACCAGTAGGAGGAAGAGAGTACCTGGGGTATGGTTTTAGACACTATAAAAGCAGGTGAGTCAAATTACAACTTCCTGTTGCTAGCCTTGCTTGTAGAGCAGAAAGCAGCTAACTAAAGAGCTACATTTTCTTCTTAATTTAAAGCATTATATCTCAGCAGGAGTCAGTGTCTGTTAAGATTAAGTAGACAGAGACTTTATTAGAAGTAGAAGGGACTTATTTAGGGTTAAAAAGAAAGAAAGAAAGAAGGTCAGTGTGTATTCTGTGCAGTGAAGGGTACTGTATCAGCTGACTTTGCTAAACCAGTAGGAGGAAGAGAGCTTACCTGGGGGTGTGGTTTAGACACTATAAAAGCAGGTGAGTCAAATTACAACTTCCTGTTGCTAGCTTTTTCTTACTAATTGCCCTCCATCCACCCACCCACCCAAGCCAGTTCTACTTTTTATAGCCACTGGATTTGACTGTCAACAGGAACTTCTGTTTGGCAGTAGGAAGAAAGGATCATAGAGAAACATTGGTTTTGTCAACCCTAAAGTAGAAAAAGTAGCTCACCTCCTCCCCAGCTGCTGGTGGTCTGATATTGAGCAAGGAAGAAGGAGGCTACTGAAGAAGATAGGAAGTTGCTGTCCCAGAACAGGAAGGGTGAAGTTGTAAGGAGAGGAGAGACTAAGCATCCAGAAAACAGTAGAGGGACACAAAATAAGACATGATCGGAGGGTGCAGTGCAATGGCTGTAGGCGGCAGTGTTCCGGAAGACATTCTGGAGCCTGCGATGCTGCCTATTGCAGGCACCTCTCTGGTCTGAGAAGGAGTTGCCGTCTCAGGCTGACCTGGCTGGGATTGGTGGAACCTCCTCCCCCCACCAAGACCACCAGGAGATGATACCACTACCTCAGGGTGCCAAGAAGAGGAGGCTGGACAGAGGTGGGCTCCAAGGAGAGAGGTGGTGGAACAGAGTTGCATCCCTCAGCTGTACCTCTCCACAGTTCATTACCGCTCTTCTGGTGGATAGTGGTTCCTCTATGGAGGCACCTGCAGTGGAGACCAAGGAGGAGGGAAACCAGTCACAAAGGAAACCCAAAGGAGGGTGGCATGGACCCCATAGGGAAGCAAACAACTCCTGGTGGGGACTCAGTCATTAGGGGGTAGAAATGGGGAGGAAGGGAAGGGAGGTAGGTGCCTTCCTGGTGCCCACGGCTTGGAGGGACAAGACGAATCCTCAGGATCGCGGGAGGAGCTGCATAGGGGAAGGAGCTAGATGTCATTGTCCACCTAGGAACAAATGACTGAATAGGAATGGGATCAGAGCAGTGCAAGAGGATTGTAGAGTTGGGAAATGGGCTTAGACAAGTAGCGCATATGGTAACCTTCTAGGAGGTGCACTGTCTATAGCAAGGGAGATGCTAGAGCACTTCTCATGAGGGAATCCAATGAGTGGTTGAAAACTGTGGAGCTCAGGGTTTTGGCTTCATTGGGGACTGGGAGCCAACCTGGAGGATGCAGACCTATACTGAGCGATGGTCTGCATCTGTCCGAGGGACCAGATCTCAGGTGAGAGGTTTAAATGCTTCATTAGCAAGCATTTAAACTAGCCAAGGGGGGAGGCACTGAAGAAGCAGGGAACCGAGCTTCCCCACAAAACATGGTGATTAGTGAGGAAAACACCAAGTGTACAGAAGTATTAGGAGCAGAACAGATTTGAATGTAAAAAAGGCAAAGGCAGTAAGGACAGGAAATGGGGCTAAAAGGGGGCAAGGCTATCAAAAGTGGGGTGATGAGTACAATGCCCGTAGTCTGTGTAACAAGCCCCTGAACTAATGGCCTTGATGGAAGAGGATTGCCAGATATTGTGGCAGTCAGCAGAAACATGGTACACAGAGAACCATGACTGGGATGTCAACATACCAGGATACACAATCTACAGGAGGGACAGGAAGGGTAAAGAGGAGGAGATTAGCCTTTATGTAAAGGAAGGATCAAAGCAAGAGATCTAAAGAGAAAACAGCAGGAACAGATGAGGCACTTTGGGTCACCCTGGAGACAGGAGAGCAACTAATAACCGATGGGGTTGTATACAGACCCCATCTCAGGGGAGGTAGGACAAGGAAATGATAAAGGCTTTCTTAGAATGGCAGAAAAGGGGAGATATTGTTGATGGGGGACCTGAATATGCCAGATGTTAACTGGAGCACCCTTGCTGCAGGCATCCAAAACAGGGTCATTCTTGATGCCCTACAGGGGCATACCTCAGACAGCTAGTATCAGAACCCACTCGGGAGGGAGCAATCTTAGACCTTGTAATTTCAAATGGGGATGGAGAAAGAATCTCAGATTTAGAAGTGGGTAGCCATCTGGGAACAGCGCACCACCAAAACAGTATGGTTCACAAAAAACAGCCATAGCAATCTAGCCATACAAAAGCAAGAGTACTAGACTTTAGAAGGCTGACTTTGGGAAAATGAGAGTGCCTCAGAGCACTAGTAAACATGCAAGAAGGAGGGGTGGAGGAACAATGGGGAGTGATCAAACAGCCATCACAGAGGCAACAAACCTTTGTGTAAAGCAAATCAATAAACACAACGAAGGAAAAAAAGCTATGGTTCACAAAAGAGGTGGCAGGGAAGATTAAGGAAAAGGACAGCATTCAGAAATATAAGGAAACACAGAAGAAGCAGGACAGAGACTTTATCAGTTAAAGCAGAAAGAGGCTGGGAAGGCAGTCAGAATAGCAAAGGCCCAAAACAGAGAAGGATAGCCAATTCTGATAAGAAGGGGAAGACCTTATATAGGTACATTAGGGGAGTGAAGAAAGACCAAAGGAGGGATACATGAAGCTTAATAAAGGGGAAGGAATGTAGAGGGTGACAGTGAAAGCAGAGAATACTGAACGAATATTTCGCCAGTATTCACAAAGGAAGAGGAGGGGAGCCTAAACCAAACAAAGAAACACTCTGAAGACGAGGACGATACCAGTCCATTTACAGAAGAAAGGGTTCTGAAAGAACTAATAAAAGTGAAAATTGGACAAAGCAGTGGGGCCTGATGGGATTCACCAAGAATTCTAAAAGAACTGAGGTAGAACTAGTGACATTGCTGACTACTCTCTTTAACAAATCCTGGGAGTAGGGGTGGTACCCGAGGACTGGGGGAGGGCAGATGGGATTCCTCTTCACAAAAGTGGGACAGGACAGAGGCAGGAAACTACAGACCAGTTAGTTTGACCTCAGTGGTAGGGAAATGATGAATCACTTCTGAAGGAAAGAATTGTTGAGTACCTAGAGGCCAGTGAGCTGGGACCCAAGGCATGGAGTTCACGATGGGAAGGTCGTGTCAGATGAATCTAATAGATTTCTTTGACTGGGTGACCAGAAGTAGTAGACAGGAGAGGGCTGTGGACAGAGCCATCTACCTAGATTTAAGCAAGGATGTTGATACAGTCCAACACAAAGATTAATACACAAGAGCCAGCCTTGGAATGGGTCCCAGGTGGTAGCCTGGATAAAAATTGGCTAGACAACAGGGACGCAAAGGTAGTAGTAAATGAGTACACAGTGAAGAAAGGAGGGTTACTAGCAGGGTACAGCAGAGGGTTCAGTACTAGGACCGGTCCTTTTTAATGTCGCTATAAGTGACATTGCAGAGAAACTGGAAGGAAAAGTATGTCTTTTGTAGATGACTAAAGATCTGCAACAGGGTTGATACACAAGATTAAGTGGAAAGGATGAGAAGGGACTTAGCAAGGTTGGAGAAATGGTCAGATGTATGGCAGCTCAGATTCAATGCAAAGAAGTGCAAGGTAATGCACATGGGAAACAAAACCAGAAGAAGCGTACACTAATGGGGGTGAGATACTGACAAACAGTAAAAATAAAGAGGACCTGGGATAATTATATCAGATGACCTAAAGGTGGCAAGCAATGTGAGAAGGCAGTAGGAAGGCTGGGGGATACTTGGATGCATAGGAAGAGGCATCAGTAGTAGAAAACAAGAATTGTTATCCCTCTGTACAGACAGTTGGTGAGACCCCATCTGGAGTACTGTGTGCAGTTCTGGAGACCTCATCTCCATAAAGACATAGACAGAGTGGAGGCTGTCCAGAGGAAGACAGCAAAATGGTGCAGGGTCTGCACCAGAAGACATATGAAGAAAGACTAAAGGAGCTTAATATATACTCTTACAGGAAGGGAGAGAGGACATGAGAAACTTTCAAGTACCTCAAGGGAATTAACAAAGTCCAAGAGGGTAGCATCTTCCAGAAAAAGAGATGTGCAAGAACAAGGGCACAATTTGAAGATAGAGGGACGGCTCAGGGTAATGTGGAGTAAGTTTTTCACAGAGAGGGTTGTGGATGCATGGAACAGCCTCCCTGAGGAGGTCGTGGAGACAAGAACAGTGGAGACTTCAAAAATGCATGGGACAGGCATAGGCAGTCCTAAGGCGGTGTAAGTAAAGTAAGCTGTTGGTTAACTAGGATCTGCAGCTTATCTGTTAGATAGGAAAATGGGCAGACTAGGTGGGCCAAGCCGGTCCTTATCTGCCGTCAAATTCTATGTTCTATGTTTCTATGTTTATATCAGGATCATCTCTGATTTTTGATTGCCAGGGGCTCTATTGCCAATGCAAATAGCAAAGGTGACAGGGGCATCCCTGTCTTGTTCCCCTATATAATCTGAACTCCGGTTGCTACTCCATTAATTAGGACCTGTGCCCTTGAGGTGTACACATAGAATGCTCCTACCATCTTTAGAAACTCTTCCCCAGCCCAAACCTCTGCAGAATATGCAGCACATATTCCCACCAATTCTATTGAAGGCTTTTTAACGCCCATTGAAAGGACACAGGCCTCACCTGGGTGCCTCTCCCCCACCAGATGACATTCAGTAGCCTCCTTAGGTTATAGTGAGTGCCTTCCTTTACGAACCCAGTCTGATCCGGGTTGACCAATAGGAGAAGTACCTCTTCTAATCGGTTTGCTAAAACTGGTCATGATTTTGCAATCATGGTTCAGGGCGAGATCGGTCTAAAGGACCCGCATTCTCCAGGTTCCTTCTAGCTTTGAGAAGAACAGTGATCAAAGCCTGGCAGCACATGCTAGGATCCCTCCCCTTCCTGGTCTCTTGTAAAATATTATACAGTGAGGCCACTTCTTTCAACAGCTTATAAACCTCCGCCCCAGCCCATCAGATCCATAGCCTTCCCATTTTCAACTGACTGATCGCATTTTTAATTTCCATCACTGTTATTTTCCTTCAGTTTTCCCTTTTGTACCTCAATTAGACATGTATTCCATCTCCTTAAAGAGCCTTCCCTTCCCTTTCTCCACCTTTCCTTGACACTAAGCCCTGTATAACTCCTCGTAAAACTCCTTAAATCTATTACAGTTCTCCTTCCTCCTTAAGTATTTTCCCTCCCTGTTTTCATTTGCACTATCCTTTGACTACTTTTCCCTCCTTCATAAGCCCGAACCAATAGGGGCCTGCTTTACTGCCCCACTCATACATCCTCTGTTTGCAAAGAAAATGTTAGTATTCACTTCCTTACCCAGATTGATATTAAGCATCTCCCTCGCCAACCTAAGCTCTCTCTGTTTTCTTCTCCTCCTCCTCCCCTGATTACTTCCTTCTCTAGGTCACCTATTTTGACTTCCAGGTCTCTTTGCTTCTGCCTTTTTCTCTTTTTTTGTAGCTGTGTATCCAATTATAACCCCTCTTATGAATGCTTTGCCAGCTTCCCAGTATATGCCCTCACTTTCCACTGTACCCTATTTGTCTCCTCATAAAATTTCCATTGTTCTTTTACAAAATCCGAAACTCCTCCCTAGCCAACATATATGTAGCAAATTTCCAGCGACCCCTCTGTATATCATTCTGACCCAGGGCAATCTCCATTTCCCCATGGCATGGTCAGATAGAAATATTGGCTATGTCCCATTGCTCTAGTATACTAATACAGATCTCAATGAATATATACATAGTCCAGCCGTGACCAGGAACGATGTGGGTTGGAGAAAATGTATATTCCTTCACCCCGGATTAGCTGTTCTCCATCCATCATTTAGGCCTAATTCTGTTAGTCAAGCAGCCATTGTTGTATATACCAGTCCGTCCTGTCCCTGTTCCCTAGGTAATCCATTTTAGGGTCTGCCACGTAGTTAAAGTCCCCCAATATCAGATTAAGTAATTGTTCCTTAACCAGAACATCAAACACCTTCTGATAAAAGCTCCGATCCCTATCAGCCAGTGCATATAGATTTCCAAAAGTAATAATTTTGCCCTCAAGCTCCCCTCTACAAAAACATACCTCCCTTCTATAGTGTCTCTCACCACCCTCAATGTTTAAAGGGCAGGTGCTTGTGAATTAGAACTGCTGCCCCTCTTATCTGGATTGTAGGCTGCTGCGTGACACTCCCCCACCCAACCTCATACGACTTTTTGTGCTCACTATTTGATAGATCGTCTCTTGCAACATAGCCACTGAGACCCTATGTCTTTTAGGGCCATTAAAATCTTAACCCCTTTGCGGAGATGTAAAACCTTTTATGTTCAGGAGACTATTTTAACCCCAAAGGAGGCGTACTATTAGTTATTTCTCTAGTATGAATGTCCTAAAGCGTCCTGGTCACAACTCGACCTTTTACCTCTAGCAGATGCCATATGGCACAGACCATTCTGAAAACAGTAAAAATACAAGTGAACAATTGAACAATACATAAACGTGTGAGAATAACTTCTTTGCCCCCCTCCTCGGTTCATTTTCAAAAACAGCCCTTCTTTATCACTTCCTCCCTGTGTTGACCCTCCCTCCTCCCTAACCCCAACTGCCTCTCCCTCTACATATACTCGATCTTCAGTACATAATCACTCCCCATACTCGCCACTCCTGC
The DNA here is from genome assembly GCA_016271365.2 of Neoceratodus forsteri. Classification (NCBI taxonomy): domain Eukaryota; kingdom Metazoa; phylum Chordata; order Ceratodontiformes; family Ceratodontidae; genus Neoceratodus; species Neoceratodus forsteri. The sequence goes on from CM057450.1 coordinate 942,513,475, forward strand.
TCTGTCTTTCTTAACCCAAACTTATCCTCGTGCTATATTGCCTCAAAATGCCCCAACCATCTATTTTGTTATGTTATTAGTGTACTGCCCGCGCCCCCCTCTAAATCGTTGTCTGCACCAACCCCTTCAATTCGTTGCCCTCCTCTCCCCGCTGTATTCACCCTTAGTACTATCACCATGCATTTTGCCCCACCAAATCTTACAGAGCCACATTCCAAGAGCCCACTCAGGCGTTCCCCCATCCATCTGGGCTTCTCCATCCCCCCACCTGATCCTCGACTCCTGCTTTTGTTAGGCATGCCTCCTTAATTCAAGCATTATGTGTATTGCTGTATTTGCGCTTTCCCAGTTTAGCCCTCTTCACCGCCATGGGGAGAAACAGGAAAAAGGTGGACACTCCGCCCACGGTGCCACATGCTCCTGGCAGAGAAAAGTTCTGTCTCTAGTCCACACTCGTGGAGGCCGCCAGCAACCCTTCCACCTCCCCATGCTAGGCTTTATAAACTTGCAGCATGATCGCCCCATGGAATAATCTGCCTCTTTCAAAGGCCCAGTTCTGTCTCTAGTCCACGTCAGTCGAGGCCTATGGGGTCATATCCCTGTTGCTCTTTAGAGCCAAATTATAACTCACCAGTGTTCCTCCCCACCACCTGCAGATCCCTGGAAGTCTGCTCTCTGGCCACCATGGGACTGGGGGAAGAGCAACTGAAAACAGTGCAGACAGATCTCCAGCTCCTCCATACTTTCCTTTCCCCGCTGTTTATTCCCCTAGTAAGTGCTGACACCGATCCAATTCGCCGGATCACCAAATCAACTTCCATCTTCTTCACCACTCTCCACGTACTCTGGTCCCACTATGTTCTCCCATTCTTCCTGTCCCAGTCCTCCGGGAACATTTGCAGCTTCTTTGACTCCCAAAATGAATATGTAGCCCCTCGATTTTTACTTTGACTGTAGCCGGATATACCATGAAGAAATCGAGCCCCTGCCTCATCCCATCCATCAGTGTACTGAACTGCTGCCTCTTCTTCTGCATTCTTTGAGACATATCTTGATGTAGGGTTAGCCTGTGGCCTTCATATACTAGCTCTTTCTTAGTTCTAAAGCCACCAATAAGGCCTGCCTGTCTGGATAGTGATGCAGCCTGAAGATCACCTGTCGAGGAGGTTGCCCATCCTGAGGGCCTCGGGGCCAAGGCCCTGTGTGCTCTCTCAACTTTAAGCTTAGACTTGGGCAGGTCCACGTCTAGCAACTTTGGCAGGGTCTCTGAGCAAAACTTGAGCAGGTTTCCCTAGCTCCGTTCCCTCCGGCAGGCCCCTGATCACGCAGATTATTTCTCTTGCTATAATTTTCCTGATAATCTAGCAACTTCTTTAAGCTCTTCTACCTCTTTTCTAGCTTTTGTATTTTGGACGGGCTTTCACTGCTTTGGTCCTCGAGGTCCGAGATTCTTTGTTCCACCTCCTGATCTGCCTCATGTGCTGCTTCAGTTCTTGTGCTAGCCCTTCAGGGTATGCTCCAGACTTTCCCAAGCGTGGTTTAAAGTCGGCCAAAATTTGCTCTGACTTAGCCCTGCTGATCGCAGCTACCTCCGCTGCCGATAGTGAAACTGGGCCTGGTCCACCACTTGTGCTTCCCTCGTGGAGTGGAGTTTTCTGCTTTTACCCGCAGGCCTGACTTGCCCAAGGTGATGTATTCATCCATCTCCCGGTATTAAAGCAACTGTTTCGGTTAGGCAAATTATTTATTTACTTAAATAAGCACTTTTATTTCTGTAGTAAAGACGGAGCTCCCAGAGTAGTGCGACCAGTCAGATCAGCTGCTCATCGCGCCCCTGGTGCGCTTTCTTAATCTGTTATGGACCCCTGCCTTGCTGCTTCCACAATCACTACTTCTAGTCCTCACTTCTGAGGGAGTCCTTGCTAGGTTCCCCTTTGCTCTTCATCCTCCTTGATTTCCCAGCCTCAGACCCCTCCAGTTTAAATGTTAGCTACATAGACATCAAACTTCTGCTCAATCGCTAGTCTTCTTTGTTAGGTGAAAGCCATTACCTTGAAGAGCCTCCTGTCCCAGAATTCCCCATTCTCCCACAAAATGGTACCCTTTCTCCTCACACCATCCTTCCAACCAACCATTAAATTCCTCAGTCTCCTCCTCCCTTGCTCTATCCATTCTGTTCTCCTGTCCCACACAGAGGACATCGGAAAGGGTCAGGAGAGCTGAGTGTGCCTTCAGTCTGATCCCAGCCCTTGAAAGATAGGTTTGACCTCCTTGTGCCTCTGCCCTTCTATCCTCGCTTTCTGCCCTCCTCTATTAGTCCTTTTCCCCTAACCCTATAAATATTGTCTCTGATAAACAAACCTCCTTCTGCTTCTCCCCAGTATCCCCTCTGCCATTCTGGAAGCTCCCTTGCTTTAAACCCTTGAGAAAGCAGCTCACGCGATGGGCTTGACCCTAAGTTACTCTACCTATCTGCAGGCATAATAGTCCCCCCTCCCGTCTGACCTCTTAAATCTCTCTTCCTCTTCAGCTTCTGTCCCTACCACCTGGAAGCATGTGATTACTCCCTAAGGGTGGTGACTCCTCCTCTCCCAGTAACTGTAGACCTATATCTCTCCTCCTATCCTTGCTAAATTACAAGAGCACATGGTTCTCTCAGAACTCTCTTCTTACCTCACGGACTCCTGCTTCTTCACTCTTTTTCAATCTGGTTTCCGTAAGTACCACTACTTACCTAGTTAGGCTCCCTGCCATCCTCTCAGGGATGGATTGTGGCCTAATCACATCTGCTATTTTATGCGACCTTGCTAAGGCATTGACACAGTCTCCCACCCCTTCTAAACAATCTCTTTTTGTGCTGGGCTGTCGGACTCAGCCAGAAACTGGTTCAGGGACTACCTTATAGGTATAACCTAATCAGTTAGAGTTGCAGACTCTATTTCCACCCCTCCCCATTAACACTGGTGTGCCCCAGGGCTCAATGCTTGGACCCCTTCTATTCTCTTTATTTCTAAATGACTTTCCTTCGGTCTGCACCTCAACCTCCATCCACATGTATGCAGATGGCACTGTCCTGTATACCTCGGCCATTCTCCCACGGATGTTGCATCCAGACTCCAGCATGACTTTGACAAGGTTCAGCACTGGCTAGGCTCACATCAACTGTCTCTAAATGCCAAAAGACTGTCTCCGTGTTCTTTGGCACAAGGCAGAGACTTGCTCGGCTCCCCTCCCTTCCTTCCTTCCACACCCTTCATGGACAAACTTGAGTACACCACCTCCTTCAGATACCTTTGGGTTTGGCTTGACGAACACCTCAGCTTTTCTGGACATGAGGATGCCATCCTGAAAAAACTGCACCCCAAGCTAAGTACACTGTACAGGAACTGCAGTTGTATACCACTATCGGCCAGGCGTGTACTTGTCCAGAAAATTATACTCCTATATTTGACTACAGTGATGTAGTCTGTAGAAGCTGCTCCCAAGACTACCTAACCAGATTGGACACCATCTTCCACTTCTTCTGTCGCTCTGCGTTGGGCGCCACCTTCTCACTCACCACTGTGATCGCTCACAAATCCCTTGCCTTTCCCTCTCTTGAAAACATGAGGCTCTCCCATTGTGCTAAATTTGTGTCTAAATTCTGGTTTGGTTCTCTTCCCTCTTATCTCTCCTCCTCCATATCCCTCCCTCCTCCTTCCTCGCATTCTCTGAGATCCTGTGACACCAGAACCATGGTGGTCCCCGCCAAGCTACCTCCACTGGTCAGGCTGTTTTCCCACTACTTCCCTAAAGTTTGGATCTCGCTTCCCATTAAATTAAACACCCCTTCCCTTTCATCCGTCTTTACACAACTTAGTTTCTCACACTTGCAGTTGTGCTTAAGTTCCCATTCACCTCATCCTCCGAGGTCACACTAAGTCACACAAATGTCTGCTGTCTTGCAATCTGTAACCTAATGCAGTTGGCTCACTCTGCATCTAGATGTAGCGATTAAGCACTGCCAATTTATTTTTTAGCTCTTATGATATTTATTATAAAGGTTATATTCATGCATGTATCCTAGTTAATTGACTAAGAATGTTGTTACTCCGCTCCCTTTCCCTTTGCAATATTGGACTCTCTGTAGAAGGCGTTAATCTTAAGCACTTTAATCGTTACCTCTTTTGTATATGTTGCAATGCAAATCCAGTATGTATGTTGATTATGCTAAATATGTTGTATTCCACTCCCTTTCCCCAAGGATGCTCCTGGAAACTAGCAACTTGCTGCTCAGTGAGCCTTTCCTGGTGAAATGTTTCAATAAATAAGATGGGCTAGTTCACCAGGTGGTTGGTACCCAAGTGTACCAGCACCCCAAGTTCCTCCTCCTGTCCTATCCCTATCCCAGGTGGCAGATGCACCTGGAAGGCATCTGAGGCCCCCATTTTAGCCTCCTTTCCACCTTCTTCCTCCGTGGTCCCCGACCACTAAGTACTCCTTGCAACCATCTTCCTGTTCTTTCCGTTGATTACCACCCATCTTGTTCACCTTTCCTGACTGATTTAGAGCTTCTTCCCCAAAGGCGGCCAATATCTGCACCTTCTCCAGTGGTGCAAAGTGGATTCGAACCAGGGAGCTTGGATGACTTTCTTGTGATGGCTGCTGTGTCCTTCCCTCCACTGCTGTCCAGCCACCCCCCATGCTGGGTCTGTGGGGGAGTGGAGGTTCTGTGTGTGTCTGTGGTAGCCAGTTCAGCTGGTGACACAGCAGGATATTTATTCCCTTGCTGCTACTACCAGCTGTGCCTGCCACAAATGTCCCGCATATTTGACAGTGTCCCCTCCTCCAGTCCAGAACATAGCCCGGAATGAGCACCTCACAGTCTCTGCAGTGACTATCTCCCTGCGCAGTACCTGTGATCCATACTGCCTGTCGCTTCCTTCTTGCAAAACCTATTGACTCTTTCCTGCAATGCAGTAACACCCCAGTACTACCTTACTGTCCTATAGCTGCCTGGTTAGTCAGTCTATCGCATATTTGATTTATGCATCAGTTTACTGTATTTGTGTGAAAAGTTAAGTGTTTCTCTCTGACTTAAACTGCTGGCTGCAGTGTTGTGCAGAGCTATTGTGATGTCATCTGTGTTGTGAAAGTTGCTCTCAGATTAGTTCAGTAGTGCATTGTGATGTACCAACCCTTAAAGTGATAGGAAACATTTTACACCTCTAGATGCCCTCCTGTTTTCCAGTATTCAGATATGCTTTAACCTTTTGTTAAATTTATAATCTGATTTCTTTGCCTTTCTAACTGTTCTGAACCCTGTCTCCTTCAGTTGCCGTCCCTCTTTTATACTGTCTGAATGTTCTCATCAGTAACACATTCCAAGCCATTCAGATCAGTAGTATGGAATGCTGTAACTAATGCCATAGAAATGAATGTCTTAGAAATGTAAAAAGAAATAGCAGTAGGTGGTGAGGCGTGGGGGACTCTGTGTAGACCTGAGGGCACCTCAAAGCTGGATTATTACATTTATCAAAAGTTTGTCAGAGCATATCGAATGCATATCTGCCGTAGAAAAGGGAATGGGAGGGCAGTTAACCTATGTAAAAATAATTTCCTATTAACTTTAAGATGGTGATTGTGACATGCAAGAAAAGATGTTGTTTTGTAAGTTTAGTGCCAAGATAAGATGTTTACCTTGCACACTTCATTTTACACCTGTTGTGTAAACAATTAAAACAGAAAGTGTATCTTACCCTTATTATTTGATAACAAGATACAACAGAAAGTGAACACAGGCCTCAGTTGCAAGCACTTGGGTAGTGCTTACAGTGGTCAATATAGGAAGAATGCCCCAGTGAAGAAACTAGCATCGGTCCTGTGGTAACACCACCATCACCACATGCTGGTCACTGGACTAAAGCCACTAAAGATGAAAGGAAATTGAGACTGAAGGCAAAACTATAAATAAAATAGTATAAATATAATAGCCAGCAGGCTGTCAAACACAATTGAAAGCAGCACTTTTTCTACCCTTGCCCCTGTCTCTCCCTTACATAATCCCACATTCACGGGCAGAAACTGCTACTGCACTTCATCCTGACACTAGCGGCACTGTGTGATGCGCTCTTCCTATTATGGTATTGCTTGGTCTCTAAATCTATTTTTGCCAAGTTGGCTATAGGTATATACATCATATTAGCTGTGTTTTTGCTGACATGTTGCAGAGGAGGGCAACCAAAATGGTGAGTGGCCTGCACAGCACACCATCTGGAGATGGACTGAGGGAGCTAAATATATATTCACTGGAGGAAAGGGGCATAATTGAAACATATTAATACCTCTTGGGGAGAAACAGAGTGCAAGTAGATACAATCTTCCAAAAAGTAAGTGCTGTAGGACTAGAGGCCACAATAATGAAGCCTGGAAGGGGGGCTCAGGGAAATGTGAGGAAATACTTTTGCACAGAGGAGGTGGTGGATAAGTGGAATGGGTTGCCAGCTGTGGTAGTCAGGGCAGAAGCGGTTACAGGCTTCAAGAGGGCATGGGACAGCCATATAGGGAGCTTGAGAATGCAATAAGAGAAGACATGTGGCTAATTAGAGATACACTTGCACATGAAAAGCACTAAAATGGACAGACACGGTGGGCCTGTGCACCTTATCTGCCGTCAACTTCTATGTTTCTATGTGTATAATTAGTGCAGTGTAGTATCCATGTTACTATATTACCTCTTAAGTTCACATTTGTAAACAAATCCTTACTGAATTTTGTATGCTTTCCTGGTAAAATACATTTCAGTTAAATAATGTAAAACAAACTTCATTATGAAGACTTGACTGTTTCGTTCTTAAAAACTGGAGTTGTAAATCACTGGACACTCGGTCTTAACTGTGGCTTAGATCAGAGGTGAAGTGACTTGGCTTTTCTCAGCTCAGCTCCAAGTTAACAGTAGTGTCCTCTACAAAAACCATCTCCAACACCACCACCACCACTATTTAGTGATACATTTGGGCATTTCAGGCCCCATTTTATTCACAGAGGGTGGTGGTGCAAAATGAGGAAGCGTGGGGAGGGGCAGATTCACCCCATTGCACTGCCACCCTTTGCACTATGCAGAAACTCCTACTTAGTCACAGCAGGTAGACCGGTAGGCATGTAGGTTGTTTATTGCTACATAGCATCCTTGCAGGACCCTGAGTACCTGAAATCCAATCTATACAGAAACTAGAAAATTTAAAGGAAACTCAACAAATCAGAAAACAGTCCAACTTCCCTAACCCAAATGCATTTTGACCCCAGTCCAGGATTGTGGGCATTATTATAGGCAAAACCCAGGCTAACTCAGTGATCCCTTACCCCTAATACAGAGTGCGTTGTCATCCATTTTATTTTATTTATTTATTTAGTTTTTGTTTACTGGGTAAGGTGCTGAAACACAAAATATGACTATTTTCAGACACGACCGGGAGGTTACAATACAAACTTGGCAGACAAAACAAATAACAGGTATAGTTCAGAGTTAATCAACCATACAAGGAAAAATCGACATGATATTCTGTGGCGTAAACAGTATTGCTAATATGCAGAGACAGTGGCAGCAAAATACATAAGAACAGTGCTGTTGGCTGACAGGCTTATGCAGCACACCTGGGTGGGGGTGGGGTTACTCTGCGCGTCACTGATGATGCAAGGCCAACATCAGTCTGCCTATCATCATTAATTACGCAAGATAATTTTTTAGCACACACACTCCTCCTCCACCCCCAGACCTGAACTGATATAGAGTTTAGAACCTTTGCCTGTCATTCTTCTATGGTGCCTTATTTTGGGGAAGGGGAGATATATGCTGAAAAGGATATATATAACAGATACTAAATGTAGTTATGGTTTATTTTCATTTCATTTATTGCAGCCAATGGATAGTTGGAATGTAAAACAAGCTCTGTAGTGCCTTTTTTATATTATCAGATGTGCTAATATAAAACACCACAGAAATGGAAGTATTTATTTTCTTTACAACTTATTTACCAAGCATAGCCCAACATGGGTGCAGCACATTGTTTTCATTGACATCCTGCTTTCTCCCAATTTTACAGCTACGAGCACTGAATCACAGGAGATCAGTTGACTTGCTCAGGGTCACGCGGCAAATAAGTGGCTCTCGTGGGATGTGAACAGTGATCTGCTAATTCACAGTTCAGCACTCTAACCAGTAGAAGACCACACAGCCTTCAACATGCCTCACATTGTCTTTTAACAGGACCTACATTCTGCTTGAAAGGCTGCTATGCAACCTGCTGCGCCCACCGCGGGCTATCGTGTTCAAACTCTAGTGGTCTGTTTGGGGCAGTCCTGAGCGTTTTAGGAGTCAAATGCAACTAGCAGTAAAATGGCATTTCTCAGCGTAGTGACAACCCACACCTCCTAGAGAATATCTGCAAAAGAAGTGCCTTTTAATGATACTTGTGCATAATTTAGACGAACATAGCTGCTGTCACTGACAGCAGTAACATTTTCCTTTGATTTATAAGAGCTGTACAAAAACTCAGTTTTTTAAAACTTATTACCTATTACATTATTGTATGCCCTTGTGTCCCTGTGTGATTTTAAGCCTTTCAACCAACCTCCCACAGGGTACAAAGTAAGATATGTAGCATAGCAGGTTTCCTACATGAAATTCCGTGCTGTACGCTACCAAAGTATCTGTTTGTGTAACGCTTACTGCTTTACATAAGGCTTTCTGGTTTATGAGCTCTGACAAATATTTGGTTTCAAAATAGGAAGTGCCACCTCTGTTGCCCTTCTTGCTAGCAAGCATTGATCTTCATCAGCATTTTCGTCAAGAAACAAACTGCTGTGCAGATTGTTTCACTGTTGGTTTTTTCGCTATTTCCATTGGGCATTAGAGACATTCTGCATGGGGTACACCCCTCTCCCCCTGAGGTGTACAGAACAGTTTCATCAGTGATTGTTCCGTGGCTCTTGGGTCTTCAGAAATTATGGTGTTTAACAGCACATTTCAGTTGTCTACAGGGGAAAAAACATCATTATAGGCTTTTATTGTTTTACAGAAAAATAAAACAAAAACTTCATGGTCTATCGGAAATTGTAATTTACAGAGAAATAGAGGAAAATCACCCTGGAGTTACAGGATAAACTTGAGTCTGACCTGGGACCTAATAGCTACAGCAGTGTAACAGATGTTCATGTGGTTTGTTTCATGAAAATGACAAAAAGTCTACAGCTAGGGTCTGATTCCTAGTTGGGAGAGGCATGTTCAGGTCAACACTTTAATTAAAAGGTATCTTTAGAATACCTTTTCTGAACTCTTGAGTGAGCAGTGCAGTGTTGCTAATCCTTCCACTGGATCAGTATGAACAAGCCCAGGAGCAGCTTAAGCCATCCATTCTGGGTGTTTTTGGTCGCTGCGGTGTTTGGGAGCAGAAAACACTGCAGGGGTTTGCATCCTTGCATTGACCCTTGCAACCACCTGCAGTGATACAGCTGCTTGAAGAGATTCTAGGTCAAGGGTTGAGGAAAAGAGTGCACAGACAGAGTGTATGGGAGGAGGATTATTTTCAAAACCTGACATCCCCGGCACCAGGTTCAGGATGGAGGGAGGAAAGCTCGAAGGAGTAAGTGGGAGGCAGATTTATTTGGCAAAAATATAACTTGTTTGAATTGAGAGAGGGCATCAGTAGAGCTGCCTGCAATCCCCGCACACAGAAACTGTAATACTGCACTAACTCTGCTGTAATGTAAACATACATGTAAAGCAGTAGCAAGAGCACTGTTTCCTCTCTTGAAAGAATCTACCTAAAAGAATATGTAAAATTAGAGGAATTAGGCAAGTCATGACAAGTGCATGGAGGCCGTGAAAAAAGCAATACGGGTTTAAAAAATCTCTCTGGCTGACAGAAATTGTGGAACTTTGTCACCTATAATATGTCATGAAGGAAATGAATAGGGTCTTGAGTTTTCATACAGATGATCGTGTCACTTTAGATAAAAGGAACACTCACAGTGTTCGTGTGTGTTCATGTTCAGAGCCGAGACTTTTCTGTTACAAAGAAAATACTGGCTCACAGTGGTACCAAAAAATTAACTCTGCTGGTGAGTAGCAGGGGCTGCTGTCTATATTGACAGTAATTTCATATTGCCATTGCAAAGCTGTGTGTGCGTATGTGTGGTTTTGTGTGTGTGTGTGGTGTGGTTGTTTTCATGATGCAGTAGGCTATTTCACAGCAACAAAATCAAAAATGAATTAAGCTGTCGGACTTGGTGGGCGGACATTACCATGAGGTAATGGACCACATTTGGAGCAGCGCAACCCGAGTGAAGCTGTGGGTGCTTAACACATCGACAGGTCCATTACCTCTCAGTAATGTCCTGCTTTGAAAGGTCTTATAGACTGTTATAAATCTGTAGGAGAAACAGTAGCGGAAAAAATAAGTTTAATCTTTTTGATGGTTGCGGTTCCTCCCTCTAGTGCTTGCCATTTTCATCATTTCCTACTTACTGTCAGAGATGGATCCAGAGGTTTAAAATGGAAATTAAACACAATAAGTAATAGAATAATTGTAGCACAATCCTTGTGGAGATGCAAGATCTTGGTTTTGGCATCTGCAGATACCACAAAATCTACATTAGCATTAATTCTAAAGATGCAAAATATGTTGTTGTTGTTTCCCTTAGGGTAGCCTTTTCGGTTGTACTATGTGTCTTCAGGGCAAATACCATAATTCGCATTTATGTGAACATAGTGTTGTGAACTGTAAGAATATGCAGTATTATACTAAGCAAAAGTTTGAACTTTGCAGAAAGATAAGAATAAAGAACAGAGAATAAATTTAATATGGTGTATGGTAGAGTGTTGTTCTGTATAGGATTCCATCCCTTTCAAAATGCTGTTGTACCACAGTTCAAAGGTCATGGAATGTGATTCTACCCTACTGTGGTAGAACAGCATTCTGGAACCTCTAGAGACTGCATGAGTCAGTTTCATTTTGAAAGCAAAAGAACTCATGCACACATTTTCACACAGTACTATACACTATAAAAAACACAGGATGAACAACTCTGTGCACAACCAGTGTGTTTTACCACCTCAGGTTCTGAGTCCCATGGACCTCTGAGCTTTGCTCTCAAGGTCAGAGAGATGGAACCCCTCCGTGTGGGTGAACACACTGGTTGTGCCTCAGATGCCATCAGTATTCTCTATACATTATGGTTAATAATGTATTCTCATAGTGAAAGTGTTTTCCTAAAGGATGTATCATCAGCTTCTGGCTGTACTGCCTGCAGTACTTTCCATGCCAGTGGGATGTCTTTTTTTTTTTATGCATACGGCGACTTTGCAGGCTTTAGGCCCCCAAAGCTCTTACCTTTTCTCCAAAATACTCCCTTGCGGTACAGCCTATCCCAGCCTCCCTCCTGACACTAGCCCCTGCAGCCATCCTGTCTCTGTCTTTGCCAGCTCCTATTCTATACCCTACCTTCCCTTATCCTAACCTGCTATTATCCCTACTGTTCACAATCTTGCCATTCCCTATCCATTATCCCCTGCACTTGTCAGTATTTGACCACATTTTTATTTATCTATTTTTGTTGTACTTTCTAAATCGCATTTTCAGGACTACTACTGCAATACTCCTGCTACTGTATGTTTTGTCATGCTATGACTGTAAAAATCTCCATGATCCTACCAGGACCACCCTGTGTACTACCTATAATGCTTAGCTTATTGTTAAATGTTTTGAAATACTGTGTATACTACCTGTGCTGCTTAGCCTATTGTTTAATGTTTCACAACACTTGTTTATGAATCTCGATGTAATCTACTGTTTGTTTACCTGCAGTGTCTGCCCTGTAACCTCCAGTGCGTGCCTGAAAACAGTCATCTTTGGCGCAGCCACCCACCCGTAAACAAAAACTAAATAAATGTAAACCTTTTTTCTGTCAGCAGTGTGTGTGTGTGTGTGTGTGTGTGTGTGTGTGTATGTGTCAGAGAACTCTGAACCCACAAATACAGATTAGCTCATAACAGTGCCCATTCACAAAAGACTTTGCCACAGGCACAGAATGTGAGAGAGCGTTTTATGAATAGGACCCTAGATGTAGTGTATATCTTGCATGCAAATTGCCAGCCCCTCCCGTAGATTGCGAAGTGAATCTGCCCTTATAGTTTTAATGCATGACTTTTTGCAAAACACGCCTTTTTAAATCATGGAAGCATAGTGGAGAATTACTTGTCCGTTGATCAAGGGACATTTTATTTATTAATATTATTTTAAATTGGAGGTGTGGGATATGGAACAGGGGACTGAAAATGTTGAATGTGGGTGAACCATTTCTACTTTCTGTGATTAAAATGTGATGCTTTTTCCACATGTATACCTTTGAAACTAAAGCATATGTATGCCTGTAGCTCAGCCAGCAGTATTCCTAAAGTGACCTGCAGCTGCCAGCCTGTACTGGTGGGGGTTTGTTTTGCTGCATGACAGGAACTTTTGGGGGCAATTCTAAAGTAACTTATGACATCCAAAACCAATTATATTACTACAGCTTGTGTAACCTCCTTTTTGCTTTTCCTGTTACGAGGGCAGGTATAGTATATCTTTCAAGCCAGTGAATTATAATTAAGAATGAAAAATTAGCACTGGGTATTGGGCTTGAAAATCCTCTACTGGGAGGGCCAAGATGTGGGGTTTGGAAGGAACTAGGCTTGAATCAGGACACAGGCCAACATTTAAAACAGCTTAGTCCTAGCTCTCAAATCTGTCAGCCCATCTTGAACATTTCCTTTATTAAAAAGGAGAGAGGCATTATTAGTTGTAACTAGAGTCATTTCCCGTACTGGAATATTCTGTGTTTTCCATTTATGGTCAGACATGTATTCAAATATACCCTAATCGAGCCCTGTGGTGTATATTTAAAACACATGAAGTAGTGAGACAGTACTGTAGATGATTTAAATATGACACGATGTGGACAATGTAAGAGCATATCTGAAACATTCACATTGAGAATATATTTTCCATCTATTGTTTTTGTGCAGTATGTGCCATATATGCAGTACATCATTTGCCTTTTCCACAGTCACATGGGATTGTTGATAACTGGTCGCAAATGTCACTTACTGTCAGTCACAGCTTTATGCCTTGTTGTGCCCTCTGCGGGCAGGGGTCCAAGCCTTCCCCACATGTTTGCAAAATCCATTCTTAAAGAGCTAGTTTACTGCCTGGAATTAATAGTAATTTTCAGATGCAGTCAGCCATCACATCTTAGATCTAGTATTTTTATTTTCTGTTTCTTTTGCTAATTAGAAGATTTTCCACCTGGCAGTACTGGCCTGATGTGTGGAGCAGCACTCTGTTTGGAGGCTAAACAAATCAGTTCTGTTCCTCCTACTACATCATCAGAAATGTGATCAAACACATTGAGGCACCACAGCTCTTGCAGCCAGAGCAGTGACTTTCACAAGTTACCAGTCAAAATGCAAAATTGTGACATCACTAGTAACCAAGAAGAGCCAATCCCTGCTGCTTCATGTGAAAGAGAATAATCTGGCAGTGAGAAATGATTCACCTTAGTTACTAGTGATGTCACAGTCAGTGTGGTCTCAGTGTTGATGTAGTGGGAGGAACAGAACTGACTTTTTTTGCCTCCAGAGTGCTGCTCCACATAGCACACCAGTATTGCCAGGTGGAAAATCTTCTAATTAGCAAACAAAAAGCATTCAGATATAGGAAGTGATAGCGGACTACATCAGAGGTTGCTGTTAATTCCAGGCAGTACACAAGCTCTTTAACATGCGAGGAGAAGGGTAGCAGTCACCATGCAAAGGGCTTGCAGGGCAGTGCACAAAGTATGGTGACTCTTGCTCAACCCATCCCAGAATTTAGTGACACTCCCTACCTGTAGAACTGCAGTGGGAAGAGGGAAGCACTTTGACCAGAACACAGCAGCAGCCCAAGGAAGGGGTTTTGGGTGAACTACAGTGCTGATCTGATATTTGTGGATGTACTGTAGGGCTAGTGAAAGGGAACCCTTGGATGTCAGGAAGTATGAGTGTCCTCTGGGGGTGGGTGGGAGGGAGGGTGAGCTCTGGATTACTAGGGAAGGAGCCATTTGCCCAGGATTAACAGGTTCCAACTGATGCAGAGTGTAAGGTAAGGAGGGAGAGAGCAGGTGGGGATGATTTCTGGTGGTACAGTCAGTCTAATTGCTGCATAGCTTAGCGCCATGTGGCTAATGTTATGCCATGCTACAGTTGTGTGAGTTGGTAAGCACCATTTGTATGGGTGAAAACCCAGTTTCTTACCCAAAATCTGGTGATCATTTTGTATTTTGACTTAGTCATGGGGAAAGAATCCCGTGACTAAGAATATGTTTTCTGTTAAGCCCCAAAGAGTAGGAGGGCACCAGAGTGGCCAGGTTCTCTCAGTTAAAATGCATGCACCATAAATTGTTATAATTACTGGTGACCTCCTTTTACACATGGTTGCAATGCTAGTTTCAAGCGTACGGTGTTCTGAGAGGAATCTCACAATTCTGTCATCACCCTAAGGAAACACTGTCTAGAGACCACTTTTCAGGCCACTTACAGTTAGTTAGTGGCTCGCATAGCTGTGGAAGCTCACTCTTTCACTGTCCGTCAGCTAGTCTCAGTCAGAAACAGCAGTTTTCTGTAAAGTCCCTGCACCAGCAATTATAAAACATAATGTCTATGTAACATTTGTAACCCTAGGTGGTGCTATCCCAAGGGCTACTACCCCTGCCTGCTTGGCTAGTAGCAAGTTAAGGGCCTGAGTTCTGAAATGGGTGCCTCCACCCGGAGGTGAGGGTTGGTAGTGGTCAAGCTAACCTGGGCACAGCCCTCTGGGACACTGTAACACCCTCTTTCCTTACTAGTGGCAGGAACAATACACAATAATTACTCACAATACCCTGATACACCACACAAGTACCCACACTGTTTGCACTTACCACCAGGGCTTTCCTCTGGCCCGGCCCTGGGGACCCCTGTAAAACAAGGTTATACACAGCAAATAACAGCAGTACAGTACTCTTGCACAAACTGGAACCACAGTCAGGGTAAATGCAAAAGAGTTAGATCTGATTTATTTAAGGGCTTGAACAAGGGAGAGGCGTAATCAGGTTAATTTGCTTAAAGGCTCTAGCAATCAAACAGTTATGCATGCACTTCAGGGTCCATAAACAATCACACACCCTGGGTACTCAGATGGAGAATGGTGGGCTGGCCAGGAACGTTGCAGCTGGTTGGGGCCCTGTAATGGAAGAAAACAACATGCACAACGCACACTATTTGTAATCTGGAGCCTAAGGACTCAGTTTTAGAAAAGAAAACAACAAGACAATCGGATGACACACTTTTAGATTAGGCTGTTGTTGCAGGAGCTACCCTGATGATTACTTATGATACCCAAGACTGGATACAGGCTGGCGAAAATCAAGACAGCAGGTGGGTGATCTGGAGAGGCAGGAGAGCGGGGCCCCTGCGATTCGCCGAGGCGTCATTCCTGTTCAAGCATGGAGCAGGGGCTGATCCCCAGGCAGATCTATCGTCTGCGGCTCTCTCTGTGCAGCGGGTAATCTGGCAGAGCCAGTGTAGCAAGCCCAGGCCAAATGGAGGCAAATGGATACAGTCCATTTTGGGCTGGATACAACTTCCAGCAAGCAGAACACAGTTCACACAGTGGGGAACCAAATCACGACCCACTAACAACTCGCAGCACATTTACATGTAAGGAGATTCTACTGTACCAGGCAAACCACTCTGGTCACGATTACAAAGTCTCTGCACAAACCAGGGATCCAAAAGCAGCTGGAAGTCCTGACAGGCTGATCGCATTCAAGCAAAATCTTGGTCTTCTTCAGGTTGATCCTGGTCACAACTCAGTGGCTTACTTACGTTATCACAAACTCAGATTCAGTTCGACGGATTCTCTTCTCCCTCTCAGGGCAGCAGGCAGGCATGCAGGCCAAAACTCAGGCCTTCCAAGAGACTGTACTGAGCTCTGCTTCTTCAGCTCCAACCTAGAGCTGCCTCTGTCAGCAAGCAGCTTGGGAATTTCCCAAGATCCAAAGGTTCAGTTGGCTGATCCTCCTGTCAGTCACAAGAAAGGCTGCTCCTTCTGGTACAAAAAGGTGCAAAAGCCCCAACTACAGTTCTTACAGATTTTGACTCCAGACAGCTCCTGTAGTCTGGCTTCATTTTAGGTCCCACAGAACTGATTGGTCCAATTCGGCAGTCCAGGACCAAGATAGTGGAGCTAAACAAAATAGTCCTTGCTACAAAGAAGGCAGGTTAGACAAACTACATTATCATTATCACTCTAAATGATCTGCAGCAAATAGTTACATCTTTCAACAGAGCTCCCTCTCAGATTACTTATGACTGCAATCCAGGCAGGTCTTAAAGAGACAGTACACAGAGGCTATACAGGCACTCTCTGGCAATCACATTTAAACTGCTAAAATGTAGGACACCAGCCTGGCAGTGAGCATTTAGACAAGCTCGAGGAAGACTTTTCGAGAACCCCCATTTGTAGGAGGGTTACACATTGATGTTATGTTTTTTTTGCACCTTTCTGTGTATGATGCCTGCATTAACCTCTCGAGCTTCGCACTCAAGGTTTATGTGGCATCACACACCTCAGAGGTGTAAAAGAAGTACATAACACACAGTTGCATAGCCATTATTCTCTATGTAATGATTTAACATTATTGGGAGAGAAGAACCAGCAAAAGGTTCTGACTCTAATTGGTGAGAAAAGGTTCCGATTGGTTCTAATTAAATATAAATATTTATTTTCTAAAGGTTCAGGTATTTGCCCTCTGGAAGACCTCACGTGTCATATTTACAAAGGGGTGCTACCTCTAGCCTAGATAACTTTAAAACAATTTCTGTGTTATGTGCCCTAGCCCAATTACAAGAAAAGATTGCCTATAATCCATTTCTGGAATATCTAAACACCCATAAGCTTCTAAAAGCTTCAGTTTTATGAGGTCATGAAACTGAGACTGCCCTGGTTAGAGTCACAGAAGCTGTCTACTAGACCATGGATCTGGGTAGATAAACTGATGCGATCATTGTTGGTCTAGCCAGAACATTCAGCCTAGTGGATCAAGCTTTTCTTCTTCATAAAATTAAGATGGTTGTTCTGATATGGTCTCCTGTGCTGATTTTGAACTACCTGGCTGAGAGTTTTCAAACCCTGAAATTTGGACAGTGTTTTCTGCAGTCATTAAGGTATCATGCTATGTGCCATAGGCTCCAGCTTAGGACCAGCACTACTGTATCTCTCCCAAGAATCTGTAGTGGCTATGGCGGTAGAGGTAGGTTTGTGCTAGTTTCCATCACTGGAAAAGGTGGGGGCATCAGTGGCTAGGATCAGGAGATGAAACCACTAGACTACCAAGAAAAGTGGATATTATTATAATACTGATGGTTATCAGGTGAGAGAGGTGGGCCACTGACAACAAAGAAAGTAAATATTATTATTTTATTATACCAACAGAGATCGGGCGACAGGAGGCTGCTAGACTACCAGGAGAAGTGGGTACTATTTTGTAATAGTGACAGGGATCAGGAGCAGGAGAGAGGGGCCACTATACTACCTGGAGAGGTTTGATAGTGTTATACTATTTCTGTTGATTCTATTTTTATGCAACCATCAGAGGCATCCTTCTGAGGAGCCGCCTGAAGCCTCTCACTCCTGCCTGAACCCCCTGCTGCCAGTACACTCCCACCCAGCCACCATGGATAGGCCCAGTCCTCCGGCAACTAGGTACAGAGGAGGCGATGCCCGCCCTTAGCAACCTTGCAGACTCAGGGGCCTACCTGGTGATGGATTGGCGCCTGAGGAGTTTTCTGGTGTGCTTGGGCCAGCGTTGGGATATCGCATTACCATTTCTGTTGGTGGCCTTCCTTCTGTTTTCATTTGCATTTGTCTTTCATTTTGCATCATCGTTGTTCTTACCATTACCATTTGCGTTTCCAATTGCGTTCCTGTGCCTGTGTGCATTACAGTTTGCACTTCCATATATGCTTACATTGGTGTTTGCATTTCTGTTTTCTTTAGCGTTATTGTTGCAGTTTTCATTAGCATTTGCATTTACAATTGTGGTACCGTCACGTGTGCATTACAGTTTGCGTTTCCGTGCTCTTTGCTTTTCATTTCCGTTTCTGTTTCCTTTTGCATTATTGTTGCTATTACACTTATCATTTGCATTTACAATAGCGATGCAGTGACCGTGCATCTTACCAGTTGCATTCACGGATGCGCTTGCATCTCCATTTGCATCACTGTTTCCTTTGGCATCACTTTGCGCCTGCGTCTCTATTAACGCTTGCTTTACAATTTACATTTGTGTCACCATGTGTGTAACTGTTAATGCTTGCAATTGCGTTGCTGTTACAGTTACTATGTCACAAAAATCACGTGGTGGGAGCATTCCATTCACTATTTTAGTCCTCATTCTCAAAAGAAGGAAATTAGATGCAAAACTCTGTTTAATGCATCAGTTAGGATTGTTCCATAACGGCTTAAAAGCGGGAAATTTGGTGTTATGGTTGAAAAGCCCCCTGCCCCACCCAGCCTGCCCCCAACCGGCATCAGGGTGCGCATTGGGGTCGTCGCTTAACTCTCACCCCATCACATGCATGAACAAGCTGAGGCATAGGAGGATGGGGTGAGAGTTAGGACTGATGACTCCAACGCACATCCCAGTGCCAGTTGGGGCGGCTGGGGTGCAAGGGGCTTTCAACCAACACCAAATTTCCTCACTTTGTTTCACTGTGTTCAACCTCAACTGATGCATTAAACAGAGTTTTTTGCCTCTAATATGTATATTATTATGGTAGCACTATCGTATACCATAGTTAGGATTGAGTACCCCTTTAATGTTAAATAGTGAAACTTTGCACCTTAATAACTTTGCCACCATTCAATGGCTTTACCTGCAATTTGGAAAACTTGGGAAAAACCATAGATCTTGGGATCTGCCAACTTTCATACCAGTCAGATATACGGCTGCAGAGTTATTAAGTAGACAAAAGCGATTTACTGTTTTTGTGCATTCTTTGTTTCGTGCTCTACAGGTCTATTACAGTTTGTGCAACCAGCCCAAAACTTCAGGGACTATGTGGCCAGGGTGCCCAATGTGCCTTTTGAAGATTTTGTGAAAAATATTGAACAGTTCAAAGTTATTTAAAAAACATGTTCCCATTATAAGCCTATGGGAAAAGTTAACAAAAACTTTGACAGTGTTGTAAATGCACTTTTAGTGTTGCAAATGACCCCTGTAGTGTTGTGAGTCAGCCATTTGTTTTTCAGTTACTGGTCATAGAAATGCTTGGCATTTAAATTTGGGACCCTCTAGGGACACAATTATTTTTGTGTTCACCTAGTCAGACCCTCAGGATGCTAGCCATGTCTTTATTTTGGGGTTAAACACCCCAGAAATACATTGTCAAATTTCTGGGAAAAGTAATTAGCCAAAGTAGTGTCACACTTGTGACACTTTTGCAAATGTTTGCAAAAGCTTTTGCAAATAACGACACTACTTTTCCAGGCTATGGCAAAATGACAGGAATTCTTTGCCACCCTGCTGCAAAAGAACAGTTTGGTCTTTTGGGCTGAAATTTGAGGAAATGCAGCCAATATGTCACAGATGTGTTTTTGGTAGTTTGATGAAAAATACTGCACACTGCATAAAGGTACAGTACTCTGAGTTGACATTTTTCCCATAGGCTAACATGGTGGCATCCTGCACGCACTTTCAGGGCTCGTGATCTCGGAAATGGTCCTAACACGGAATTTTGTCATGACAATGTGTAGCCCTGTGGGCTATGCATTTAGTGAAAACCTAGCCAGGAAAGTCATGAATCATGTGAAATTTACATTTTTTCCTCGTGAGTTCGGTTACTGAGATATTGGCAATTTAGTATTACAACTGCTCGTTTTCTGGTCTGATGCCAATTATTATGCATACATTGTTTGTTTTCACTGTGTTTCTCAATGGAGCTTTTGGAGAAAAATAGAATTGTGCACTCCAGCGGCATCCCTTCCGTTTCCATTTCCATTTGTCTTTTGTTTTGCGTTATCGTTGTTCTAACAGTTACCATTGCGTTTCAATTGAGTTCCTCTGCCCATCGCATTACAGTTTGCATTTCCATACATGCTTATGTTTGCATTTCTGTTTCCTTTGGTGTTATTGTTGCTGTTATTGTTACCATTTCGAATGCGGTACCATGACCGTCGCATTACAGTTTGTGTTTCCGTATGCGCTTGCGTTTGCATTTGTGTTTACTTTCTCATTCTTGTTGCTATCACAGTTATCATTTGCATTTAAAACAGTGGTACCATGACTGTTCTTGTTACCAGTTGCATTCCCATATGCGCATGCATCTCTGTTTGCATCACTTTTCACTTTGGCATCACTTTGCCCCTCGTTTCTATTAATGCTTGCTTTAGAGTTTATGTTTGTGTCACCATGTGTGTAACCATTACTGCTTGCGTTTGTGTTGCTGTTACCATTACAGTATCATGGATAATCATGTGTTGGGCCCAGGCTCCACCACCAAATTCTATTCACTATTTATAGTCCTCATTCTCAAAAG
Organism: Neoceratodus forsteri; assembly: GCA_016271365.2. Classification (NCBI taxonomy): domain Eukaryota; kingdom Metazoa; phylum Chordata; order Ceratodontiformes; family Ceratodontidae; genus Neoceratodus; species Neoceratodus forsteri. The sequence goes on from CM057450.1 coordinate 942,534,107, forward strand.
AAGGGAAATTGAGGCAAAACTCCATTCAGTGCATCAGTTAGGGTTGTTCCATAGTGACAAAAGTGAGGAAATTTGGTATTAGGGTTAGCTCCTTGCACCCCATCCTGCCCCTCAACCGGCATCGGGGGTGTGCAGTGGGGTCATCCAACCTCTTCATCTCCCACTGGCGGTGGGGATTTATCTTAGTAGTGCCCGCTACTTCTGAGCTGAGGCAGTGACGCGCATGGCGACAACAACCCTGCGTCAGCGGCCTGCCACGCCTGCCTCCCAATTTAGTCTGCCATCCTGTGGAGTTGGATACAGACCATCAGAAATTTGTTTTGATTAATACACACCAAGGACTGTACAAGTACAAACGGTTATATTTTAGCCTTAGTTCCACACCAGCTATTTTCAAAAAGTGATTGAGCAAACGGTTGGTGATATACCAGGTGTAGCTTGTTATTTGGATGACATCATTGTCACAGGCAAGACACAAGCAGAACATTCATTTAACTTACAAAACACTTTAGAGAGATTGCAACTGAGTGGATTCAGACTTGGAGAGAACAATGCCAATTCTGTCAACCAAGTGTCACGCATTTCTAGGTCACACTATTGACAAAGATGAAATTGGCCTGAATGATGACAAGGTAGAAGCCATTGTGCATGCCTGAACCACAGAATATTTCAGAGTTAGCTCATTCTTGGGTATGAAGGCTACTATGACCGCTTTCATACCTGGCTTAGCCACTAAATGTGCTATCCTAAATGAACCGTCACATAAGGGTACTCTGTGAAGTGGACCAAGGGCCACAGTAAGGCAGTTCAAGCCATCAAGCTTTCTCTAACCGATGTGAATAATTTAACTTATTATGACCCTAACTACCTATCACATTGACCTGTGATACTAGTCCTGTGGGTATAGGAACTGTCCTTTTCATACAGATCCAGAAGGAGTGGAAGCCGACAGCCCATCGTCATGCAAACTTACTGCAGCTGAAATGAATTATGCCCAGATTCAGAGAGAGGCATTAGCAATTGTGTTCGAGTCCAGAAATTTTGCCAGTACTTGCTAGGTCGCAAGTTTCACCTGAAGATGGATCACAAGCCACTAGTGACAATTTTCAGTCCAGAAAAAGGAATTCCAGAAACAGCCGCTAGTAAACTTTAATAATGGGCATTAATTTTGTTTGCCCATAATTTCGAGTTACATACCAACCAATGGACCAGCATGGAAATGCGGATGCCTTGTTGAGGTTGCAAATATCCAGAGAAATGGAGTTCGATGTGGGACTTAAACAGGAGCCATTAATATGCCAGGTGGGGCCAGATAGTTTTCCAGTGCAATTCAAATATATGGAGGACTTACTGTTGTGTGCAATTGAGCTACAACAGTTACATCAGTTTCAGTACTAACCAAGGACATTGCAAAGTGACTAGTCAAGATGTAATTTTGAAACTAGTGTATCAGTATACGCTGAGGGTTGGCATGAGCGCTACTTGTTCAGCTGCTTTCAGCCCTACTATACAAGAGACAGCAGTTGTCCGTTGCAGGGGTGTCTTCTATGAGGATTGCATGTCATAGTGCCCAATGTCATCACTCAAATGTGTTGACTCTTTTGCATGCAGGCCATTCGCATTACTAAATGAAATCCCTGGCCAGACTTCATGTATGGTGGCCTTCCATTGACAGAGACATATACCAGGGTATGCAAAATGCTGGCTGTGCTGTATTGATGGGAAATCCAGCAAGAGCTCCAGTTCACCATTGGGAACGATCTGAAAACCCTGGCAAAGGTTGCATAATGATTTCATGGGACCCTATTTAAATTCCAGGTAGTTAATCTTAACTTATACTTATAGTAAATTGCTAGAAATTCATCGTCTTGACAACTACTGAGAGTACCATCAAAGTGTTGAACTCTATCTTTGCTACCCATGGTTTCCGCAAGTGATTGTTCATCGATAATGGACCACAGTTCACATCTGTTGAATTCCAGGCATTTTGCTAGCAATGTGGTATCTGCCATATTTTCTCACCTCTCTACCATCTAAGTTCAAATGGCGGCGGAATGCCTGGTTCAGACTTTTAAAAAGAGTATGGACAAAGCTAATACGACTACACTGACAGCAATGTAAACAGCCCTTTTGGATTTTCTTGTGATGTATCAAACAACACCACATTGTGTCATGGGAATATCTCCTGCAGAATTGTTGTTTGGATGTCAGATTCTAAATCAATTGCATCTTCTTAGCCTTCTAGGCTATAAGTCAGTAACTGAAATGCTTCCTAAGACCAGATCCTTCAAACCTAATGATCTTGTGTGGGTCAGTATGTATGCAGGCCGAAGAGATGGATAGAAGGTGTGGTGGGAAAAAGTTTGGAAATGTTGTCTATAGCGCTCGACTGACTAACCAGAGGAGAGTGAAAAACATGTGGACCACCACGCTATTAGAACTGAGACAGAACAAAAGGGATACCCAGAGTTGGGGTGAGTTATCCGGCATTATTTGTTCCAGAACAAGAACAGGAAGAGATAGTGGAACTACAGCGTTGGAGACAAGATGTTGTAACGCTAATCAGATCCAGTGCAACAGCCTCAAGTCCTACCACGTCGATCAGGATGTATAAGGCGTCCACCAGAGAGAGTGGACTTGTAGAGCTATAGCCTAATGACATAGACTAACTAAAAGGGACATTACAGTAATAACTATAATAGTTTCATATTACTTCTGAATTATTGATTTAAATACTTCTGAGCTAAGTCAGGAGGATTGTTATGTGTAGTACAGCTTTAAGAAATGTTAGCGACAGTACAGCTTTAAGAAAATGTGCACTTCCTGTAAGGGTGCCTGTGTTTCAGGGTCTAGTCTCTTGTATGTAAGGTTGAATGGAAGTAAAAGAGAAGACCTAGATTTCAGTGTGGCATGGTTTTCTTACTACCAAGACCGAAACATGTCAGGAAATTTGTCTTGTTTTATGTCTTTTTAAATAAATGGTATTTATTCAGCGTTTCTCTTATGAGTTGTGTGTGCCGAACCTTTTGTGTGCAAGCGATTTGTTTGGTTTTGGTGCACCACTTCCAGTCGCACTCATTTGGAACAAAAAGTACTGCCAGTATAGCCTAGAGGTTAGAGTAACAAACTACGAATCAGCTTGGTATGTCCTACTTGCATACTCTGTGACTCTGAGCAAGTCACTTAACCTCCCAGTGCTCCCGGTCACCCCTGAAAACAGGAACTTGTGTCTAATGGGCCTTACGTGGTTATCAAAGGATAAAACAAATGCTTGGGACTAGCATGTTTATTGGGAGCCATACTCACTACAAAACTAACCATGAAAACAGTGTCATAAATGGAAACAGTATGGTCTCTAGGAGTCATGTGCTTTAGCTGGAAAGGGAGGTAGAAAATAAATCAGAAAGTGCTGTTCCACGGAAAGGTGGTGGGTGGGTAGAAACAAACTTCAGCACAAGGTTGTGGAGGCAGAGACTATTTGTGGGTTCTAATGAATCTGGAATAATGTAAAGGAGACAGGAGTATTAGTAAAAAAAAGTGTTCATAAGACTCCAAGTGGGGAATCTTAGGACAGACTAGATGGACAGTTCATGTCCTTTTCTGTCCTTCCCTCTCCATTTTATATGTTCTTGGCAATGAAATGAAATGAGATGTTAGATTTTCAAAGGCCATCCTTTTTAGATATTTGCCCAGGAATGGTTGGTGAACGCTTGGGCTAAATATTAAACAGCATGGTATGATCAAGGGCAAAGTTTTTTGAATAGGTGTACTGTATATGGAAAACAAGGCAATTTTATGTATTTCTCCCTGTCCCTAGGGCTCAGAGCACTTTGCAGGAACAGTGCATCCAACAAGAGGACATATAACTACATCAAACTTAAACAAATAAGAGTTTACAAACAAAAATTAAATAGCAGCAGCCAATAAAACTAATTTCCCAAAATACCAGACTTTACCATTTCACTCAGCACCAAATGGTAGTATAAAAGAGAGGACTTTCACCTTTTGAAACAACTGCACTGAGGTAAACTCCTATATGGTATGGTAGAGTTCCAAATAATAGGGTCTGCCTCCAAGAAAGATGTATTATTGTTTTTTAAGCTTGAATTTTATTGACACTATAATAATTGAGTCTTGTTTTTTCTACAGGGAAACCCATGGCACAATTTGCCATTCAGATAAATAACAAGGAATGGTGTTATTGATGTCATATAATGCCTTAGAAATATATAAAGAAAGAGGAGCAGCAGCTGGTTAGGAGTTGAACTTTGTGTAGCTCAGAGGGCACCCAAAACTTAATTATTTAATTCTCAAAAATTGGTTAAAGCATATCAGAATACATAACTGCCATGGAAAGGAAGATGAAAGGGTAGTTAACTATGTTAAAATCATTTCCTATCTCCTTTAACAAAGCAGCATTGAAAGTGGTGTGCCACCTGAGAGGTAGCCAGTGCAGGCTGCACAGCACAGGTGAGATATGATCCGTGTATTTAGCCCTTAATCTGTCTGGCTGCAGAATGCTGCTCCAGATGCAGGTGAAACACCAACAATCCAGACAGCCCTAGGTGTAGACAGTTACAGCAGTCAAGTCTTGAGGTGACAGTGGCATGTACAATGGTCACCAGCTCCTCATGCCAAGATAGAGTTTAATCCAGGAGATATTCTGGGTAGCCTGTGATGATGGCGACCGTGAATGAAGAGCACTTTCAAAAGGCGACTCAGTCCGCGTGCCTGTGCACAGGGCTACTGAGCAGGGAGGGCAACCAGATTGGGCGGCACATATAGTGACAGGATGTCGCATATGTACACGCACGCGATGGGAGGATCATGTCATGCAATGAGCAGAAAGGGAAGGAGGGTTTGTGGCGTGGTAGTGTGGTGGTGGGCTGCCAAGCTGGCTGTATGGCGTGGTGGGTTGGTGGCAGGTTAGGGTTGGGAGGGGTGCGGGTTTGGTTCTGGGTACAAGCTAGTTTTTGTCATTGGTTCAAGAATATTTTTGTCTTACCCCAGACCGCACCCCTGGAGTTGAGAATCCTTTAGTAGGGGATGCAGAGGTGCGGGAGTGTACATCGCATAAAATTGATTTTCGGTGATGGACACCCACCCTAATGGTGATCGCCTTTCCTCGATCGCCGTTATCACATGGAACCGATATTCTGTAATTAGAAAAAACATTGTGGACTACTGCTGCCACGTGACATTGCAATGTTAATTTGCAGTCCACATTAGCCTTTAGATTCTTTACCCTATCCAGGGCTGATAGAGTGGTACCATGCAAGAGAGGCAACACTGGCGCATTACCCATCCTAATAGACCCAAGAGGGCCTGGTTTCACCAGCAACAGCTCTGTTTTGCCCAGATTAAGGTTTAGCCAGCCCGTCAGAAATTTCTTCTAGGAATTGGCTCAGCACAGAGGTCACCTCACTCCAGTCTAGTGTAAATGACAGGTAAGTTGAGTATCCTCTGCATAGCAGTGGAAAATTACACTGTACCATCTAATGACCCATCTGAAATGTATTTATTTATTGAAAATTGGAATTACAACCTTTGAGCCAAGAGCTCTTTTACAAAGGATCCTCGTCAAGACATGGGGATTTAGGACAAGCAGGTACATGCATTTTGGGAAAACAGTAGCAGCTAGTAGGCATTGTCAAAATACATCAAGTAAGGGACTTTATTACAATTTATGTGTTGCAATTATCAAATGATAGGATAAGGTAATATAGAAACATAGCATCAAAAGAAGGGGAAGTAGAAACATGTCAGCAGAGGTGACTTAAAGTGCAAAAGTCAAAGTGCAAGCTGTGTGTGGTCCCAGATAGCAGCTATATAGCATAGACAGTTCCTGTAGGGGACAGATGAGGGATCAATCTTTGGAGTCAGTGAAGCAGTTGGATGAGAGTAGGCAACAGGCTAAGAGGGTGAAGAGGAAAGAACAGTAGGTGACTAGCATTAGGCCCGTGGAGTGGTATGCCGTTGTGGGGATAGAGATATAGGGTAGTCTGGAGTTATTGGGTTGGGTAAATGTGTAGATAGGTTGGGTGTTAGAATGGTGGGAGAGAGAGGGGACATTAGCTTATAGGTACCTACTAGAAAGTGCAAGAAAGTCAGGGAGTGACAAGGTGCGTGGAAAGCTTGTTCAGCCAGACGAAAAGTACAGAAGCAATTTTTAGGGGCGGAGATGGGCTTCTGAATTTCGGATTTGAATTGCCCAAGATGGGTAAGGGCTTGTAGTGGCATGAAGGAGCCCGCTTAGCCAGGTGGTGGCCTTTACTGCGACATATATACTGCAGATTATAAAAGGGACATAATTGAAGCCTGGAATTCCACAGCTGATCACAGCAGGATGGGTGATAAAGCTCCCAAGACCTCCTGCTGTGATCTGCCAGGCGAGAATGGTTCAGATTATTTTAGGATTGTTCCAGTGAGACCCCTTATTCCTCAAGTTAACCTATCAAACCCCATGAGCCACAGTATAAAATGCAGATGAGAGATTGAGGAAAACAACAATTGAGTGCTTTTATCCCTCACCAGAAAATTGAGTGCTTCTGTCCCTCACCAGAAGCAGGTTATTAAACACCCTAGACAAATGCAGTATCTGAGTTTTGCGGAGGCTTCAAATCACACTAGAATGGTTCACAGATGTGTAACCCCCACGTTGGGGTTTACCTTATGAGCCGCCAGAGGCTTAAGGTGAATCCACCAGTGCTGCCTGAGTCCTTTGACTGGAACTTGTGTTGGAGGGCAAGTGGTGGAGAAAGAGGAGCTGTTTTGATAATCTGTGCTTTGTGCCACCAACGAAAGGCATGTCCTTGCACTTAGAGAAGACCAGTTGGATCGCCACCACAATCATTGCTGACACAACAGACTACAGGATCAGTAAGGCTAAATTCAAAAGGAAAAGTATTTCAGCAGTAAGGCTAAAGAACTGTTTGTACTTGCAGTTCAGATTCATGTGCCTCAAGTACTGTTGTAAAAACATAGACATTGCCATCTTGCCAACCCCTGACCCTGGACTAGCCAACCGGGTCTTAAGAGTCACAGCAGAAAATCCTAAAGCACTCTGGGAGCCAGAGGGGTGAGTGCTTGGCACTCTTTTGCTGCAGTGAGAAAGCAGAACTAAGAGTGACAGCCAAGTCAGCTAATCAGGAGCAAAATGTCTGGGTCCTTCACTGGAACCCTCCCACCAGCAAGGAGGGTTTCAGACAGTCCTACTGGAGCATTTGGAAGAGTCAGGCGTGCTGAGGAGGAGAGAACTAAGGCCCTAGCTGGGCTGCAAGCCAAACTCTGTATATGTACTGTGCAGAGGCATAGAAGTTAGATCCAGACTGAATTGCTGTGTATTTATTTGCTGGTAGCTGCTGAGAAGTGCTGCAGAAAGAAGGAGCACTGCAAAGAAGAATCCAGATTGCTGCTGGAGTCAGAGGTAGGAGATCATCTCTGCTACCTCTGTTTGATGTCTCAGAGGGAAAGGTGAGCTCAGTAGCCTAGTCTCCTGGTACCTAGGTACCTTTAATCATATGTGCACCCAGTGGTGAGGAGGGGAGCATATCAGTCTAGGCCTTGCCTTGAACTGCCATGTCCATGTAAGAGCTAAGCCAGAGATCACTATGAAGAGCGGACCACCCTAAGCCAAGGCCAGCTATCATCCATCTGCACTGCTGCCTACTGAAAGACCTTCAGTGCTAGCCTACACCTGAGGCCTGCTGCAGAGTACATACTCCTGTGATCCTGCTCCAGCCCATACGCAAGGTCATCAGACACGCTGTACTGGCCTAGCCAGCCAGTGTTAACCACCAATTTGTTCCCTTTTGGACTGCTTTCCCTTGAGTTCAAAGTTTCCTTATTGGAATACAAGTTCTTTATTCAAAAAGTACTATCCAAAATCAGTCGGGTGGGATATTGTTTGCAAGCTCGCTTAAATTGTTAAAGTGCACCACCACAAGATCCCAGGCACCGCAGCATCAGGACTGCAACTAATATGTAACCTGGATATCCAGTAGCTATGGACTGCAGTAAAGTAGTTATTTTGAAAGTAAAAGTGCTGGTTAAGGATTGCAGTTACTGTTGGTAGCTGGGGTACAATAATGCAGTTGGCCAACAGGGTACTTTGTGTATGGATGCTGAGAGGCCTGTAACACATCTTTGGGGCTGGTATCATCAATATTGCTTGCATGTGCTATCATACATCTAGACTGACTGAAAGTGTGTATTTGCTAAACTGCCTATCCCATTCCCGCCCCTGGATCAGAATGCAGATGAATAAAGTCATGTTGTTATTTTTGCAGTTTTGGTGCATGAACATATTGTTAGCAATCTACAGTTATTGGTACAAAAGTGTGTTTTACTAAAAGTAAAGCGTGGGTATGGTTGGACTCAGGTTGGTGTCCCATAACCTGTGGGGGAGGTGGGCTGGTATTCTGCCAGGGCAGTATAATACTTTGACTTGGCCCACTTATCTTTCTCTGGGTGAAGGCACTGTGCTATTCCCTTATACCATTCTGAATCAAACCACGCAATTGAGGTCTAACGAGACCTCAGCCTTGTGTGTAGCCCCGGCAGAGCAAGGGTAGTAACCATGCACATCCAACATCTGCACAACTGACCTGGTTATGGATGTCAGATTTCTTGAGTTGAGCCTCAAGCTGCATTGCTACTACCTTCTCAATAATATTTGTCCAAAAGGAAGATTTGGGACCAGCCTGTAGTTTGCAAGCACGTCCGGGTCCAACAGTGGTTTCTTTAGAAGGACCTCACCACAGCTCTTCTAAGAGGTGCTGGGAATCACCCTTCCACAAGGGAACAATGTACAGTGCTGGTGAGCACTGCACCCAGGGACTCCTGGCAGTTCACAAACAGCTGTGAAGGCCCTGGGTCAAAATCATAGAAAGTGGCACACAGTCCAGAGATCATCCCAAGCACCTCTTTCACTGAAACTGGTTAAAACTCACCCCAGAGCACTAGAGGATCCCAGTCCTTGTCATCCCTGACAGTAATGGCCACTGACAGGATGCCTACATAGAGTCCTGCTCCAATAGTGAGCCCTCTGCTCTGTCAGGAACAACTGACACAATTCCTGCTGCACTTTCTGCGGTGTGCCAACGCCACAGCAAAAACTTTCAGCGATGTCATTGACAGAGACATTAACGAGAGCACTGTAAAGTCCACTGGGACCCTGCACGGCTTCTCCAGGTGTTGCACCCTTTCCCTTAAGTCAGCCCAACCTGGGGTTGGAATACTAAAGTTCGGGGAGTGTGAGCGCACAACCCCTGCAAAAATACATTACATTTCCGATGGCATAATGCGAAGGCAATTGGAGTCGACATAGTGCCATCACTGTGATGGCTCCAGATTTTCTGTTGAACCGCATTGTGGAACCCCTTTCTGCATATGAGACACTTCCTTACTAAAGAGAAGGAGGGTGAACCTGTTCACAGTACAGCAGAGTTGAGCCAATCTGTTCTTACTTAATCAACTATCCTGACAGGAACTCTCCCTTTCAGTGAGATTTCCCTCTGGTAGTTCTTGTAATGGGCCTGAAGAGCCATTCTGTCTACCACAGAGCCCATCCTCTTCCAGGAATTCTCCAGCCTCCACCCGTTGCCTTCAGTCATCTCAGCTTTTCATTATGCCATGATGAGCTGCAGCAGGAGGTCAATGGGCAGACACAAACCAGAGTGAATGAGTTCAGAGCAGAAGGGATGGCCTTCTCACAGCCATCAATGGCTGCTATTGTACCTCCCTTGCATGATGATACCATGCATAAGATGTCAAAACTGTCTTGCACTTATCTGGATCACAGTTATGTTTCGGTCAATATTGAACGCTTTCTCTAGGGGGTAGGAGTTTTGGGGTCCCTAATAGAAACTGTATTGCTTGGTGATCTGACCAACCAAATGGATAAACATGGGCATCCCAGATGTTCAGTCCCAAGCAGAAGGCAAGGTGCAAAGTGTGGTCATGTTTGTGGGTTACAGAGGTAACTATCTGCATAAGGCCCAGTGAATTCATTAACTGGAGGAACTGTTGAGCCATTTGCGTTTTCATCAACCCAAGCACTGAAGTCCCCCAATGCAATTACGTTTGGGAGTCCAATGCTAGGGTGATGATGAAATTTATAAATTCCTGTAGGAACTACTGTTCCTGCCTTGGAGGACGGAAAAAGAAGTATCCCACATCTCATATCTACATCCTTTTATGGCCACACATTCAGATGACCTTCTCACTCAGTGTATATCCCAAAAGCCTCAAGCAGGATCTAAAACAGATGGCCATCTTGCTCTCCATTATACCGCCTCCGACTGTGCATCACCATGCCAAGTCTCCATGATGCACACCAGACCTCCTAATGAATCAGTGACAAAATGTAATATCCCCACAGTTTTGTCCTCAGGGATCTGGTATTACACAGAATTCCCTGAAGGAGAGGAGCAGGGTCAGTCTTTGACTACCTGCCTCTATAATTGGTGGGATGAAGGAGAACCATAGTCCATTCTCACTGAATGCAATTATTTTATTATATTCATAAATCAACAGAACTGTATACAGAAAACTGCATCTTTTAGCATAGCTGATTTCTAAACATTCTAATAACAGAAACTGCAGTGTCTTAGGTGCAAACAAGCAAGCTCAGGCAGCTGGAATGGAGACAAGATGTAAAATCTACACAAGTTCAAAAGCTCATTTGCCGAGCGGAACATTTTACTAAACAACTCAAATTACTTTGTAACCTCTGGAATCTCTTAGACTCACCATCCCTGTTCCTGTGAAATGAAACCATTATTTTCTTTTAAATTAATCTTTACCACTTAAATCCACCAAGTGGCTTCCTGACACACTGTGACCTTGACTGAAAGCCTGGTACAGGAACCATTTTTTTTTTTGTACAACTATATTTATTTTATTAACATCAAACAATGCAAACAGAGACCAAGCATACACAAAAGTTATGTAATTGGTAGGTGTACCAGGAATAATAACAATTAAATATCTTCCAGACTTATGCTGGCCCACAGCGCAGCAACAAGGCATCCACCTGTGACACCGATGACCTGAGTTCAGAAATGGACCCGGGAATCAGAGGGCTGACAGGAGGAGGAGGATTAAGCATTCAGGGATCGCTGCGGTGCTTACTGACCTGCAGAGGCTGAAGGTTAGGCGCGGAGCTCACATGGGGAGGGGTGGGCTGACATCTTTGTCCTGGCATCATTGCACACCCACTGCTCCATTAGAGGACAAAAAGCGGAAATAGCCTGGCACAACACGGATGACACTGGACTCCCGAGTTTGCTGCCACAGGACCCCTCTCCTGCATCGGATCTGTGTGTCAGCAGGTGGTGCCTGCCGTCAGACCCCTGCCACGGGTGGGGCGGCTAAGCTGTGGATATAAGGCCAAGGGGCCTCACGGTTATGTCCACGGTGGCGTAGTGGTCTGATTGATTTCACCCGAGGAAGTTGTGGAGAAATCTAGTTGAGGTAGGTCCTGGGTGTTGTAGTGATGGAGCTGGGGAGGTCAGTAGAGAGTACACTGTGCTGGCAGGAGAAAAAACATCTAACAAAAATATCTTCCAGACTTATGACAATGGTGAAGCTTAGTAGAACATAATGAGGTAGACAATCCAGTGACCAGATACTCCATATAACTATGCTCACAGGTGTGTGTACTAGGTAGGTGAAATAGGATATATTCAGGGGTCTTGAAGGAAGACATGTAAACTGTAACATATAGCAGGACACCCTAGAGAAGGAACTACATTTCTTTATTCCTCAGACATTTTGAAGGAAGACTGTGCATCCTCTCTGCACATTTAATCACATGAAACCTTTGGCGTTTCCCAATCACAACACACGATTAGTACATTCTCTTCTGTACAGAGTCAGATTCACAAGGGTTCTCAGTCATTTCATTGACATGCATCTTCTGCCATTTCCTTGTAAATTGACCAGGAATGTTACAGAACTCAGTCTGTTTTATTTGTTCCCAAACAAATTCCCAAACGAACCAGCTGCTATGCTTATCTTGAAAATTGTTATGTTTAGCGTAGGTTTTAAACATAGGCAAGTCGGTGCCACTGCAAACCTGGCTGTTTAAAAGTAATTGTACTGGGCTTTTCCCAGTAGCAGAATGTGGCATATTTTGATACCTAAATAATAGCTTTGCTATACTGCAGTGTGTAGTAGTTTCAAAGATCCTTGGGTGTTGTCTAAAAGCCAGTCTCTCAGCACCATCAGATGCTGGATGGTATAGGGGTGTTTTACTGTGTTTGACACAGTTTAGCTGCAACAGTGTTTAACTGGAATAAACTGTGTTCCTTTATCAGCAACCGCTTCCTTTGCAGCTACACACACAGCAAACAGGTATTTCAAAACCTTTATTGTTTTTTGCTGCTGTTATTCTTGACTTTGGTATCACTTCCTGCTATCTTGGTATCGTCAGTTAGTAGTAAGTACATGTTTCTTTCTGTTTGTACTCGATCATGATCGGCATCTATCTGCCATGGGTGGCTAGGTGCTGTGGTCCACCTATTATGGGTATTGTGGCAGTTTTAACATTTGCTGACCAATGTTTCTGTGTCCTGATCTACTGTATTCCTGATCATCCAGCATACATTGACTATGGGAAAGTGTTTTTAATTTATCATAGCCCAGTGAGTTTCATGTAGCTTACCCAATAACTGATTTTGTAAACTTGGTAGAATTATTGTTCTGAACCCAGTGTTGTAATTACACTGTTTGAGCTTTGAGAGCTGGAAACAGTAAGGGTGCTATTTTTGAATTGAGCCCCTTCCCATTGTATGTCAATGGCAGTGATGTGTGAGCTACCAGGGTTCACTTCAGAGGGGCAGCCTGCAGCTTCCCCCTCCATAATTCCAACACTGCTGAAACCCTTTAGTATGCAAATATCTATAGTTAGTTCATATTTTCTGATTACAAAGGCTTTTAAATCGACCTGTGATGTAAGGTATATGGGTACCACCCGTTGAGTGTATTTTTGCAGGCTCTTTCTCAGTTTCTCAAGCTACAGTATGTCAGCTGGAGTGATAGATAGCTCACCCAAAACCTACACGCTGAAATTGGGTTACCCTTTCCCATTCAGTATCCAGTGGCAGGCTAGATAATGCATCTACACTGAATATCATCCTGTCATGCAACTAGAACCCTGAACATCTCTGTAACCTATTGTAGCTGCTGCCAGCGATGTTACCCATCTTGGGTCAAGGGTTTTAACCCTAGACTGCAGACAGAATTGGAACATATTGGAGTTCTCAACAGATATATCAGTCTGCGGCCCTGCAAGAGTTAATTAGCAGTTTATGATTTGAAGTCAGGGTGAGTAGTCTATAATGAAAGGTACCTTTGAAGCTTCATAACCCCAAACATTTTATCTAAAGCTTCCTTTTCAGTTTGTGCATACCCTTATTCTGTCTTGGTCGGGTACAAGATGCAGAGGCTATAGGTGTTTCACTATCATCTGGTTTTATGACAAATTACAGCTTCCACCCTGACTGTTGAGGCATAACAGGCCCAAACTACAGGCAATACAGCATCAAAATGCATTAACACTGGGCATGTAGAGTGCTGCCTTTTTGCCAATTAGTAAAATTCTTTCATTTCTTTGACCGGACCCATTTATAATCCTTCTGTAGCAGTTGTGTCATCTGTTTTATCAGGGTAGTTACTTCTGGTTAAAAACTCTGACTATAATTTAACAATGCAAGAAATTGTGTCATTTCAGTTAAATTTGTTGGCTTAGGGGGCCTGAGCAATAGCCTTTGTTTGTTCTTACATGGAGTATACTCTCTGCATCAATGGTATCCCCAGCTAAGTCGCACATCTTGGAACAATGCCCTTTTTTCACATGTGACACTGCTTTCTGATGTTTCTTGAAAACAGCTTACAAATTATGCAACTGTGACTCTATAGTGCCACTAGTGATTAGATCAGTCAGTCCCTGTAACCACCCAGTCCCTGGGGTTAGTAGAATCCTGTCAATATTATTATTGTTAGGAAGGTAGCAGGCAGCTGGTAGGGAGCTCATTAGGGTCTTCTTACATAATGACATCATTGTTTACTCAGCTAGCCTGGGGAAGAATGATTAGGTCATCGGAACTCTTGCAGCAGCTTAAGCCACACTTTGTGGACACCTGCTCTGGGGAGCTTAGAATGTTCAGTCAGTGTCAGTGAGTGTCAGTGTTGAGTCTGTGGTAGTCAGAGCCTGAGTGAGGAGGTGAGAGGGCAGAAGGACTGCTAGTAGGGCTCTGAGTGGAGGGCCAGCAATTCTCACCCTAGTGGAGTGTAATTTCCAGCTTCCAGTGAAGTGGTGGAGACCAGTGCTACAGCAGGATTTCCTGATTTCTACTCCCAGTGAAGTGGAAGGAACTGCATGTTCTCTGTGGACTCAAGGCAATCCCTGAAGGTTCTGTGTGTGTGTTTTAGCTGCCTTGGAAAGAAACTTTGAGAGACTGTTTGATCTGCTACCCAGGAGAATACCTTTTGTTGTTCCATGCCCAGTGGATGGGACAACCAGTTATGAGTACTGCTCTAGGAGACAAGATCTCCACATATTTAGGGGAATCATAGTCTGGGGTGTGCCCATAGATAAGGCTGGATCGCACCTGTCAGTGCCCCTAGTTCACCTAGAAGAGTGAATGTTCTCTTAAACTGTTCATCCTATTGAGGGCAGTTTATTCTTTGGTCACTTCAGTGAGTGAGCGGTTTTAAAGTGTGGGACCTCAAGTATTTCACTGGGAAATGGGGTTTCAATGGTGTAACCCTGAAGAATGCAGGGCTTCCTGGTTTGTAAAGGACACCAGTTATACCTGAACAGGGCCAGTGCTGCAGGTTTAGGTATGTGTCTGAGTTCACATAATTGCACCTATGTTCATAGGAGAGTTCTGAGTGTGTGGCGTAGTTTCACAAAATGGCACTCATGAGAGGAAAATAGTTCAGGTGCGGACAGGTGTCCACTAAATGCACCATTGGGAAATGGGAAGAAGATGTTTTTTTTTGTGTGTTCATGAACTGCACTGCATGGAATGAGAATTGTGACCTGTCCTGCCTAGACTGACACTTGGGGGTCCACTTCTGCTTTAAATTTCCATCTATTGAATAAAGCCATACTGCACAATCCCAGTTACTGTTCTGGACATTCAGATTATTGCCTCTGGTTGTTGGATTTACTGGGGCCCCCTCAGCAGGTTAGATCTAGAGTATGCCTAACAGCCTCCACCCAGGACCTGGGTTGTGATTTTTACACAAGGTTCATGTTGTTTTGTTCAAACAACATGAAGTATTGCTGTATTCTGACAATTGCAGTGATTCCCAACCTTTGACCTGCCCGGAGAACTAAGGGTTAACTTTCCATGCAGGACATGGAGCAGCTGAGCTCGAGCTCGGTTGAAGTCTCTGTCTGGAGTGTTTTAACTCAAACCGTCAGATTCTTTACTCCGCCTCACTGAACAGTCGCTCCAAGATTTATCCTTCAGCTCAGTTCAAGTCGGTTAAAGTTTTCAATTTTCGTCGGTTTAAACTGAAAAAAGTATCCGCATAGTCAGTTCAGTCTCTGTCTGTGGTGCTGTGAGTACTAGATAGGAATTGTTCTATATTTCTGTGTGGAACTTGTAAAAGTGCATTTGGTTCGGCTGAGCTGACCATTTGATTGTGAATTTTGCTATATTTAGTGTGTGGTTACCGGTTCTTATCGGTTCTAAAAAAAATGTTTTCCATTTAAACCAGTCTATGTCTCTCCCTGTTTTCTTCACTGATCATTCTTCCTCAGGAGAGGGAGGCTACACAGTTTAGATGTCAAAAGGGCCCTTAGTTACTACATAGGCGTACCAAGGGTTACAGGTTTGGCGCCTCCAGTTGTTCCTCACTTATGGAGAAGTGGGAAAAGGCAAACCTGCTACCAAAGATCTATTGCCAGGTGGATTGTGACTTGTATACAGTTCTGCTGTGAAAACTGGAAAAACTCCACCCCTCAGGCCTGAGGCTCATTCCACAAGAGGTACAGCTGCTTCCCTGGCTGCGGCCAGGATATCCCTTCCTAGAGATTTGTCAAGCAGCCACCTGGAAAGCGGTCCATACCTTTACCAAGCATTACTCTCTGGATATCCAGGCTAAGAGTGATGCTCGGTTTAACACAGCAGTACTTCAGAGCCTATTCCCAAAGTAGGTTCTGTCCCTCCTCTTTGGAGGTACTGCTTGGTAGTCTGCAATTGTCAGAATACAGCAAGACTTCATGTTGTTTGAAGAAAAATTACTCAACCTTAGTAATTATATTTCTTCTAATGGAGTCTTGCTGTATTCTGACTCTCTCCTCCCTCTCAGAACCTGTTTTTGGGAAGTGGGTGGGCAGGTGCAGTGTCACCCAGGGGTGTATTTGCTAGCATCCTCCTCCCTTTTGTTTGGGTGCTTATTTATTATTGTTATTTTTGAGTACATTGGGTTTAGTTTTGGGTTTCCTGACTTGAGTCTTCCTTGGGAATCCAAAACTTTTCAACCAGTTGGCTAGTAGAATTTTACAATTTCCACATAGAATTTTTAGTTTAGTTGGGCTCGTAAGAATCTGACAGTTTCAGTTCAAAACACTCCAGACAGAGACTTCAACCGAGCTCGAGCTCAGCGTTCCATGCCCTGCATGGAAAGTTAACCTTAGTTCTCCGGGCAGTTCAAAGGTTGGGAATCACTGCAATTGTCAGAATACTGCGACTCCATTAGAAGAAATATAATTACTAAGGTGAGTAATTTTTTCTTTTGTACCCCACCCTCTCTTCCTCCAAAAATGAGCCAGGTATACACCCTAATGCCAAGGATGGTACCAAACCTTTTGTAAGTTAGATGATATGCGGTATGTGGGTACCAGTGTTCCAGAGTTTAATGGGGGTATGCTAACTAGTTAAAAAGTGGCCAGAGGTTACACTGTAATAACTGTTATTAGTTGAAATACAGCAGGGGCACTGGCTACCCTATAGAGGCAGTCAGTTAAAATGATACAATCCATTGTTCACATTGATAGTGACATATGGCTTGAATTTTCATCAGTGCACTTGCTGATAAGCTTGGACAAGTCTAGCTTAGTGAACTTTTTTTTCCTCGGCTAGCCTAGTTAACTGATCCTGTGGTCTAGGAATAGGGTATTGGTTTATATCCAGTGTAAGTCTATGGATGGAGCAATTAACAGCTCTGGTTTGCCATTTAGAAGTATCGGTGATGAGGATGAGGACAATGAGTGACTCTATTTTATTTTAGCTGACTCAATATAAATGTTACCGAGTCATTTTTTCCCTTAAATGAGTGTTGTTATTAGATAAGGGTTGTGACTTATACAGTTTAATATTTCTTGTTACACTGTTGAAATGTTTAGGCTGTTATTTTACATATCTATTGTAAATGGTAGAATTTCAAGATGATGGAGGGGCCTTATGCACAGGGCTGTGAAGGTGACCATTTTTTTTGAGTGCTGACATGCTCATACATTTTATATTATATGACAGATTCCATATTGCAAGAGATAGTCTTTGTGCCAGTGGTAAGGAAGACAAGATGGCTGGCAGTTGTGATACCTGGAGTGGTGTTTGCAGTTGATGCCCTTTATGCTTGGCCACAATCCAGGTTGAATGTTTTAATATTGCATTGTGGAGTATCTTTCCCTTTATCCCATCATCCAGATCTGCCAACCTGAAAATTACCTCGCTTCTAAAGAAAGGAGTCCTTATTTATATTTAGTTATTTTAGAGTGTTGGTTGTGTGCTTAAAATGATGATCATTGTTTGGAAAAAGAGTGACAGAGATTGCCCATATAATGCATTAGGGATTAATGCTCATGCTGCAGTTTATTTTTCTGTTTTAAGTTGGGCTGACATTGTGCTTTATTATTTCGTTTATTACAATATTAGGATATTGGGCAGTACAACCATGTTTGGTGGTTTACTTGATTTGTTTTATGGGACTTTAACACAATGGGCGGATTTTCAATGGCCAGAGTGTCACACATGCTTTCATAAAAAGGAAAAAAGAAAATATATGAAGGAGCAGGTTGTGTCAAAACCTGCATCAATTCGATTTTCTAACAGGTCTGTATGTGCCAGACTGGCTTGTGCCATGCTTGTATCAAAAATGCCTGCCCCATGTCAGAGTATGCCTGCATCACAGAAATGATGCACCATCCATATTTGGGATTTTCAAAATTTGGATCCTGTCATTGTGCCTAAAGTGAATGCTTTCTGCGTTAGATGAGCCAGAGCTGGTTACTGATTATGGCCTTCCCATATACTCATCTGCTACTATTACTGCTCTTCAACGAGTAAAAATACATTACCATTCTGTTTGTATGTTTGCTAATTCTGTTTCCATTCTAGTCATCATTGTTCTTTGTATAATGGGTTAGGTTTGTATTCTTTTGAACAGAGGGTTGCTTATTTTAACTTATTAGCATTTAAATGGTTTGAGTATTCTTAGATGTCCTTTCCTTTTATATCTGATGTCTTGGTTAGTTTCATTTATACTCAGCTAGATCAACTCTTGGTGGTAAACTACACCTGGATTGACTCCCATTGTAGTTGGGATTCTCATATTGACAATCTGATACAAAAATTGAATAAGAAATTGGGGTACTGTATAAGCATAGAGACTGTCTTTCATCTCAAGCTAGATCTAAAATTGTAAATTCGATGAAAATTCCGTATTTTGATTATGGTGTTGTTGTGTATATTGGGGCTGCTAGAGGTACTTTGAGAAGGTTAGATGTTGTTTTTAATAGATATGTACATTTTGTCTTAGATTCATCTTGGAATACACATCATTGCACTCTCTATAAGGCTTTAAATTGGGTACCTCTGATGGATTGAGCGCCAATATCCATGTGCAGTGTTTAGTCCACGGTTGTTACTTTAAAAAGCACCAGAATATCTAATAGAGTTTTTGGAGAAGTGGAATGCCAAGGAGGGATTCGATCTGCAGGGAAATACATTTTAGGGTGCCATTTATGAGAATAACGAGGGGCCAACATTGCTATATGTATATATATATATATATATATATATATATATATAAGAACCCAAAATTGTGGAATTCATTGCCAGGTCGCCTGAGGTCTTGTACTAACAAAACATCTTGGAATGTATTAAGATCTTGGCTTGAAAAGGTGGCATTGTCTCCAGAAAGTTGTTGTATTTGAAAGATTTGTACTCATTGTAATAATTGTTGTTTTGTTTATGTATGACTCTATCTATATGTATGTTATAATATTTTAAAGTGAAACTGGTATTCTTTTTGTACAGTAGGACCCCATTGTAAATTAGCTTTTGCTAAATTGGGTTATCCTGTTTCTGATATCAGAAATAAACTTTTTTACTACTACTACTACTAGTTCCTTGTTGAAGGTCTTGTTTGAGTCATTAAATTGTGGAATGACTTGCCTAATTGTATTTTATCTTGTAATTCTTTGTATGTTTTTAAAAATGTTTACAAGAACATTGTCTTACTCTAATCGCTCCTGTTATGTTTAAGTTGTATATTTACATGTAATTGTTTTGTTTGTTATTTCCAGGTCACCATGAAAATGGGCATTTGTTGCCTTTGGGTTTTATCCGGTTACCAAACAGATAAAATAAAAACACTAGAGCATATACTGTACAGAGGCCCACAGCAGGCAGGCAAACCTGACTGTGGTACTATAAATGATATTCTACTGCTGGAGTTCTGCATTGTATATGTTGCAATGCTGTCTCAAGGACTGCAACATATGAAATATTGTTTCTAGAGGCCATTTCATCTACGTACTTTTTGATTCAGCTTGTGTCATTTTGCTCATCTCACTCCATGCACTGTATTTTCACTCAACTTGCATTATTCTCGGCATGTCATTCTCGCCATGCATCATATTTTGATGCAGCGGTTCTCTTAATGTCATTTGGAGGACTTTGCCACAGAGAATACTTTTCTTCCAGAATATGCGTACATTGTATATGGCTTACCTGGATTTGATGCAAGGTGGTTGTTTGACACTTTCTACGTCAGTCTAAGGGCCCTTAAAAATCTGGCCCAATGTTGTTGCAAATTATTGTTGCTTTGCAGCTCATATGGAATAAACATCTTGGAGTATTATGTGCATTACATATAGAATAATGTTTGGGGTGGTGTGTATAGCAGTTTTACACACACCGAGTTGTCGGATGCTGCATAAATGCCCTCGGGGTTTATGAAATGCATCCCACAATGAGGGTGTGTGTAAAATTGAGTTTTACACACACCCCATATATTTTATATAATTACTGGGAGCATTTTCTCACCACAGCAATTATATAACATAAAATTCACGGTGTTCAGCCACAGTCTGTTTGGCTTGAAGCGCCTCCACTGTCCACAGGTGCTTAAAACTTCACCCTGTTTTTCTTACTTTTGAAAAAATGTATAAGGAGCACCTGTGGAAAGATTGAGGAGAAGTGACTGGCCAGTTCTTCTTTTTATTTATTTACTTACGCTGAGTGCTGCTGGTGGCAGAATAGAAGCGGCGATTCCAGGAAAAGTAGGCGGCGCATATGTGTGGGCGAGGAAACCTGGCACGTGTTCGCAATGGCAAATTATAACCAGTTTTTCCCTATGGGAGAAAATGCTCCCAGATGTTATAAAGATATTAATCCCGATGATGTAACAAATGGACTATGGAGTGCTGCTATTTTAGGTTAGGATTTACTGCCTTTTTACATTCACTTATGAATTTTCATGGTCATTGAATAATTGTTCATGTTTACTTATGAAATCCATAAAGTTTAAAAAAAGTAGGATTTACTGTACATACAATTAGTGTGTACATTTCATACATGTTCAGTAATTCTTTATCCATTTTTTCTGTGTTGTTTCACATTGTTACTGTGCATTCATTTACTGCTGGGTTACACATGATCACCAACAAGGACCAGCACCCTCCAAAACTGTGACATCATCATTGCCGTTCTGGTGGAGGTGGCTCCTCTTTGGAGGCACCCACAGTGGAGACAAGGAGGATGCAGGAAACCTCCACAAAGGAGACCCACGGAGTGTGGCACAGGACCTCACAGGGAAGGAAACAACTCTGGTGGGGACTCCGTCGTTAGGGAGTAGAACTGTGTGAGGGAAGGGAGAGGAGGTAAGGTGCCTGCTCTGCACCATGGCTTGGAGGGACAGGAAGCAATCCTCAGGATAATAATAATAAATAATAATAACTTTATTTAATATAGCGTGTTTCAAATATCAAGGCCTTTACAACTATAATCAAAACAGTCCAAATTAAAACATATAAACCAAGGTATTGGAGGATCACGGAAGCAGCTGCATTGAGGAGGGATCTGGATGTCATTGTCCATGTAGGGACAAATGACCTGGCTAGGAATGGGAATCAGAGCAGTGCAGCAGGAATTTATGGAGTTAGGCGGGGCCTTAGACAAGTAGCACACAGTAACCTTCTTGGAAGTGCTGCCTATCTATGGCATGGGTGAGGCTAGGTTACTCTGCACCATGGGATTCAATGACTGGTTGAAAACCTGGTGCAGAGCTCAGGATTTGGCTTCATTGGAGACTGTGGGTCCACCTAGAGGGATATAGGTCTATACTGGTGTGATGGTTTGCATCTGTCTGGGAGGGAACCTGGATCTTAGGTGATAGGTTCACATGCTTCATTGGTAAACATTTAAACTAGCCAAGGGGAGGCACTGAAGAGAAGCAGAAATCCAGCCCCCCCACACACACAAAACAGGGTAGTCAGTGAAGTAAACACAAAGGTAGAGGCGTCAATAGGGAGCAGGGCTGGGATAAATCCAGAAAAAAAAAAGGCAGTAAGGACAAGGATGGGCCTAAAGGGCTAAGGCCATCAAACAATGGAGGGCAGTGAGTACCAGTGCCCGTAGTCTGAGATAACAAGCTCCCTGAACTAGTGGCCTTGATGGAAGAGGGATGCCTGGATATCGTGGCAGTCACAGAAACATGGTACACAGAGAACCATGACTGGGATGTCAACATACCAGGGTACACAATCTACAGGAGGGACAGGGAGGGTAAAGAGGAGGAGGAGTAGCTATCTACATAAGGGAAGGAATCAAAGCAGCAGAACTAAAGGGTAAACAGGGAGGAGGAGGCACTGTGGGTCACCCTGGAGATAGGAAATGGCACCACAATCCACATAGGGGTTGTATACAGACCCCCATCTCAGTGGGAGGCAATGGACAAGAAAATGACACAAGGAATCCTTAGAATGCCAGAAAAAGGAGGATATTGTTGATGGGGACCTGTATATGCCAGATGTTAACTGGAACACCTTTACTGCAGCCACATCCAAGAGCAGGGTCATTCTCTATGCCCTACAGGGGCATACCTCAGATAGCTAGTGTTGGAACCCACTCGGGAAGGAGCAGTCTTAGACCTGGTACACTCAAGCGGGGATGGAGAGAGGATCTCAGATTTAGAAGTGGGTAGCCATCTGAAACAAGCGCCACCAAACAGTGTGGTTCACAATAAACACAGCTGTAGAGTCAAGCCATACAAAGGCAGGGGTGTTGGACTTTAGAAGGGCTGACTTTGGCAAAATGGGAGAGTGCCTCAGAAAAGCACTAGCAAACAGGCAAGGAGGGGCAGAAGAACAATGGGAAATATCTAAACTGCCATCACAGAGGTAAGAAGCCTTTGTGTAAACAAATCAACAAAACAAAAGAAGGAAAAAAAACCACTATGGTTCTCAAAAGAGGTGGCAGGAAGGTTAAGGAAAAAGGACAGCATTCAGGAAATATAAGGAAAGCATGAAGGAGCAGGACAAAGAACTATATCAGTTAAAACAGAAGGAGGCAGGAAGCCAGTCAGTATTGCAAAGGCCCAAACTGAGGAAAAGATAGCCAAGTCTGTTAGAAGCGGGATAAAACCTTTTATAGGTACAATAGGAGCGACGAAGACCAATGGAGGGATACTGAGGCTTAATAAAGGGAAGGGAATGTGGGCAGAGGGTGACTGTGAAAAAGCAGGATACTGAACAAATACTTCTACTCAGTATTCACAAAAGAAGGAGGAGGTGCCTAAGCAAACAATAGAAATACTCTGGATAGAAGTGATACCAGTCCATTCAGGAGAAAGGTTCTGAAAGAACTCTTAAAACTGAAGGTGGACAAGGCAATGGGGCCTGATGGGATTCACCCAGAATTCTAAATGAACTAAGGGAGAACTAGTGACACCACTGACTACCCCAGGGTTTTATTTAACTCTAAAAATTGATTAGCATTTTGCTCATAAAAGTGCTAAACACTGTGAAAATGCATAGCACTTGTCTCACTGTGTTTAACAAACATAACACTCCTAGAAATCCTATATAAATACTTTCTGTACAGTTAGTATTGTCCCAAGAAAACAACTGCTAATCAATTATTAAAACCCTGACTACCCTCTTTAATAAATCATGGGAGGATGGAGTGGTACCGGAGGACTGGAGGAGGAGGAGGATGGATGTGATACCACTTCACAAAAGTGGGAGCAAGACAGAGGCAGGAAACTACTGTGGTTTCCTGCCTCTGTCTTCTCCCACTGTGAAGAAAATCATCAGTCCTCAGGTACCACATCATCCTCCCATGATTTATTAAAAAGGGTAGTCGGTGGTGTTACTAGTTCTTCCTTAGTTCTTTAGAATTTAGGGTGAATCCCATCAGGCCCATTGCTTTATCCACCTTCAGTTTTAGGAGTTCTTTCAGAACCCTTTCTTCTGTGAAAGGACTGGGATCGAGCCTCTATCCAGAGTACTTCTATTGATTGGATTAGGTACTTCTCCCTCCTCTTCTTTTGTGAATACTGAGCAGAAGTATCACCTGTGAGGCCTCTGTCTCTGGCGACACTGGTGTTTCCTCTGTCTGCACCTGTGGATACCCCTGCCAGGCTTTCGTGGCCAGCACCCACTAGGCGCTGCCAGTGTTGCCTCCACCAGACCCTGCACGGACCCTCCTCCAGCACTGCGGACCTCTGCTGGGGTATCTGATGTTGGCTCGGCTGGCTCACAGCCGGGTTACCCTTATCTGGCGCCATCCTACCCTTATCCCCTGGTCAACAACTACCCTTCGCCAGTGGATGTAAATGCCTCTTTAATTCCTGGTGGGCTTTAGTGCAATGGCAGATCCCAACACCTGCAGGCGCCTCCTTCCTGGGTCCCAGGCGCCTTCAGATCCTGTTAGGTTGGGTCCCAGTGATGATCACTGGGATGGGTGCCAGGTCCGACACTGATTCGAGGCGGACACGTACCAGCGTCCGTCTCAAATAGTGAGCCAGAGGATGATGAAGAAGAGGACCTTGATTATTCAGACTCTTCCTCTCTGGCAGGGAACTCGTCTGAGGAGGAGAAATAAACCAGGCACTCCCCAGAGTCGTCTCCTGATGACCCCTCTTTTCAGGACATCATGGGTACATCCACACCACCATGGGCTGGGAGATGGAGGAGCAGGACCCAGGCGTCACTGGCTGGCCATTTACCTATGCCAGCCTGATGTTCCTCCCTTGGTGGTCCCTCCCTTATCGACTCATATGATGATGTCACTAGGGTGGCATGGAAACATCCCTCTACCACTCCGGCAGTACCCAAGAAGGCAGACTGTCTCTATCATGCCCCGCCAGATAAACCCTTCTTTGGGGCAACCCAAGGCTGACTCAGTGGTCATCAATGCTGCCCATGACCGCACCAAGAAACCAAAACACCTCAGTGCTCTCCCACTGAAATAGGAGTCCAGGCAGTTGCATCACTTTGGTAAGAGGTCTGTTCCTCAACTAGATATGATCAAGTACCAGAATGTCTTGTGGGATCAGGCTAGAGACTTGGTTCAGGCTCTGCCTGATAATCCCTCTAAAACAGCGAGCCCAGTTGTTTAGAACGGGCTTGAGCGTTAGTAATTACATCATGAGGGACATCTGCGATGCTGTTGATGCCTTGGGCAGAGCAGCAACCTCTGGCATTTGCCTCCAATGCCACTCTTGGCTTTAGGTGTCCATCTTCACTCAGGATGTCCAGTCCAGAATCCTGGATGCCCTTTTGGGGTTCGGTACTCTTTGGGAGGTGATGTGCAGGACTTCATCTTCTCCCTCCAGGAAGTGGACAGGGCTCTATGATCCATCCATTCCTTGTACCATACCAAGCTGAAGTTTGCCAGTGGCCTCCTTTCGCTGTTCATCTTGAAGGCAGCCCAGCCCTCCTGCCAGGGGCAGGGTAAACACAAACAGGCATTGGCTCTAGTAGCTGCCATTGCTGTGGTGCTCAGTGGCGCACTGGCTCTCCGGTGCCTGCTCCTACTTTCTGACTCCTTGCCAGACCCTCCCAGTAGGGGAATGGGGGAGGCAGTAGAAGTCGCTTCTCCCTCCACCTCGATGGGTGGAAATCCTACTAGACGATTGGGTACTGCAGCTCATCGAGCATGGCCACACCCTAGAACACCTCAAATGGCCTTCCGACAACCCTCAGGGCAACTCCTTCTATACTCCACATCCTCTGTCTCTCATCTGGGAGACAATTCAAGCTCTGCTGAAAACAAGAGCCATAGAGCCCATCCCTCAGACTCAGTGGGGCAGGGAGTACTATTCCCACTTCTTCCAGGTCCCCAAAAAGACCGTGAATCTCTGGACCATTCTAGATCTGAGTGATCTTAATCTGTTCATAGAGTACAAACACTCTCGGATGGTCACTTTTCAGGGACTCCTGCACCTGGGGAACTGGCTGTGCTCTCTGGATGTGCAGGATTCCTTCCTGCATATGAAGATTTTTCCGTCCCACAGATGCTTCCTCTGCTTCCATTTCTGGGGTGCCCATTTTCAGTTCCAGGCCCTCCCTTTGGCCTTTCTTCAGCTCCCAGGGTCTTTACCAAATACCTGGCAATGGTGGAAGCTGCCCTCAGGATGCAGGGCTTCCATGTCTTTCCTTACCTGGACTCCTAGTGGCTCCAACCAGAAATGCCTCTTTCAGTCCCTAGAGCATACTTTTTCTCTTCGGCCCTGGGGATCACTGTCAGAATCCCAGCGTCCCATCTGATACCCTGCCAGTGGCTATAGTACAAGGGGCCATCCTAGATACGGCCGAGGGCATGGCTTTCTTGCCCCTGGACAGACCAGAGCATCTGATGGAGCAGGCTGTCTGATCTCTTCCATCTGTCAGGTCCTGGCCGGGTTTTCCTGCATCTTCTGGATCTCATGGCAGAGGCCATGCCACAGTTCCTCTGGCTTGGCTACATGTGAGAATTCCCAAGTGGACATTCGGGTCCAATGGGATCAGTACATGGATGACCTGGACCAGCTTGTCATGGTCTCCGATCCAGTCTGACGGGTAGTATCCTGATGGTTAGAGTCGGCCAACCTCTTTTGGGGGTTCTCTTTGCTTGTACAAACCCCTGCTAGATGCTACTGTCGGATGCCTTTAGTCTCAGCTTTGGTGCCCACCTGGGAGCTCACCAGACTTGGGGTGCATCGTTAGACATGGACAGGGCCTCCATATCAATGTCTTAGTTCAGGCCTTCCAGACCAGTCTTCTCCTGGGTCTGCTCTTAGTGCAGACCGGACAACATGTACATGATTTATTACATAAACAAGCAAGGGGGATGCACTCTTACCCCTTTGAAGGAGTTGATGAGAGTTTGGTATTGGGCCATTAAGCGCGGTCTAGAGCTCCCCACCGTGCTTGTTCTAGGTGTCCAAAATGTACTGGCGGACAGATTAAGCTGCTCCACTCCAGGGCTCACGAGTGGGAACTTCTCACCACAGTAGTCAAAGATCTCTTCAACAGGTGGGGCGTCCAGAGCTGGACCTTTCCACGTCCCCTCAACTCAAAACTGCCGCTTTTCTGCTTGTTTGATCCCAGGCCTGGAGATTTCTATCAAGACACATTTCCCTCTCCTGGAAGGGAGGTTCCTGTGTACCCTCCCTTCCCGCTCCTTCAGCAGGTTCTGCTGGAGCTTCAAATGGAGAGGACTGAAATGATCCTCATAACTTCTTTCTGGCCTCGCCAGATCTGGTTCCCCTGCTGCAGCAGCTGACAGTGGAACCTCCAGTGCCCTGCCCGTGTGCACCAGCTTGCTCTCCCAGGGCGGGGGACCCTAGTCCATCCAGATCTCGAATCTCTGCATCTCCATGCATGGCTCCTAAAGATGTAGCCATTGCCCAGTCTGGAGTCTCCCTAGGGTCACTGACATTCTGGTGGCTGCCCGTAAGCCCTCCACCAGAGCAACCTATACTGTGAAGTGGGCGTTTTTCCCTCTGGGCTGCTTCCCACCAGTTGGATCCTTTCATCTGCCTGGGGATCAGGTATTGGAATGTCTTCTCTCCCTTTTTGATTCAAGATTGAGGTACTGCTCTATCAAGGTACATCTTTCTGCCATCTCTGCATACCATGTACCTGTTGAGGGCAGAGCTGTGACCCAGCTCAATGTGTCTCACACTGGTCTGTGAGACATTCTGCCTATAAACCTCCCATTAGGGACCCAGTCTCTCCTTGTGATCTCAATTTTATGTTGGAGAAACTCACGTTACCTCCTTTGAACCAGCCGCAAGTTGCAAGCTCGCGATCTGTTGTGAAAGCACTCTTTATTTGCTGTTACTTTAGGATTTATGAGCTTCAGGCTGTCATGTGCAAGGAGCCTTATTTGGTTTTTCACAAAGACAGGTTGTCTTTGCATACCAGTCTAAGTTTCTTCCTAAGGTGGTGTCAAATTTACTTTGAATCAATCCATCCACCTTCCTGTTGATTTTCCAAAGTATTCTAATCAGGGAAGGCTTTGCTTCATACTTTGGATGTGCATAGAATCTTTCATTACTACACACACTGACTAAAAGTTTGAGGAAGTCTGATCAGTTGTTTGTTTCATTCACCCTAGAGAGGGCACTCCAGTGTCCAAACAGTGTTTGTCCAAGTGGTTAGCTAATTGCATTGTTTTCTGTTACTGTAAGTACAACAAGGAACATCAGGGTGTGATTAAGGGCCATTCCACCAGGGATATGAGTACTTCCATGGCTTGTTTCAGAAATGTGTCTGCTGCAGACATCTGTGCAGCTGCCACTTGGAGCTCTGTCCATACCTTCAAACACTACAGCCTGGATGTTGCTTCTAGGCGTATGGCTAACTTTAGGCCTGGCTATTCTCCAGGGCCTTCTCTCTTGAGCCTCTGGCTGCTGTGTATCCTCCTCCACTGCTGTATCACTTGTTTATCGAAACTACTTGGGACCAGCGGTGCCTGCAGCAGAGCCTCCCTTAGTAAGTAGTACAGTTACGTGAATTTACCATAACAGTAAATCTTCAAGAGGAACTCTTACAGCAGGCTCTGATTTTCCTCCCTCCTTCCCCTACTCTCTGCCTTTATCTGCTTCCATGCATATGAGTCTTCTGCTCTCTTTTTCTTTGTTTTGGTTCTTGGGAAACCTCCTCAGTTTCTTCTTCTTCTGCTGCAATTCGGGTCTCCAGTGGGAGAACTGAGAAGGG
The DNA here is from genome assembly GCA_016271365.2 of Neoceratodus forsteri. Lineage (NCBI taxonomy): Eukaryota > Metazoa > Chordata > Ceratodontiformes > Ceratodontidae > Neoceratodus > Neoceratodus forsteri. The sequence continues at coordinate 942,562,560 of CM057450.1, forward strand.
TCTTGGGACCTCCGCCCATATAAGATAGGCTGATGTTGGTGGAGTGATGTCAGTGGTGGGTGGTCCCCGTGGTGCACTGCTAGCTAGAAAGGTTTCTGTGTGGTCCTGGCACCTAGTGGCTTAGTCCTACTGGTAATTGCCTGCTGCAAGAGCTCCTCTCTAAGATCTACTGTTATGGTAAGTTCTTACTTAACTATACTTTAACCACAGTAACATTTGAAGAAATAACTGGGAGACCACAACTTTGTAGAACAAACCGTGGGAATCCGATTCAAGACAAAATTAATGAACACTCCATGGAGCAAAAATAGTTGAGTTGAGGTAGACAGATGACAGTACATATGTTGGATCTCTGTGATCCCATATTTCACATTGTGAACAGTTCACATGAGCAGACAATTCACAGATGTCCCAGCGGGCGTGAATCGGATGTCCCCAGATTTAGGTAGCTTTAATCCCCAAATACACCTTGGGTTGATATGCCGCCCCTCCTCTTTTCCTTTTACTCACTGGCTTCTCTTCCCATGGAACAGACTCGCTTTCACCTTGGGACTGCCACCTCCATCCTAAGTCCCATCTCGACTGGCTCACTGTGACTTCTTCACATAGACCAGGCTGGCCTTTCACCTTGGGACTGCCACCTCCATCCTAAGTCCCATCTCGACTGGCTCACTGAGACTTCTTCACATGGACCAGGCTGGCCTTTCACCTTGGGACTGCCACCTCACCCTAAGTCCCATCTCGACTGGCTCACTGAGACTTCTTCACATGGACCAGGCTGGCCTTTTAAATTGTGGTCGCTAGCTCCTTCAAACTCCCATGTTGGCTTCTGTAGCTTCCCTTGGGCAACTGTCCCCAGGACTTATGAGCAACACATTCCTGAACTGTGGCAAGTAACACTTTATCCCTGCTTGATCTACTCTCACTGTCTGTGGGGCTTCAGAGCAGGAAGCTTCTGGAGAAACCCTTCCCGGTGCCTCTCTACTTGGCTCAGCTTCGCGTCTCACATTCAGGCGGTAGTCCCAAGGGCGTCTTGCTCCAGTCCACTGGGGTGGCATATCTTGGGGTCCCACATGGGGCTCGAAACTTCTGCTACTGCCACGTCCTCCCAGGCTCTATCTCACACCTCTTGGCCTAGAAATTCTGTGTCTGTGTGGAGTAGACAATCGCCTCCATTCGCTCTCCTCTCCGAACTCTTTCTTTTCCTCTCCCTTCCTATGTGCCTATGCTTATATCCTCCTCCCCATGGTGACCTCCCACCAGTAGCAGGTCCCAAGAGGGCAGCCCAGGATTAACCCTTTCCTTGCCAAACTGCGTATTCTTCACTAATTATCTACCAAGGCACCCAACTGTACCCAGTAATTACCCATGTGGCACGGACTGTACCCTGCCTTAGGCGCTAACCCTACCAAGGGGTGTTTATATTCAGAAAAGGAGAAGGGAAAATGAAATATCGACCTATCAGCCTCACTTCAGTAGTTTGTCTAATTATGGAATCAGCAGTGAAAGATTTAATAAGCCTGCAAGTTGAAGCATATAGTGTAGTTGATAGGCAGCAACTTGAGTTTATAGAATGGAGGTGTATGCTATGAACTTGATATGTTTCTGTTAACCTGTTAGTTTAGCACTAGATGGGGACATCTGTGGATATAGTCTTTCTAGATTTTAGTAAGGTGTTTGGCAATGTACCACATTGAAAACTTGTTGAAAAAGTAATCAACCTTAGGATCAACAAAGTATAATAACCTGGGTACAATGGTGGTTAGAACATCACACACAAAGGAACCAGCTAAATGGCTGTAAATCTGTGGAGGGTATGGTGACTAGTGGTGTACCAGGGATTCTGTCCTGAGCCTGTACTGTTTAGTCTATACATAACAGCGATAGGATAATACCTCAATAGTTTGTGCATGAAGTTTGCTGATGATACCAAAGTTAAGGGCTTTGTGAACTCTATTGTGGAACAAATCAGATTGCAGAATGTTCTGAAGCTTCTCACTGACTGGTGTTGTCAAGGCACGGGCCAGGAAGCATAAGAAAACCAGGAGCAGTTGTAAAATTGCAATGAGCTTTCTATTATTATTAAATAGCAGTAAAACAAAAATAAAAGTTGTTCAGAATAACTATTTACAAAGGCAGTTCAAACATAGACAGCAGTCGTCCTTCTGAGTGTTCCTTCTCAGTTTCAAATCTCAGTCTCTCTCTCACAAGCATTGCTGCTCTTTTTATAACAAGTCTTTGCTGGGAGCTCGTTAAGGAGACAGTATTTTTCACAGAATGTTCTTGTCAGTTTCCAATGGTCTAGCAGGTGCAGCAAAAGACCCAGAACTGACCTCATGTTTAATCTCCACAAAGGCTTAAAACTGCATTTCAGGTTAACCCTTGAGTTCCAAATAGCTTTTTGCAATCATTTCAACAATAAAAATACATTGTTTTAAACAAAGGGATTCCAGTATCAGTGACATTTCCCCATAAAGATTCACATATATTTTTATACCCACAGATATACAGCAGGGAAGAAAAAGCCGGAAATAGCAAGGGAAGACAGAGAGATAGCAAGAGGCGGAAAATTGCGAAACCATCGGATTGATCAGTTCCTAGGGTTTCACCACAAAATTTGGTTCGAAACCAGACAGATAAGAGACAGAAAAGGAAAGGATAGAACAGATCCTTGCATTTAAACTCTTTTCAGTAACAAATGGGACTGGGCCTTATTCAACCCTGTCACATACCCCTCTTTAAAAGGAACCTGTTTACAAAACAGGTTTCCAAAATATTCTATTAATTCCTGTCTTGAGGGGTATCTGAAGCAGTTGCCCTCCCCGCCTTGAGTTGTTGCAATCAAGTCCCGACTGCATCAGGAGTCACGGAGGTCATGAGGGGTATCTGAAGCAGTAGCCCTCCCCCCCGAGTTATCGCAATCAAGTCCCGACTGCATCAGCAGGAGTTGCTGGAGGTCGTGAGGGTATTTGAAGCAGTAGCCCTCCCGGCTCCCGAGTTGTCACAATCAAGTCTCGACTGCATCAGCAGGAGTCACCTGAGCCATGGGGGAATATGAAGCAGTAGCCCTCCCTCGCCCCTGAGTTTCGCAATCAAGTCCCGACTGCATCACGTAGATGCAGCTTGCAACGTTCGGTCCAACTCGGCGGATCTCTGTATTTTGAATCTCTGCTGTTTGGCGCCTTTTCTTAGGACTTTAAGCTGAGTTTTACTGCAATTGATTTTAAATCCCCACATGTGGAGATAGGGTATAAGTACTGTGTAAATCCTAAAATTACATCTCGTAGCACAGTGTTGATTGCTTTAAGATATATTGTTATAATTCTAGAGCTACTTTTACTCAGGGCCAAGGGGTTACTTTACTCTCTGAAATGGCCAAACTGCTGTCATTTACTAAGCGCTCACTCGGTCTCCTTAATTTTGAAATTGCCTTATTTTATTTTGAAAGTACAAGGCCAGCAGCGTGGTGCTTATTAAACCCTGCTCTCCCAGCCGGTCTCCTAAATTTCTAACTTGCTCCATTTAAATCTGAAAGTGCAAGGTTCAGCAGCAACTTCCCCTTGACCCTCTCCCCAGGTACTTAGTCCCTATATAGAAACTCACCATTCCTTCTCTTATCTCTCCACAGCAGGAGTCGCTGAGGTTGTGAGGGTATCTGAAGCAGTAGCCCTCCCCGCCCCCAAGTTGTTGCAGTTAAGTCCCGACTGCATCAGGTAGATCCGCGTACAGCGTTACGGCCCAGCTCAGCGGATCTCTGTATTTTTGGACCCGGCCGGCGCAGAACGTCGGCTCCCCACCCTTAGTGGACTCGGTCATATATAGATGAGTAAAACCCTGCCCTTGTAATTTTTTAACCAATCAGCCAGTTTTCCCATCTGCAGGTTATACCTGCCCACCACTAGGAGCACTTTTCCATACTTTGCCCTGCTCTTAATTACTAATACAACAGGAGTTATTGCAAGCTCCACCATGCTCCTGTGCACCCTTATTACTCTCCCCCATGCTTCTTCATCGTCCCATCCTCCCTCTCCCAATCTAGGAAAGTGGGTCACTATGAAAACACCCCACCCCAGTCAAACTGGAACTCCCTGCTGCTCTCACCATCCCTAACCTGCACTTGAGCAGCATGAGTTACAAGCCCTGGCTATCACCCAGCTGCCCACCCCCCGCACAGGCCCAATAATATAAATATTAACCTTGCCATCTCCACCCCTCCCCTCAAATGGCATATGCCCAGGCAAATGACACTATGGAGCACCCTTTCACATGCCAACCTCCGACAGTATCCCCACCACCGTGCCTTCCCCCCTTTCCCCACTTCTTCCTATCAGCACCCCATATCCTGAAACTCCGATTCCCACCATGGGTACCCTCAGCATACATACCATTGCCTGTACACCCAATTAGGCTACCTGTCGCCTCAGGTCACTCATCCTCCTTCTCCTCCTGTTGGCAATGTACATCCTAATCTGGGCCCTCAGAATACTCTTATTTTGTTTCCTGATCTGTTGTCTCCTGCTATCTTTTGGACTTGGTCCCCACTGCCCCTGCCTCATGTGTGAGAGTTAGTGCCTTATCTGTGATTCCACTGAACTCAACTCTTTTGGACATTGGTTCTGCTCCTATTCTCCCCAGCTGCCTACTCAGCCAGCCCCTGACCCTGGCAATTTGCTGATCTGTTTCAGTCTTGTGGGGATCAGGCTCCTCACCGCAGCACTGTCCACCTCATATACAAGGGGTCTGGATCTTCCCCAGGCAGAGGGTATGTGGTCAGGAAATTGTTGAAAGAGTCCTGCCTGTTTTGGGCAGCGGACATTTATGCTCTGATTAATGTGGGTGATTCTATCTATGACATCAGCTTTAAACTTGTTTCTGGGCTGGACAAATTCTGGTCTCATTATAGCTACATAAGGAATCCACCCAGCATCAGTCCGTGGGCTCTGTATTGCCTCTATCAACATCTGCAGTCTAAAAAAAATGGGACTCCTTTCAAGGTGGGTACTCCAACCCCACCCTGACATCATAGCTCTAAGTGAAACCTGGATCTCAACCACTGTTCCTGACTCTGCAATAAACCTCCCTGGGTATCTCCTCTTTTGATCCGATAGGGTGGGTAGCGAGGGTGGTTGCACTCTCTATAAGGACTCACTCCCAGGCCAAGTACTTCCTCAGCCACGCCCTAACATCGAGGCCCAGGCTCTTACCCTAAAATTAACCCTAGGCAAGTCTACTTCCCTCTCATTCTCACCTCGGCCTACATCCCTCCCCAGGACCAGAAACAAGCCTTCCAGGACATTCTGTCCCATCTCCACTTTCTCCACGTATTATGAGAAAAATAATTATGGGAGATTTCAACATAAATTGGCTGGCCAAGACAGCGCACCATTCATCACGAAGCCACAGGCTCAGTCTCACCCAGGTAGTCACTGCCCCCACCCGGGTGAACACCTGTACTGAGACATCCTCCCTCCCTCCTAGATCTAGTCTTCACTAACCGCCCCACAGAATAACCAACACCTTGGTTCTCTCTGAACACTTATTGACCACTCTCGGTGCTTTCACCTGAGTCAGCACTGCCCCCAAAGCCCCCAAAATTATCTAAGTAAACTTAGGCCTGGTAAACCAGCCCAACTCAAGGGCCTGCCTCAGAGACTGGGACTGGATACCCCTAGCCAATACCCTCGACCCAGATCATGCGCTTGATCTGTTACCAACACTTTCAACACAGCCTGTAATAAGTTCGCCCTCCTAACCAAGAGGATGTCCAAAGCAACCATGCCCCCTGGTTCTCGGACCGCGCCTCTCAGGCATGCTGCATCACCATGATTCCCTCTGGCACCTAGCTAGTGAAACCCAGCGACCCAAGGACAGACAACTGATGCAGGAGGCCCATAACAAATGCACATGGGCCATTCGCACCGCTAAAGCAGAATACTATAAAGAAACCTTAACCTCCACCTGGGACTCAGGGCGAAAAGTTTGGAACAATATTAAGGAACTCTGTGGCAAATCTACTAATCTCCCCAGACCAAATACTAATCAATGGTAACCTCTCTCAGATCCCCTCAGTATAGCCTCTGCCTTAAACTCCGCCTTCACTGATCTCAACCATGTCCTCCCCCAACTCTTTGACCCGCCACCTGCCTCACACATCCTCCTCCACCACATGCTCCACTCTTCTACTTACACGCTCCTTGCCCCTGAGACTGCTAAACCCTACCTTGCCAAAGCCCTTAACCACTCACACTTTAGTAGTGATTCCCTTGACCTGAGACTTCTCCGCCTCACCCTCCTGGAAATTCTTACCCCACTCACCCATATTCTCAACCTCTCCTTCTGCCAGGCAAAATTTCCCTCATGATGGAAATGGAGCCGTCACCCCATTCATAAGAGTGGGACCGCACCACCCTATCTCCATTCTAACCCCTCTATCTAAAGCATTAGAGCACATAGTCGCTGATCAACTCACTGACCACCTTACTAAATATAACCTCCTATGCAACCAGCACCATGGATTCTGTAAGGGACATAGTACCACCACTGCCCTCCTTGAATTTACCTCTCATGTCCACTCCGCCTTAGATCGTGGCCACATCACAGGAGCCATCTTCATGGACCTCTCAAAGGCATTTGATATGCCAACCATGCCCTCTTACTGAACACACTTGCCTATAGTGGCCTCTAAGATGAAGCCTTAAACTGGTTCACCAGCTATCTCTCTGATAGAACACAGCTGGTCAAGGTAGGTACTGTCCTATCCCCTAGCCTCCCTATCCGCTCCAGGGTCCAACAAGTTTCCATTCTTGGGCCCTGCTATTCTGCCTTTACCTAAACTCTTCCTGTTGGCCTGCCCCAGCAGCCTGCTCCTATATGACGGATGATGCTCGCTCTGTTCGCTCAGATCCAGACCCCTTAAACTCCACCAATCACTCCAGCACTCTCTATGTGAAACTGAACACTGGCTCACCACCCAGTGCCTAATTATTAACTACAGTAAGACTAAGGTCATGATCTTCTCCCATCCCCAGAACCCACTAAAGAGCCTGTGCCCCAATTTCTAACTGTAAATCAAACCCACCTCGAACAAGTGGACACCTTTAAATACCTAGGGATCACTCTGGACTCGGCCCTCAACTTTAAACAACATGTTCTGCTCCTATCCACTGCCCTTAACTCTAGACTAAGGCTACTTTAGCGGTACAAACACTGCCTCACCCCTGAGGGCCTCGACTCACCATAAACTCCTCTGTCCTCTCTCTGCTGGACTACGCATCCTCATCTATAGTGCCGCTCCCACCTCTGCCCTCAATAGTCTCCAGCTCATTCTAAACAAGGCCTGCTGCCTCATCCTCGGATGTGATTGCCTCACCCACACCTGCTCCTCTACAGTTCCACAAACTGGCTAAACTTAGACAGCAGAATCAAGTACCACACCTGCCTAATGACAAAAAGATAGCTCTAGGCCTCACCCCCCCACCCTAAACAAAATTATTTTCCCTGTATTACCTGTCAGAACCACCCATAACATGAATAATCAGTTACTTTGGGTACCCGCTGCCAGACCTCCCAATTCCAAAGAACCTTCAACTTCAAAGCCCCTCCTGGACAAAGCGTGCTCCCAAGTCTAATAACCGATGAATTAAGGTTAGGTCCTTTTAAATCCTCTAAGGAAACACCCCAGGCCTCAAAACTATGTGACTGCCCTGACTCCCCTTGAGGACCTAGACCAGCTCCTTGCCGGTCTCAGACCTAATTCTTTGAACTGCTAAGCTGACAAACAGCCTCTCTGCTTTTTATTGGCTGTGCTGTAACATTGTATTCATGTGATCCATGCCTATTTCAGTCACTTTCTGTATCAAGTTGTGTATCCTATTCTGTGATGTGTTGTAATGCTTTTAAGTCTGTAAGTAATGTCATCCTGTACCTCTCTATGTATGACGTGGAACCTTTGTAAATGAGTCTTTGACTCAAAGGTCTTCTGAATATCTCAATAAATAAATAAAACATTAGCTTATAAATTCCCATCTAACATTAGCTTATAACTGTTACAGTTTGGTGCATATGCAGCATAGCAAAGAGAAATTTAAACTCACATTTTTCATCCTTCAGAATTTTCAGTTCCTGATCCATATCTTGACAGAAAATCAGCGTTGACATTCTCTTTCCAGCTTTGTGCATCACTTTAAATTTAAATGGCTATAGTGCCAGGTACCACCGTGTGATTCTAAATTGTTATCCTTCATTTGGTTAAGCCAACAGAGTGGATTGCGATCTGTTACAAGTACAAGGTCAGCACCTAGTAACTAAAACGTGAGGGACTCCATGGCCCACTTTGCTGCAAGGCATTCCTTTTCAATGGTGGAGTACCTTTTCTCTCTGTTATGCAATTTCCTACTTATGTATAGAATAGGATGTTCTTTCCCATCTATATGCTGACTTAAGACTGCACCTAAGCCTACCTCTGATGCATCAGTCTGTAATAAAACTGTTTTGCAATGTCGGGGCTGAACATAATGCAGCCTAATGGCCCAAAAGTCTCGTCACACTCTGGGGTCCATTTCACATTATTGGAACTGTTTCTTTGTGAGTTCAGTGAGGGAGTAGCTAACTGGGCAAAGCTGGGAACAAATCTCCGATAATAACCAACCAGCCCTAAAAATGACCTGACATGTTTCTTGGTTTTGGGGACAGGGCTGTTAGCTATAGCTTCTATCTGGTTTCCTGCATGCCCAGTGCACGCTTGGTAGGATTATTTGTTAGACATGCCATTTTGATCGATTGGATAACTGCTTTTGGGTGTTCCAGGTGGCTTTTCCAGTAATTTATTTCTCCTTGGTTCCCCAGTCGGCACTCATCTGCAGCCACCCACCCCACACCAGACATCAGGCAAGCTATCCACATCTTACTTACCCCACGGTTTCCCCTTCCATGGCAGGGCAGTGAGGGCCCCAACTCAACTCACCTTGAATAGGATCCAGCGTCCTGGGAAGTACCATTCAGAGTCTGGGCCTGCAGTGGATGGCTGTTCACTCTGCTATGACCTGGGACCATTTTCCACTAGTTTTTGATTGCCAGGTCAAGAAGCGTGGGAAAACCAGGAACAGTTGTAAAATTGCAGTAAGCATTTTATTATTATTAGCAGTAAAATAAAAAGTTGTTCAAATTACAATTTACAAAGGCAGTTCAAACAGAGAAAACAGTCCTTCTTCTGAGTGTTTGTTCTCAGTTTCGAATCTCAGTCTCTCTCTCTCTCTTTCTTGCAAAACATTGCTGCTCTTTTTATAACAAGTCTTTGCAGGGAGCTCGTTAAGGAGTCAGTGTTTTTCACAGAATGTTCTTGTCAGATTCCAGTGTTTTTGCAGTTGCAGCAAAAGAACATAGTGACCCAGAACTAACCTCTTGTTCACATCTCTGCAGAGGCTTAAAACTGCATTTCAGGTTAACCCATTGAGATCCAAAAGTTTTTGCAATCATTTCAACAGTAAAACTATATACAGTTAGCCGGCTCAGTAGTGCTGAGGGCTGAAGCTGGATGCCTTACCTCGTATTACCCTGGTGACTGTGTGTTTGGGAGCGAGCACAGGCCACCAAGGTCAGCAGGGAGGGAGAAGGATCGAGCATCCGATGGACTAGTCTCCTTCCCGGGAGGAGGGGTCCTGTCAGTCGGCTCTCTACTGGCCCCTAAGCGGCTGGGGGCAGTGCACTGACACTGCAGTGAGGGGAGGAGATGGGGTCAGATGCTTGGAGGAGTGCGTGCAGACACGTATGCACTCTCTTTGTGGGCATCATTGCATGCCTCACCTCCAAGGGAAGAAAACTGGAAAAGGTCCTGGCCACGCAGCATGAAACCATCCCTCACAGCGCCGCTTCCCAAGAAGGCACCTCCCTGGCTGGATCCATGTTGGGTGGGTTGAGACGTTCCCACTAGCCTGCCATGAAAGGTAAGTCATGGGAGCACAAATGAGGGTTCTGATCCTTGTGGGGGACAGTGAAATAAGGAGGAGGCGTGCCAGCCAGGACGAGGAAGAAATCGACTACAAATAAAACCATATATAGTTTTAAATAAAGGGATCCCAGTGTCAGTAACATTTTCACATAAAGATTCACATATATTTTATACCCAGAGATGCAAGGGGAAGAAAAGACAGAAACAGCAAGGGAAGGCAGAGAGGTAGCCAGAGGCGGAGAACTACTAAACCGTCAGAGTGATCAGTTCCTAGGTCTCACCACAAAATTTGGTTGCATAACCAGACAGACGAGACAGAAAAGGAGAGAGAGGATAGAACAGATCCTTGCAATTAAACTTTTCTAAATAACAAATGGGACAGGGCCTTATTCAACCCTGTCACAAATGGACAAGGAGTTGGCGAATGATATTCAGTACTGGTAAGTGCTCTGTGATGTATCTTGTTAGTAGTAAGTAGGGCCGCCAGAGATGGACAGTGTTTCTCTTTGAATTACCTTTGATCTTATCTGCCTTTAATAGATTTGTGCGGTCCCTTTCCCACTGGGCTTTATGGGTGATGCACATGTACAAAAAATGTACTGTATACATTATTGCTACATCATTGTCTCATTTTTCTAAGTACTTAGCCATTTTCTCTTCAAATGCAGTTTAAAGACAGAAATTATAAGTTAACGGTAAGGAAAGTATTCACTAAGAAACAAGTTCCAGTCATTCCCTATTTCACCAGCCTGAGCAAGAGAAAATACTAAACAAAGTTAAACCTGAAGTTGAATCTGTTTTGACCTTATGAAGTCAGATTTGCGGTTTACTCCAAAGTATGAGGTATAAATTAGCTAAGTCAATCATGTGATCTACAGAATATTAGAAGCCCCCTTGTACTGATAAAATGAGTGTGGCCTGCTCATTTATGTAGCGTCAACATTGTATTTACTGACCCAGATGATAAAGTAATACATTATACACATTACTAGAGAGCACCTTGTGTGGGATGCTGAGTGCTACGACATAATGCAGTGTATCCTCAAAAAGACAAAATGTGGATGGCACAGTTGGCAGAATGTATGACCACAGTAACGTTACTGTTTAAAAATAAGATAAATAGTGGAAGCTCTCTTTAGGGCTGAAAGCCCATGGTTACCTTACAGAATACAGAAATCTGGAAATAAAATATGAAAGAAGGCAAGAAATGTGGAAGACATTATCTGTGAGGTAGGCTCTGTGTACCTAACCATGTGAAGCTGTGGGGCTGGTTACTTAGGTGAAGCAGGATGAATGATCACGTAGTCTGTAGAACATTGTAGGGTCACGGTTTCAAGGATGAACAATGCAATTAGGCTAAAAGGAGGCATATGACAAAGCTAAGATTGGGCACAGAATAACATTTTGGATATACTTCAAAGTAACATACAGAAACAGAGAGAGAACAAAAGCTAAGATGAGTGAAACTTAATTGCAGCCAGCATACCGTAAGTGGAACAGTAATGCTGATCAGGGTTATTGAGGAAATAGATGATCTAACCATGATTTTTCACAATTCATTACTGACGAGAGTTAGATCACAAGACTGAATACTGGCAGACATTACATCTGTATTCAAAGAAAGTGAAAGAGCATGCTACGCAAATGTTCCCCAGTTAGTCTCGCATCAGTAGTAAGCATACTACCAGAAGCAATAATGTTATTAAAATAAAAAATTAAAAAAGAGAGGCTGTGTGGTCTGCTGCTTCAAGCACAGGCTTGGGAACCAGGAGCCCAAGTTCAGTTCCTATGAAAGCCACTTTTGCTGTGTGATCTTGAGCAAGTAATGTAACCTCTCAGTACTTTCAGTCTGCTTATCTGTATGATCGCCAAAAGCAGGGCCTCACTGAAATCACAAAGCTGCATCTCAGCTTGACAATCCTAGGTAACTAAATTGTAAATAAGGGGTTTGGCTCTCTACTGTTGAATTCCACTAGCATTTTCCCACTGCAGCTATCCCTTACCCTAACACCTGCTGTCACAGAGATGGCAGTATGGTGGCAGTAAGCGTGCTGTTTGGTTCACCCTTGGCAACCAGGTAGTAATCAAGACAGCAGTTGAGCAGTATAATGCATGTTGTGAATGATGGCTCTACACTCTGAGGCAGTTTGCCAGGCTGTATAACATGTCTTGTGACATTTCTGATGCCTGATTGTTTCTGAGAAACCCTAGCATCACTGCAAGGGAAAGTAGTGCTTTTTCACCCTTGGCCAACATGAGGTAGTCAAGACAGAAAGTGATCTACTGGTATATCACCCATGTTGTGAGCTTTGACTTTACCCTCTAAGCAGACGGACAGGGTGTATATGTATTTATTTATTTATTTAATTAGACTAAGCTAGGAAAGGCACTGTGACCTAGAGTACACACAGCTTGTTTTCAGGTGTGTCGAGTAACAGTATGATTTGGAAATTTCTGAAGTCTGATTGTTTCTGTTTCACAATCTGCCAACACATTAACAAACCTGTTGATACATTTAAAAAAACTGACAAGTTTGAAGTGCACTTCTGAATGTGCTGGTTAATGTAAAATGTACCAACATTCTTAACTGCTGCTTTTAAGAATATCTATTGCATATTCAGAGCTTATGTCTATACAAATCCTCAGCAACATATGTATCATTAAAAGCTGAAGTTATTAGATTTCTTATGACTTATACCATCTTTTCGGGTTTAGTACATACAGAGAGATCGTCAGCTGAATTTATGTCAACTTGATTGAAATTTTACTGACATAAATCCTGTTGACATAACAGAAATCATGTTGACAACAAGGAGAAATCGTATGACAAAATAACTAGTTATGTCAACTTTTTTAAACCATTAATATGCTTTTATGATGGCTGTAAAAAATAAAATAATTTATTATTCAGTTTTTTTAGTTTTATATTTTTGTCCCTCATTCTGCCAGTTGCCTTCAGACTGGTGACCTCCCAGCCTCGTATCACTAACATTAGACATAGTTCCTCGTTGTTTACCTTATGGCAGAGTCAAGGGTCCTTATCACCCCTCCCCCAGCCTCATCTGGTATGTGGCTTGAGGCTACATAGGAGGAGCCTGAAAGTGACATACATCATACTGTCATTGGCAAGATTTTTATCTTTGTAATTCCCTTGGACCTCCTCTGCAGCACCATGTACAGACCATATAGGTGTCATTTGCATGCAGCAATTATACAGTGTGTTCCCCTTGTGAGGGAGCTAACTGCCTGTACAACCATGAATGGTCACTGTTGCGGCAGAGTCCGGTGTCCTCACTTGAGCTACAACATTCCACAGCCATTTGGAGCAGGATGTGTGGTCTGCTTCTAAAAATCCAGGTGTGACACTAGGTGGCATTACCACTACAGTTGGACCACTGCTGACCTCCTTATTTGTGAATTTTTGAAATGTTAAAGTATCATGTTTGAACCAGCATAATATTCTGTGGTGATTTGCATATGCAGCCCATGATGCTTTGCATTGTGGGGGCATGTGTGATTTTATATTTCTTTGAAACTTGGCTTCCCAAATGCCCTTGGGGTAACCATTGCCTCAGTGCTTGCGCACAGAGGTTCTTTGCCTTTAAATAGTTTTTGTTTTAATTGGGTTCACCACAACATAACCCAGACAGACCATCTTAGGATAGCTGGTTCATTCCACTGGGGTGTCAAGCAGGCAAACATACTGATGAGTCCTGGTAGGACTAAACACGGTCTATGTCTTCTGTTGGCACCTTTGCAAACTGTGTGAGAGGCCTTCGGCACCATGCATTTTGTTTAAAGTTGAACCAGCATAATATTCTGTGGTGATTTGCATATGCAGCCCATGATGCTCTGCATTGTAGGGGCAGGTGTGATTTTGTGTTTCTTTGAAACTTGGCTTCCAGCCAAATGCCCTTCAGGGTAACCATTGCCTTTGATTGCTGCACATAGGTTCTTTGTCTTTATGTTTAGATCAAACCGTTAATATAAATTTTGTAATGAGGCGTTGTTTCCAAAATGCTTCAGTTGCATCATGGAAATGTTAATTTCTGCTTTTATTCTTTTTTTAATAGGTTTTATAGTATTTTGTAGGTTTTCTCCGCTTCCCACGAGGCCCCAGCACATGACTTTGCGTGCGTGTGGAGCAGCATCACACACACTGTGGCACCAGCTCAGCCCCTTCTGCCCACTCATAACAGTGCCCTCCTCCGCCCATGCCACCACCAGACTTCCACCTGGCGGGAGGCGGACTACAGGGAGGCGACAACCCACCCCACAACCCTGGGAGAGGAGAGTAGCCTGCCGACTTGCTCAGTCCTGCTTCTCCTCCCCCACACACACACTGGCACCCTGATGACCCAAGGTCATTCCCAAACCCAGATCACCAGCATAGCGTGAGGTAAGGTGTCCAGCGCCTCAGCTCTCCGCACCACTGAGATGGCTACTGCTTTTTATTCTATAGGCGTTTTATCTCCTCACCAGGCACTGTTGAAGAAAGATAAAATGTAAAGTATAATTTTAGGAGGTGAAAACAACAGTTTGAAAAGCCATTTTAGGAGAGTCTGTTGTTTTAAAAGCAATTGTTAGGAAAGTACGTTGTTTGTATAGTGTATTTTTGGGAAGAGAACCGAAACATAAGAAAGAATGTGTCGCAAAAGGGACCGTATGATCCACCTAGTTTGCCCAGATTGCCTACCCCCTATTCTGTTCTTCTTCCGAGATTACCATAGTACTTTTCCCACGCTAGTTTAAAAGCAGTGACTGTTTTGGCTTCCACAACTTCTGGTGGTAAGCTATTCCAAGGCCACCACCCTCTCTGTGAAGTAGAACTTACAAATGTTGGTTTTAAACTCCCCGGTAGTCTCAAACTATTCCCCTTGTTGCATGGTTCCATTTCTGTGAAAAAGAGGTTTTCTTCTTGTACCTTTTTATGCCCTTTATGGATTTAAAGGTTTCTGTCATATCCCCGTTTCTCCTTTGCTCGAGGGAATACATTTGCAGTTGCTGTAGTCTAGATTCATATTGCTTCTGGTGTAGTTTCTGTACCATTTTAGTAGCTCTCCTCTGTACAGCCTCCAAATTGGTCTATGTCCTTTTTAGTTGTGGCCTCCAGAACTGTCGCAGTATTCGAGATGTGGCCTCTCCAAGGACCTATACGGAGGAGTAT
Organism: Neoceratodus forsteri; assembly: GCA_016271365.2. NCBI lineage: Eukaryota > Metazoa > Chordata > Ceratodontiformes > Ceratodontidae > Neoceratodus > Neoceratodus forsteri. The sequence continues at coordinate 942,577,673 of CM057450.1, forward strand.
GACCTCTCGCTTCCTACTTGCAATGCACCTGCCAATACATCCGAGGATGCTACTAGCTTCCTGTGCCGCCTCATCATCTACCCACCTTTAAATCATCAAAATGAGCACTCCAAGGTCCCGCTTGAGTTTTGTTTCTGTTAATTGTTAACCACTGAATGTGTTCACCATTGAGTGTGTATGTTTTCCTTGGGTTTCCTTTACCTAGGTGCATGACCTTGCACTTTTGGCATTTAATTTCAACTGCCAGTCCCTAGACCATGCTTCTAGGCTCTTTAGATCTGCTTCCATCGCTGCCGTTCCTTCAATTGTATCTACCCTGTTGCAGAGCTTTGTGTCATCTGCGAACAGACATACCTCACCCCGCAGGCCATCAGAAATGTCGCTGATGAATATATTGAAGAGGACTGTGCCAAGGACAGATCCTTGAGGCACACCACTGATCACCCTTCCGCTTGCTAGACAGTGTTCCATTGACTATGACCCTCTGCCTTCTATTATGGAGCCAGTTTTGAACCCACTTGACTGTTATGTGCCTAACCTAGAGTGCTCTAGCTTATTGACCAATCTTTGTGGGAGACAGAGTTAAAAGCCTTGCTGAAATCTAGCTAGATTTTGTTTGCCGTCCCTCCTTGGTCCACTGTTTGAGAGATCCACTAAAAGAATTCAATCATATTCATTTGACATGACCATTCTGCTGTAAATCCATGCTGTTTAGTATCTAGCTGCCCTGTTTCCGTAAGGAACTTCACTATTCTTTCCTTAAGTAGGGACTCCATAAGCTTCTCCACTACTGAGGTCAAGCTCACCGACCGGTAGTTTCTAGCCTCCTCCCTGCTTCCACTTTTGTGCAGTGGTACCACTGTGGCCTTTCTTCAGTCCTGAGGTATTTTCCGCTCTCTAGAGACTGTGAAATAATTCTGCCAGTGGGCCTGCAATTTCCTGTGCCAGCTCCTTCAGAATTGTAGGGTGGATTTCATCTGATCCCATTGCTTTTGGTTTTAATTTGAGAAGTTCTTTAGGACTCTGTCTCTTGTAAATGGTCCAGCATCTGCTTCTGTGGTGAGTCTGACAGTGTTCTGAATTTTGGGCCCATTGCGTTGTCTTCTTTGTGAAGACTAAGCAGAAGAAACTGTTTAGGATCTCCACTTTTTCATTATCATTTTCTGCCTGTTTGCCATCCTTAAGTAAGGAGGGCTGGGGGATACTGGGATACATAGGAGGCATCATCAGTAGAAAACAGAAAGTTGTTGGCCCTCTGTACAGACAGTTGGTAAGACCACATCTGGAGTGATGTGTACAGTTCTGGAGACCCCATCTCACAAGGAACATAGACATGGTGGAGGCTGTCCAGAAGAGGGCAACCAAAATAGTGCAAGGGTCTGCACCAGAAGACATATAATGAAAGACTAAAGGAGCTTAAGATGTATAGCCTCGAGAAAGGGAGGAGGCATGATAGAAACTTTCAAATACCTCAAGGGAATCATCAAAGTCCAAGAGGGTAGCATCTTTCAGAAAAGAGATGTGCAAGAACAAGGGGCACAATGGATGGTAGAGGGGGTCATCTCAGAGGTAATGTGAGAATATTTCTTCACATAGATGGTTGTAGATGCATGGAACAGCCTTTCTGAGGAGGTCGTAGAGTCAAAAACAGTGGGGAATTCAAGAATGCATGGGACAGACATAAAGGCAATTCTAGTGGGGGTAGGAGGAAGTAGGCTGTTGGTTAACTAGGATCTGCAACTTATCCGTTAGGTAGGAAATGGGCAGACTAGGTGGGCCAAGCAGTCCTTATCTGCCATCAAATTCTATGTTTCTATATAATTGCTAGCCTTATAATGCCTCCTTTTGTTTTCCTATTTTCTCTGATGTATCTATAAAAGTTGTGTTGCCCTTCTTCACTCCTCATATGATTCTCTCTTCTGTCTGGGCTTTGGCTACCCTTACTGCCTTCCCTGGTTCTTTTAGCTTTGTTTGTAGACTTACAACCCCCAAGGCCACTTCTTTAACTAGTGTACACCCCCATTAAATATCTGGAAACACTGGTGCCCATATACTGGTATATCAAGTTACTTTACTAAAAGGGACAGTAGGTACCACTCTTGGTGTTAAGATGTATACCTGGCTCATCTTCTAGAGGAGAGAGAGAGGTGGGGTACAGAAACAAACAACTTGAACCCTGTTTAAATGCACAACCCAGGTCCTGGGTGGAGGCTGCTAGGCATAAGCTTGATCTAACCTGCTGGGGGCCCCAGTAAATCCACACGACCAGAAGCAGTAAAGCAGAATGTCCATAACAGTGACTGGGATTGTGCAGTATGGCTTTATTCAACAGATGGCAAGTAAAGCTGAAGTGGACCCCAACGGTTGGCCCAGGCTGGAAGGTACAAATTCAAGAACTTTCCTTGCATGCAGTACAGTTCATGAGCGACAATAGAAACATCTTCTTCCCAAATTCCCAAAAGTGCATTAGTGGTCACCTGTACGCATATGAACATTCTCTTCCCATGAGTGTTATTTAGTGAATCTAAGCCTCACACTCAGAACTCTTCTCGGACATAGATGCAATTATGTGAAACTCCTACACACCTTAACCTATAGCTTGGCTGCTTGCTCAGGTAAAAATACTGGTGCCCTTTACTAACCGGAAAGCCCTGCCTTGTAAGCACTTAGATGGTGTTCCTCCACCCATGGCCCCAACCGACAGTCTCTGCCATTCTTCAGGGTTACACCATTGAAGCCCCTATTCCACACGAAATGCTAGATGTCCCATACTTTACTTGTCACATATCGGGTGACATAAGAAAATAACCACTCACTGGGGTCCACAGTTTAACTTTCTTCACTCACACTGGTGAGACTTGGGGCACTGACAGGTGCGATCCAGCCTTATGATTGGGCACATGCACCCCAGACTAGCCACTCCCTAAGAACATGTGGAGATCTAGTCTCCACTACAGTACTCACAGAAACCTTTTCCGTCCACAGGGCATGGAACAACCAAAGAAGGAAAAAAAGGCACTCTTTTGGGTAGTCGGTCCAAGCGCTCTATTTCAGGTTCTAGCTAAGGCAGCTGAAAACACCACAGAACATTCAGGGGATTGCTCCTTGAGTCCACAGAACAAGCAGATCCTTCCACTTCACAGGAGTAGAAATCAGGAAGTCCTGCTGTAGTCTTGTCTCCACTACTTCAGCTGGAAGCTGGAAATGACACTCTACTAGGGTGACAAATCCTGCACCCTCTGTTAGAGCCCACTGGCATTCCTTCTGCCACCTCACCTCCTCACTCCACAACAGACTGAACAACACTGAGCATTCTAAGCTCCCCAGAGCAGCTATCCACACTGTGTGGCTTATGCTGCCTGAGAGTTCTAAATGACCTAATCATTCCTCCCTCAGGCTAGCTGAGTAAACAATGATGTCATTATGTAAGGAGCCCTAACGAACTCCCTACCAGCTGCCTGCTGCCTTCCTAACAATAATACTGATAGGATTCTAGTAACCCCAGGGACTGGGTGGTTACATTAGTACCCTTGAACCTCTTGAACGCTTTCCTTTTATCCTTTATTTTGTTGCTACATCCTTGGTATACCATAGTGGTTTCCTCCTTTTCTTGACTTGGAGATCTGCTTCATGCACTGGGCAGTTACTGTGAGTAAAGCTTCCTTCAGGGCTTCCACCTCTGTTCCACTGTGCCCCTGTTTTCTTGCCAAGTATTTGTTTTATGGAAGCTCTCATTTGAGTAAAGTTGGCCTTTTTGAAATCGAGGACCCTGAGTTTGCCTTGGCTGAATTCCTCTTTACTGGTGATGGTGATCCAGATGGTCCTATGGTCACTGGTACCCAGATTGTTGCTCACCAGTGTCTCAGAGATCCTGTCTCTATTTGAGAGCATGAGGTCCAGGATAGCTTCCTCTCATCTTGGTGTGGTCACCAGCTGTTCTAGTCTTGCTCCCTTTAGTGCTAGGAGGAATTCTCTGCTCCTTTCCGCAGAGGCCGTGTGTGAGAGACAGTCCACATCCGGTGGAGTAAAATCACTGACCAGCAGCAGTTCTCCTTTGCCTGTCATCTGTAGGATGGCCTCCAGGAGATCCCTGTCCAAGTATTTATCCTAGGCTGGGGGGTCAGTATATAACCCCAGCTCAGATAGAGTACTTACTTCCTGCTCGAGGGTGACCCAGAGGACCTCCGCATTGTTGCTGTGTCCCTGGGTTTCCATAGGATTGATGCTGTTTTACATACATTGCTACCCCTCTATCTTCCTTACCTCCGTGGTCTCTTCAGAATCGTGGGTATCCTGGGATAGCTACATCCCAGGTGTGGTTCTCGGTGAATCATGTCTCTGTGACTGCGACCCAGTCCAGGTCTGACTCGCCATTATGGTGGTGAGATCAAGATTTTGCTTACCAGGCTATGAGCATTGATACACAATGCTTGCCTTCCTTGTTTATAATTGATTACTGTGGCGCTTCCTTTTCTGTATATTTGCAGGAGCGTCTTTATACTAAGTAGCCTCGTAGGGTCCTTAAGTGTGCCGATAAGATGTGTGTTAGTGTTGTCTTGATCTGGTTGTGTTTTCATAGGAGATTGTTGGGGAGTGGCAACAGTTGTCCCCTGTGGTCCTTGGTGCTGCTGCCCACTCCCATTAACTAGTTTAAATTAGAAGGGAAACATCAGATTTCTGGCCTAGCACCTGGGTGCCCTCCTTGGTGAGTGCAGGCCATCATATAGAAAGAGCTGCCTTTCCCAGAGCGTATTCCAGTCCTCTGTGCATTTGTAGCCCCTCTCTGCACACCAGTCTCTGAGCCAATTGTTGAGCTCAGAGATGTCTTTATCTTTGATCTTCTTCCTGGCTAGCTCCTTTTTCCATACTGGAAGAATCTCAGAGAATGAGACAGTGGGCGAAATAGGAGAAAGTTTGTCACCTAGAGAGAACAGATGCCTCTTGGTGTCCTCCACTGAACGACTGGCCAGGTCATTGGTGCCTAGGTAGACTAAGACGTGTGGTTTTAGCCCTGTGTTCTGTATGATTTTCTCAGTGCGGTTTGTGCCTCTGTGCGCTGATGATCCTGGAAGGCACCTGACTGCAACTTTGTATTTTTGCTCTGTTGTAGGTGAGACTCTATTCCCTGAATCATAGAGTCCCGTGACTAGTATGTGATTTGCAGTTATGTCCTGTGTCTTCCTGTAACTTGTTTTTGCTCACATGAGCCCTGTGGTAGGTCTGAGCTCCCTGTGACCTCTGCCTCGACAAATGGCATGGGTGACAGTGACTCGAATCTGTTTGATGTATTTATTGGATCATTTGTTTTATGGTATGATTGTGCAGCTCGACAGTTTTTGACTGTCTGCCAGCCCCAGGTTTAGTAGCCCTCTGTGGTAGAGGTATCCATGGCTGGGGTGTGTGCTTAGGGGCTGGTGGAGTACAGTGTTGTGTGGTCTCCTGAATCTTTGCTCTAAGAAAAGGCGATTTCAGCCCAAGCGGCGTGGAGTTGGTTTCTTAGATGTCGAGAAGCTATAACATGTGGGGCAGTGTCCTATATTGCACAATTGTTCAGTTGAATAGAATCCCACAGTACCTGCAGTGGACATAGTCCATTATGAGTTTGTTGAAAAGTAGATGGAAGAAGAGGCGATGGTCAGTACTTGAGAGAGTAGCAGATGAAAGAAGAGTTGCAGGTTTTTATTTAGGAGGGAGGATGGGCGGCAGTGGATGAAAGAAAGTGAAGGTGAGTGATAGAGAGAAGGAGGCTTTTTTTTTTTGAAACTGTATGAAAACCTGTTTTCAGAAAAGTCTGTTGTTTATAGTGTGCTTTTGAGACGTGATCCCAAGCGGTTTAAGAAAGCCACGTTTCATGAAAATCTGTTACAGTACAGGTAAAGTGTACTTTTGACAGTGAACCCAAACTGTATGCAAGGCTGTCTTTTTTTTGTTTGTTTTTTTGTTTTATGAATTTTGGTTGTTGAAACACTTTTGCGAATGTCTGTTTATTTAAAACTTAAAATTTGCTCTGTGTATCTATGGGGATAAACTCAAAGTATTTACAAACACTTTTTTTATGAAAGTGATTTTAAGATTGAGGTACTTCACTTAGAAATTTAAAAATTTTATTTATTTAATGATGTCAGAATTACAATCCTTTGAGTCAGTCACTCTTTTCAAAGGCTTCTCGTCAAATGTTTTTAGTCATGATGTCATCATTGTTATTTTTGAAGGTATATGGACTTAATTCTGGTTGTATATGGACTGTATGTGGTACAGTAGTACCTGCACAGTGGGGCAGAGAAAGTGTCTGTGTGAAAATGGGGTTTGACAGGTTATATATTGGCAGTTTAGCCCCAAGGACTGTGAAATTTGGTGTGCACAACCTCAGTCCTGGGGCAATTTTTTGCAAATTTGATGGAAATCAGTTTATTAGTTTAAAATGTATTAATTGGTGAATTTATTTACAAATCTCCGTTTTAAGATGCTTTTGTCCATGAAGAGAAAAAACCCATAAAGATTTAAATTACAAAAATAACAGGTTAATTAGAGCATAGCCAAGAGTAGGGTGTTTTGGTAGTTTCAGAATTAAATGTTATTTTGAGTTAAAAAGTTGAAAGTCTGTAAATCTCATGCATGTTCAGACACATGAAAAATAGCTGAACAAGATAACATTTTTTCCAAGATAAATTTCAGTATGAACAAAAGCGTTAAAACCAAAAATGTAAAAATACTTAACTGTAAAGATGGACAGTTTGGTTTGTTAGAAGACAGTCTAACAAGACATGAGCAGATTAAAAATACAGTTAATTACAGTTAGTATTTTAACTTAAAAACAACCCTTCTGATTCTTTGGAAAAACATTGAGATTGATAAAGTCAGCGCTTAAATAAGTGTGTTTGCTTGGTAACACAGAACCCAAATAAAAGAGAGAAAACATACAAGAAACATGCTGGTTTTGTTTGGTTCATGAATTACTTATCGTAAAAACTATTGCAAAAAATTTACTAAATCGTATACAAACAAAATGCTTACAGTCCCAAAACAAGAAAAGCAGTTGGGAATATGACCAATAAAACTGTTCATTCTGTATTACAATTAAAGTCATTCATGAACAAAATATTAAGAACGTTATACATTATCTCCTGCTGGCCCTGCACAATGAAAGTTGCAACTCATCTCCTGCTTACGGATCCTGTGCAAAGTGGTTTAAATGTCTGGCACTCTATTTATCTATTTATTTATTAGCTTTTGTTAACCGGGTAAGTGCACTAGGAAACAGTCCTGCCTATTTTCAGGCACTACGGGAGAGTACAACAGTGAGAATACAGAAATGACAACTGGACAATTCAATTACAATAAAAATAGATACACTCACTTACAATCAGGGTGGACATAAACAATATAAGCAATACAATATGTATATTCACAATAGCTAAGATGCAACAAGGCAGATTATTCTTAGACCTCAACAATTATATGGGGAAATTGAGAGGGGACTCCTTGTTACTTGCAGTTGCAGTTACCTAGCGCATAGAGGTGAGAGAACAGTGAGCAGCTTGAAGGAGAGGTGGGAGGGAGAGTTTAACCAGGTGGAACAAGTTCCAGAATCTCGAGCAAAATAGGAAAAGGCCTGTTCCCCATTTTAGTTGTGTAGGGCCAAACTGACAGCACGGGACGGAAGAGGACCTGAGTGGACGATGAGACCGAGTAAGCATGTCTCCCAGGAGGCAGGACTAGGTGGTCTAGTGAGGGAGTCAATAAAGCACCCAAGAGAGTAAGAACGGAGATCATTGGGTGACAACCAGTTTAGGCCAGAGTAGAGCAGGCAGTGGTGAGTAAGGCGAGGAGCTGATAAAGTGAACCTACAGATATTGTTGTAGGATGTGTCACTTGCTGAGCATAGTAACATTGGCTCGAGAGAGAACAGGGAGGCATAAAGGGTTGGGGGAGTAGCACGGCTCTAGCTACAGCTATCCTAGCAGAAGGTGTGAGTGAGTGGCGACTCTATAAGCTGCACCTGTTCTGCCATTGACAAACCGACAGAGCTCATTGACATGCAAGGAATAATCAAGAGCAGGATCAAGCGTAACACCGAGGTATTTGAAAGTCACGAATTTGAGACAGCATTTCCTTCCCGACATTGGACAAGGAACTTAGGGGATGCAGAGGCACTTTTAGATGATCCGAACAGCATGGCCTGGGTCTTACCTATGTTAAGAATTTGCTGGTTAGCCAAGAGCGGGATTGAAGGGATTGAAAGTCATGAGAGAGGTTTAGGTTAATGTCAGCAATAGACTTAGCAGCAGAGTAAAGCACAAGATCATCGGCATACATGAGCAGTCTGCTGTGTGGGAAGGGACAATGCATATAATTTAGGAAGAGGAGAAGAGAAAGAAGAGAAGAGGGCTGAGTATAGAACCCGTGGAACTCACGGGTAATAGGAACAAGGAGGAGAGAACCCTACAGTGGGAAACTGCCTGAAGCGATTGTCAAGGTAACTACCGAGACAGGATAGGGTAGAGTCAGACGCTCCCATTGCTTGTAATTTGGACAGTAGGAGCAGGTAGTGAACCATATCAAAAGCTTTAGATAGGTCAATAAACACTGCACCTGTAAACAGGCCCTTATCCATATTACTTTTGATATCGCTAGTAAGCAGGGACAGTGCAGTGGTAGTGCTGTGCCCCCAAAGCCATGTTGGGAAGGAGATTGAAGATTAAACTTAAGAAGGTAATCAGAGACCTGACGATGGACAAGTTTCTCCAGAAGATTGCTGAGAGTGGGGAGGGAGAAGATAGGACGGTAATTAGACAGTAGTTTAGCATCACCCTTCTTGAAAACAGGTATGGTACATGTAGATTTCCAGATTAAAGGGACAGAGGCGGTACTGATAGACAGGTTGAAAAGCCTGGTTATTGGCCGAGCAAGCAATGCAGCAGCAGCCTGATAATGCCTGGATGTATTCCATCAGGGCCAGGGCTGCCACTTGCTGGAACAGATTTTAGTAGGTTGAGAACATATGGTGAGTGACCTGAGACAGCTTCAGATTAGGGGAGTAGGGGAACTTGTTGTAGAGGCAGATTCTGATTTGGGGAGCACAGGGTGGTAGGAGTAGGTAGGGAGGAGAAGAAGGAGGAGTTGAAGGCATTAGCAATGGTGAGAGGGTGGTTGCAATGGACATCATTTATGTACATATCAGTAGGAGTAGAAGGATTGTTGTTCCAAGAATTACCTTGATGTGGGACCAGTACTTCTTAGGACATGAAGTGGAAGAGCTTAGGAGATTCCTGTAGTAGGAACTTTTAGCCAGGCGAATTTCTTTTGCATTTATTGCATAATGATCTGTAGGCTTGAAATCAGAAAGTAGATGGGAGTTCTTCCAAATGGACCACAGTTTATCCCTAAGTTTCAGAAGACAGAGCAGGGGCGCTTTAGCCAGTTGGTGATTTTCCCTTAACCTGTCTTGTGCTAATAGAGATGTGTTTATTTTGGGCGAAGTACGGAAGAGTTGAAATAGTTAGTAGCAATGTTTATATCATCAGTATTGTATAGGGAGACCAGTCAACTAAGTTAAGATCCTGAATGAAGTTTTCAATATTTAGGTTGGAGATATCGGAGAAAGTTAACACTTTAGCTGAGAAGGAGGGGCTGAGGTATCCCAAATACAGAACACTGGGTAGTGATCACTTATGGTATCTGGAAGAACACTGGCTGAGGTAAAGGCTTTCTTTCTATTGGTCAGGATCCAGTCAAGTAGAGTAGCACTGGTACCACCTGGGAGATCCTAGTGGGTTCCTGAATAAGCTGTGAGAGATTAGCCTTGCTAGTCAGGAGGATAAGAGAGCAGAACTGGGGCTGGACCAATCAGGTTGAAATCCCCAAGACATATTATATCATTTTTCCAGTGACAGATAGTAGATACTCCAAGAACTCCTCTAAGCCTAGTCTAGAGTTTCTGGGAGGAATATGTACAGAAAATGTGAAGTTTCTTAATGTCCCTAGTAGTAGTAGGGAATGGAGAACTTCACAGTTAGTGAGAGGGAGCATGCAATAAAGTGATGTTTAAATGAGGTTTATAGAATAGTGCCAGTCCACCACCTCTTTGGATGTAGGTGATGGGCCGTAACATATTATATCCGTGAGGAGCACTGGGAATCAGCGGTGGAAGACTTAAGCCAAGTCACCGATATTGCTAGGATATCTGGGTTGTTGGTGCTAGCCCAAGCCTCCAGGTCAGGGAGGTTGGCCAGATGGCTCCTAAATTAATGTGAGCAAAGAGGCCAGAAGCTTGGGGCAGGACGGAGAGTGTGGGGGACTGGGTGGGATTATTTGTATGGGTGGGACCGGATTAAGCTCAGCGCCCCAGCAAGAGTAAGGGATAGGGTAAAGGTCCAGAGAGTCGCGATTATGTATGCCTGAGCTACACAACCAGGAGATATCGAGAACCTACGCAGGATATATTTACTTGGAGTAATACCTGGCTGTTCAGACAGTAGGAGGCAACTTGCCCATCTGGACTGCCCCAACTTGTCAGTGGTGATAACTATTAATAGAAACATAGAAAGTGATGGCAGAAGGAGATCAAGGGTCCATCTAGTCTGCCCATGGATACTTAGGGCCTAGTGTCAATTCAGGGACTTATCCACCAATTCGGCAGGCAGACTGTTCCATGGCTCCACTGCTCTTTTGGTAAAACAGTGTTTCCTCAGCTCCTGCCTGAAGCTCCGCCCTGCAGTTTCCACTTGTGCCCTCTTGTCATTGAGCTGGCGTTCCTATTGAATATCTCTGTGCACTTTATTTATGCCTTTCAGAAACTTTAATGTTTTGATCATCCCTCTCTCTCCGTATCTCAAGTGAGTACATGTTCTGAGATGCTTCTCGTAGGAGGGTCTCTGGAGACCCTGAATCATTGTTGTTGCTCTTCTCTGAATGGCCTCCAGTTAGTCCCTTTCCATTGTATGGTGAGAATTTTGGAACTGGCCACAGTACTCCAGGTGTGGCCTCACCAGGGATCTCTAAGGGGAGGATCACCTCTCTTCTCCTGCTATCGATTCCTTTCCTATGCACCCCAACATCCAACTTGCTTTGCTGTATGCCTTATTACACTTGCTTGACTGCTTTAGGGTGTCAAAGATGATGACCCCTAGGTCTTGTTCTTCTGAGGTGGTAATATGTTTCATGCCATTTAGCTAGTACTCTGTCCTTGGGTTACCTTTCCCCAGGTGCATTACCTTGTATTTCTTGGCATTGATTTTCAGCTGCCACACATTTGACCATCTTTATTGCCTTTGGAGGTCCTTCTGAAGTTCCCTACCCTCTGCACTGTCTGCCCTTCTGCAAAGCTTAGTGTCATCTGCAAAGAGGGCACGCTTGCCCTGGATTCCTTCACCAGTATTACTAATGAACATGTTGAAAAGGACCAGGCACAAGACTGATAACTTGTGGTGCTCCACTTGTGACTTCTTTGTTTGATCTCACCCATTGACAACAACTCTGCTGTCTGCCTCCAAGCCAATTTCCACCCACCTGACTATGTCCTTGCTGTGCAAGGTCTTCCAGTTTCTTCAGCAGGTGTTTATGTGGCACTGAATTGAAAGTCTTACTGAAATCGAATAGAGACAGTTCACTGCGTGGCCTCTGTCCAATTCCTTTGTTACCCAATCAAAGACAGCAAGGTTTGTCTGACATGACCTCCTGACACGAACCCATGCAGCTTGTTGTCCTGAAGACCATTGTTTTCTAGGTATTTCACAAGGTTCTGCTTGATGAGGAGATCCATTAGTTTCCCTACAATAGATGTGAGACTAACTGGTCTGTAATGCCCCACCTCCTCCCTGTTCCCACCCTTTTCGAGTGGTACCACATCTGCCATTTTCCAGTCACTTGGTGTTGCTCTCAACTGCAGGAGCTACTGAACAAATGTGTTAAGAGGGTCAGCCAGTTCCTCTGCCAGTTCCCTCAGCACTCTTGGCTGCATCCCATCAGTGCCTGGTGTTTTGTCCATCTTGAGGGACTCCAGTCCCTTTCTGACCCTATCTATGGTGAATATTGGTGATTCCATTTGTTGGATCTCTCTAGCAGCCGCGATTGATGTTGCTTTCTGGTAGTTGACCCATATTTTCCTTGGTGAATACGGAACACAAGAAGTTGTTGAGGACTTCTGTCCATTATTCTCTGTCATCCTACCACCATCTACCAACCTAACAATCCCTCCTCCCTTCTTTCTTTTTCTTTGATGTAGAGGAAAAAGTGTTTTCCCCAGATTTGATTACCATAGCAGTTCAAAGCTCCATGGCTGCTTTGCCTTCCTTTATATATTTCTTAGCTTCCCTATTTTTCTGGATGTATTCATCCCAATCCACCTCACCCTGGCTCTTTTGAACCTGTGGAATGCTTCCTTTTGGCCCTGATTGCTTCTTTGACCTGGGCTGAGAACCATATCCTACCCGGTTGTAGAAGCGTAACCAGAACTGCGCGAGTCAAAACCATGTGGTCAGGCATGCATCAGGACTGAATAGCAACAGGGTAGAATAGCATTCAGCAACTAATGCTACCCTGTCATTATTCAGCCAGATGAGGAAAGCTGGACAAGGGGGAAAAGGTGTGGGTGCTGGCTAAGCTGCCCTGGTAGCGGAGTGGGTTGAGGAAGCAGTAGCTCGGCAGTATGGAGCAGGAGACCAGGGTTCTAATCCTGGTCTCCCAACTCGATGTGTAATTTTTCCACTCCAGGGAAGTCAAATTATTTTTGTCAATGAGTCGTGGAAACAGTTATTCCATGGCCCCACAAATTTCAACTCTTCCCGTGATCTGCTCCCCCTTGGAGTTGGATACTTTAGTTCAGGGAGCCCCCATATAAAAATAAAATTGTGATTTTAATGTTGTCAATGGTAGCAGTTGTCATTGTGGTGTATGACCTCTACCATTGGTGCTGCCTTTGCTGGTGGCGTTTTCCTGCCGCTGTTTTGGACAGCGCTGTTATTCAGCACTGTTATGGATGGCGCTGTTATTGACAGCGCTGTTCAAACTTAGTGCCGAACCATATGGATCTCTTGCATTTATTTTCTTTGTATTACTGTTCTAACACAGAGTTTCTTAGCTTCCAGGTTGGACTCTTTAATAAACCCCAGATGTCTTCCACCTCCGCTTTATCTCTGACTTTGGCCAGTTTGTCTCTGACCAACAGTTTCATCTTATCAAAGTCTGCTCCTTTAAAGTTCAGGACCTTCACCCGATATCGAGATGTGTTATCCTAGGATAACTCAACCAGATGGAGTTATGATCATTGCTGGCTAGTGGCTCTCCTACCCTGACTGCTCTAACTGCATCTGTGTTAGTAACATCCAAAATGGATCCTTGCCTGGTTGGATCCTTTACCAGCTGGGTTAGCAGGTGGTTTGGAGGGCTTCAGTGTAGCTCGACTCTAGGCGTCTTGCTACTGGAACATCCCAGCCCACATCTAGTAAGGATAGAGTGCCAACTACCATTGTCTCCCTATTACCTGCCACCCTTTTAATTCCTCTGTAAGCACCTTGTCCCTCACTTTCCCTGTCCAGGTGGCTGGCATATCACTCCCAGGTGGATTTGTTTGCCTGATGCCGATGTGAGCTGTGCCCACAGCAACTTGACTTCATCCTTATCACTTTTGGTACTTTCATTAACTGCTACTTTTAATACCTTCACAAACATAGAGTGCTACCCCCTTCCTCCCTTCTATCCCTTCTAAAAGTGAATAACCCAGGACTGTGAGGTCCCAGTCATTGTTTTCTGTGCCCCAGGTTTCCATGATGGCAACAAAGTCCACTCTAGTATCTGCCACCAGTGCTTGTAGCTGGCTAATTTTATTGCCCAGGCTTCTGGTATTAGGCAGCTCTCCCTCCATGAACCAATTAAATGTCTTTTGTGTGATAGGAGACTTCCTTCCTAGGTCCTTTCTACTGTGCAACAACTGTATTGCCTTCCTTGTAACCCCTGCTTTTCCATACCTGCTTAGTTCCAGTTTTGGCCTGAGTAGTATGCTTAATCTCAATTTGTTTATTTCCATCCCCATGTGTGGGAGAGTCAGCAGGTTCCTGCCCCCTCACAGTCCTCTATGAACTTCCTATTGTCATACTCCCCTTGGTTAGTTTAGATGTCCAATACAGATGGCAAACTTCTGCCCTAGTGCTCTCACCCCTTCCCTTGTTTGATGTAGTCCATCATACTTAAAAAGCCTCCTTTCCCAGAAGTCCTCCCAGTCACCAAGAAAATGAAAACCTTTTTCATGACACCGCTTCCTTAGCCACACGTTAAATTAGTCAGTCTCTGCTTGTCTAACTATGTCTTTACCACCCCCCACCCACACAGGGAGGACCTCGAGAAGGTCAAGAAGAAGCATCGCACTGCCAATCATCCACCTAGTTTCTCAAGGCTCTATTTGGCCACCTCCACTGACTGCTTTGCTAGGTTATTTGTTCCCAGATGAACCAGAACTCCTAGGCCTTCATCTGCTTGATCCATCCATCCTCGATGTACTCCATGTCTCTTTTGGCTGAGGCACTGGGAGGCACTTGACTACCACTTTTTTGCGCAACTCTACTTAGTTGTGACTCTGTTCCTCTAATCATAGAGTCCCCCACAACTAGGATTTGTTTGACCTTTGTTTTGTAGTTTTCTTTTTACCACCAAAGGATGCCATATTAATGTTCTGCTTTGGCCCCTTGACTGACTTGTCATCCCCCTCTGAGTCAGTTTCCTGTACTTGGCAAATGGTGCCAAAGCAGTTTGAGATCACAGTGAATTTAGTGTGAACAGTACTCTTTTTTTTGGTCCATCCTTACTTTTTCACCCTCCTCCCCAACACTCTCCATCCCCTGGGCAATGGGCCTCTGTGGGAGTGAGGGGGTGAGCTCCAGTTCAGCTGATGGCGCAACCTGGATATCTCCACCCATGCTGCTTCCAGTTGATCCTAAGCTCGGAAAAGTTTTACAGATGGGGCAGTGACCACCATCCGAGCAGTCCTCTGGTGATAAGTGCTCCACATGTATTACAGTTCACAATCCCCATTTTAGTTTGTTCAAGTTTACTGCTCAACGATTACCTTGTTTGGTGTTCCTCCTGGTTTAAGCATGTTGTACTCCATTATGTATTCATTCAGTCTATTTTTAAAATGGAAAAACCTGGCACAGTTGTAATGCTGTTGAGTAGGGCTGGTCCAGAATCCAGTACTTCTCTGTGTGTAAAAATATTTATGGGCATCCTTTTTATGTCTTATTGTTTCGTTTATGCCTATGCAAATTATGGTTCACTGCCTTGAATTTAAGGCCCATGCCCTGCATTAATTCATCGCTTGAGATTAGTTTTTAAAGCAATAATATGTCTCCCTCATTCTCCTTTTCTTAAAGCAATGTAGCCTCAATGAGTTCAGTCTGCTTTCGTATGATTTGTCCTTCAGCTTGGTACTAACATGGTCACCCTATGCTGGATCCTCTCAATTTGATTAATGTGCTTTGCAAAGTAGGGACTCCAGAATTAAGAAAATAGTCTAACTGTGGTCTCACATAGGCTCTGTACAGAAAGGATAACAGCTTCGGATTTATTAATAAGTATCTGTCTAAGGCAATTAATGATTCTGTCAGCTTTAGATGCAATTACTTTACAATGTAGGAGCTTTTGAGATCATTACTTATTTGTGCCCCAGGTCAGTCTCATGTTTAAACTCACTAATGCAATACCATTCAAAAATCAGTTTGACTGGTATTGATTCCCAAATGCATTACCACACATTTGTCGTTGTTAAAGAACATCTTGCTTTCTGTGACCCAGTTCTCAATGTCTTCAAGATACGCTGCTAGACTGGCTCGATGTTCTGTGTGTCCAACCCCCAGCTTCGTGTCGTCAGGAAATTTGTTGACCAACGGGTGCATACCTCTCAACCTCCTGCTTCACAAATCAGGGAGAAGGCTTAAAAATCAGGGACAAAGGACCAAAATCAAGGGCACATCTTCAAAATTGGAGATATCAACTCAGGAAGCTGGTAGAATAAGAGGCTTAGTGTAAAATGCATTTTCTAAGGAGGAACAAGTCTGCAACTTTAAAGTTTGACATTATTTTGTGCTTACAAATTCCACTGTTTGGTTACAGAAACACAATTTTAGGAGGACAGAGTAAAATTTTGAGGCAAATTCAGGGACGTCCCTGAAAATCAGGGACAGTTGAGAGGTATGAACGGGTGACATTTCTTCTCAAGGTCTCCGATATAAACATTAAATAAAGCTGTCATTAACGACCCCCCCACACACACACACACATACACACACACACACAAGCCTTATTCCTGATAAGGCTTTTTGCAATAAACACTGTTTTTTTTTTAAGTGTTTTAATTTACCTAATTTATTGTTAATAAGTCCATGATTCTGCAACATGGGTGTTGCACGCTTCATTTCAAGTGAAAGTGCAGTGCCATGCCACTTACCTCAGTACAAGTGTATTGAAGTGAGCGCTGCGGCACCACTCTTTCACTTGAAATGGAACCGTAGTGTCCACCATGTTGCAGAATCAATGGACTTTACAACAATCAAATTAAGCAAGTTAAAGCACTTAAAAAAAAGTGTTTTCAGAAAGCCTAATCAGGGTTAAGGCTTTGAGGGGTAGGGAGCATCAGTTAATGACAGCTTTTTGAAGAATAAAGGTTTGAGTACTGACCCTTGCAGGCTCCACTCATAACCTGTCTTTTGTCTGATGATCCTTCAGTTATCCTGACACTCTAGCTCCAATCAGTTAACTGTGATTCTGTCCACTTAATATACATAATGTTTATGTTTAGCCTGCTCAGTTTGTTCAGCTAGATGTTTATGTGGTACTTTATCAGACAATTTCTTAAAATCTAGATAGATTACATTTACTGGTATATTACTGTCCATTGCCTTACATACATACAAACATATGAAGAAGCCAGCAGAAGAAGGCCATTTGGTCTATCTAGTCCAATCACATTTCAGGGTCTACAGCTTGAGTTACTGTCCCTGCCCCCACGCCTCTTCTCTCATCCTCCCTACCCATGATCCTTACCTTCCTCCTATGCTATCCCAGCCTCTCTTGAAGCTGCCCACTGTCTTCAACAAGACCATATCTTTCGGGCAGTGCATCCAGTGTCCACTGCCCTCTCCATGAGGAAGTGCTTCCTGACCTTCCTCCTAAACCTCCCCTCTCCAGCTTAAGACTGTGGCCCTCGTGTTATGGTTGCCACTTAGCTTAAAGAGACCGTCCTTATCCATCTTGTTTATCCCTTTCAAGTACTTGAAGGTCCCAATCATGTCCGCCTCTCTCCTGTCCTCCAGGAAGTGCATGTTCAGTGCCCTCAACCTCTCCTCATATGCCTTATCCTGCTGACCCACTGTCATCTTTGTAGCCCTCTTCTGGACCTTCTCCATCAGGTTAATGTCCTTTTGAGGTGTGGCACCAATACCGAACTCCATATTCTAGATGTGGTCTCACCAATGACCTGTACATGGGCAGTATAACCTCCTCTTTCCTACTACTGATCCCTTAGCTATGCATCCCAGCATCTTGTTTGCCCTTGCAGCTGCTTTCTTGCACTGCGTGGAATGCTTCAGGTCATTAGTGATCATCACTCCCAGGTCCTTCACCTCTGATGCAGATACCAGGACTCCACCCAGGTAGTACTCTGTCCTGGGATTCTTGGCTCCAATGTGCATAACTTGCATTTCTTGGCATTAATGCCAAGCTGCCACATCCCAGACCACCTCCCAGCTTATCCAGATGATCCTGTAGGTCCTGTATCCCTTCAGCTGTGTCCAGTCTCCCACAGAGCTTGGTGTCTTGCTCACTTTTTCATAAAAGCTTAGTAAATATGTTGTACATAAGCATTTCTTGTAAAGGAATGTTCTTTGATGTCCTATATCCCTTTATCTTCAAGTTCTGCCATCAGTTTGTCCTTGACTGTTCCTTCATCCAGCTTACCTGCTAGCTAAGTCATACTTACAGTTCTATACAGTAGTTCTCTGTTAATGCCCTTTTTATGAGTGGGTACTACTGTTGCATTTCTTCAGTCACTGGGAACTTCCATTTCTTAAAAGTTAGGTATATTATGTATGTTAATAGCATAGCTATTTCTCTACTCAATTCCTTGAATACTCGGCTGAAGGGTATAAGGACCATCTGGTTTATTTATATTCAGTTTATCTCATTTATCTTTTACTGTACTCTCCTCTGTAAGAACAGACATGTCACTTGGGTCAACTGCTGCCCTGTGGTTTGTTAAAATAATTATCCCTGTTTGTTAACCACAGAGCAGAAGAATTCATTTAATATGTTTGTCATTTCTTCTGGTTCCTTGGCAGTAGATTATTTCATAGTTAAAGGCCCTACTGCTCTATCACTGCCTTTAATTTAGTTCATATAGGAATAAAAATGATTTAATATTGTTCCTAGTGTGAGCCTAATTGAATTTGGTGTTCTTTCTTTCTTGTCTAATGGTCCTCTTTGTTGTTTTAACCACATTCCTACATTTGCTTAAGCTGTGTTATTTGGCTGTGGTTTCAATTTCATCTGTAACTTCCTTTTTCATATATCAATCTATGGATTTACCTCATCAATCATATTGGCTTCTTTCAATTATTATTATATATATTTGTATGTGTATAACTTCTTTTCAACTTCCAAAATGTTCCCTTAAAGATCAAAATGCCATATATTTAAGAAAAGCTTGAATTCACCTGAATTCAGATCCTGTGTCATGATTAGTGTTTCCTGAAAATATCATGCTGTTTGGTTTTGTGGTTTTCTTTAAATCAGCATGTCAATGTGCTCTGCAGTAACTGAAAACAGTGAAGATTTTTCTGCCATTATCAGTGAGTGATGACATCATTTGGTCTAGCCTGCTGCTTCAGCAGTTAAGTCCCTGATTGACTGAAAACTGTTGCAGTTCCCAGTCAGAGCAGTCTGTACAGCTAATTGTTTTCACTCAAAGTTTGTTACTAACCCATCTGATTTGTGTTTAGATAGATTAGCTTAAAATCTATCATAAAGTTGATCATTTGAGTTTCAGTGCTGAACTGAAGTGGTATGAATGACTGTGAGAAATTACCTTGTCTGTATCACAGCTGTCAGTTCTTTCTCATCAAAACTCTGCATTGTTTTCTGGCTATATAACATGGGGCTGTTTAACGGATATAAAATAAATCTAAATGTTGTTACTTCATAGAAGCAGTGTGTCTTTGTAGCCTCCATAAATAGATTCATGTGAGAACAATTTTGTTTTTATGTCAGATTGACAAACAGGTGTCTGCCACACTCTGTTTCAGGAACATGTACTTTACGAACTCATAAAATTCAGTTCTTTGAGGGTTTCTGTGTAATACATCTTGTAATATGGTAAAAAAGTTAATCTGTAATGGAGCAATATTACAGGGGAAACACAACTCATGACCCAAAATGAATCGGGCATTAATCCCTAGTAATGCCTGCTTCATTTTGCAGTACTAGAAGTGTCCACAGCAGAATTGCCCTGTAGCACGGATCCACCATGTTCCTACCTCCCACCACACACACGCCAAGCAGCAATCATCCACTCACTGCAAATCCAGGTAGGACACCAGAATATAAGAATGAGACCTACAGCAAAACTATAAAAGTAGAGTGCATGTTATTTCCCACACAGCCACCCTCGTGTACTCATACAGTCACTCCAAACTTGCGGCAGAATGGAGAAAGCAAAAGATGAGTGCTGTTAGTGAATGCGACAACGCTTAAATTGTTTACCTTTTTATTCTGCAATTATGGGATCCTAATTCCTATGAAGTATACTTAGATGTAATGTTTAAAAGCTGATCGTTGTGGCTGATCCACTTGTTAATGGGCAAAATATGCTAATCAGCAATCCCATAATGCTTTTCACCCATTTAGACAAGGTGCCATGCATGTTTTTCGAGTACGATAGTAAAGATTTTTCTGCATGTAACAAAACTTTTATATTGTAGATTGTAGTTACATATACTGTCTGAACATATCCATATATATATATATATTTATATACACATATATATTTATTTCGTTACTGTCACAATACAAATAAATGTCAAAACGGAGAAAACCAGTAAACGCAGGCAATGTCTCTGTGTGTTATTCCTTGTAAGTAACATCAGTGTCTGTTCATTTTGTAAGTGCTTCTCATGTTACAAGCTCATTAATGCACTCCATAGTGGGCTGTACTAGGGAATTAATGCTCTGGTTGCTGGCTGAAGGCACTGCCTATGCTTCATGCCCCAACCCCCCAACTGTGCATTAATTCCTAGTAGAGCCCTCCTTTGTCATGCATCAGTGCTTACATTTATGTATAACTAGAAATGCCAAATGGCATCCTGATGCCCATGTCTCCTGCCCGACAGTTGAGGCAGCAGCACCTGCTGCCCCTTTCCCTTTCCCATAAGTCCCCTGTCTCCTGCCCCTATTTGAGGCTGCTGCACACCACTGCCTACTGTCTTCTCCACACAGTCAGGGCTGCTGCACCCAGCTGCCTCCTGCACAAACTTTTTTTCCCCATATGTACTTTTTGGTGGGAGCAGGTGGACAGCTATGGCTCTCTCCAGCATCCCCACACCAAATCTCCCTGGGAAGGCCCCAAGGGTTGCCCCTGTGACAGGGCCAGAGGTGAGGAGCGCCACTTTCTCCCTTACCCAGAAAGCCAGTGTCTCGATTCTGGGGAATGGCATGGTGTGGCGGGCCATCACAGAGCCTGCCAGCTCTGTTTTTTGTTACATTTTTTCCCTGTCCCCTCCCTCCGGACGCCTGATGCACCGGCACGTGCCTCCTGACCTCGATGTTCTCCAGCCAACACTAGAGGGCAATCAGCGAGCGGGATGGCAGATCCTCCCTCCTGAGAGAGGAGAGCAGTCCCCAGATGCTCAATCCTCTCTTGCCCCTGCCGACCACCAGCAGTTCGGACTCATTCCTGAACCTGGATCGCGCATGGCATGAGGTATAGCATCCAGTGCCTCAACCTCCAGTGCCACGGAGAGCTCCTGCACAAACAGTTGAGGCTGCTGCACCTTGCTTCCTCTGTCCCCACCCCCACAGTCAGGGTTAATACACCCTGTTGCCCCCTGTTCCTGTCTCCATAGTCAGAGCTGCCTTGCTCTGCTAAGCCCTAGAGTCCCAGGTCCTCTGCCTTCACATTTGGGGCTGTTGCACAATGCTGCCCCAGGCTACTAGAGGTGGGATACTTGCTGCACCTGCTACCCACTTCCATTGCCCCAACTAGACAAGGCTGCTGCACCACATGCACTCTGTCCCACAGTCAGGGCTGCCATACCCTGATGCCCCCTGTATCCTGTCACATTTGAGGCATCTGCAACATGCTGTCCTCTGTCTCTGCCACCACATCCAGGGCTGCTGCACCCTGCATCTGTCTACACAGTCAAGGCTGCTGTGGCCTGCTGTGCCCTAGAGCCTCATGTCTCCACAGTTAGGGCTGCTGCTCCATGCTGCCACTTGCCATAAGACAAGGCAGGGCATGTGCTGCACCATGTCCCCTGCCACCACAGTTGGGACAGTTTCTCCCTGTTGCCCCTGCCACCAGAGTCCGATCCTTTGCTATACCCTGCTGCCCATGTCCCAAACAGGTGTGTCTGCTGCACCCTGTTCCACAGTTTGAGCTGCTGTACCCTGATGCCTCCCTATCTACTGCCTGGACATTTAGGGCTACTGCACCCTGCTACCCTCTGTCCCCTGCCCTATTACACAAGAAGAAAGTATTTTTTGCTTTTTCTTTTGAGCAGTTTGGGCAATGTAACAAAGGATCTAACTTTGGCGGCAGGGAGCAGCATGGTGCAACAACCCAAACTGTGGGGCAAGAGGCTGTATGATGCAGCAGGGCACAGTGGTGGTAGGGGACAGAGGACAGCATAGTGCAGAAGCCTTGACTGTGGTGCAGGACACAGTGGGCATCAGGGTACAACAGCTCTGACTGTGAGACGGGTGCATATAGGTGCGTGCCCTGCCCATTTGGGGCAGTGGAAGTGGTAGCAGGGTGCAGCAAAGCCCCACCTTTGGTGGCCTGGGGCAGCATGGTGCAGAAGCCCTAACTGTGGAGGCAGAGGCCTTGGGACTCTAGGGCTTAGCAGAGCACAGCAGCCCCTCTGTGGGGACAGGAAAGGGGCAACAGGGTGCATTGGCCTGCATTGTGGGGGTAGGGGACAGAGGAAGCAGGTGCAGCAGTCTCAACTGAGGGGCAGGGATAGGGGCATCAGTATGCCATATAGTATTTCTAATTATACAAATACACAATGTATTGTCACACAGAAACCCTCAAAGAACTGAATTTTATGAGTTCATACATCACATGTTCCTGAACTAGCAGAGTGTGGCAGACACTGTTTATAAATCTGACATAAAACACAATTGTTCTCACATGAACCTATTTATGGAGGCTACATCAAAGACACGCTGCTTTTATGAATTAACATTTAGATTTTTTTATATCCATTAAACAGCACAGTGTTATATAGCCGGAAAACAATACAGAGTTTTGATAAGAAGGACCTGACAGCTGTGATACAAAGTAATTTCTCACAGACAGTCATTCATGCCACTTCAGTTCAGCACTGACACTCAATTGATCAACTTTTATGAGAACAGAATGATAGATTTTAAGTTAATCTATCTAAATACAAACCAGCTGGGTTAGTGAAAACTTTGAGTGAAAACAATTACCTGTATAGACTGTTCGGACTGGGAATTGTAACAGCTTCTTCAGTTAATCAGGGACTTAATTGCTGAAGCAGCAGGCTAGACCAAAATGATGTTATTGCTCACTGATAAGGACAGAACAGTCTTCACTGTTTTCAGTTACTGCAGAGCACATTAACAGATGCTGATTTAAAGAAAACCACAAAACCAAACAGCATGATATTTTCAGGAAACACTAGTCATGACATAGGACTTGAATTCATATGAATTCAAGCTTTTCTTAAATATATGGCATTTGGTCTTTGAATAGATTCCATCAATCCTCAACAGCTTTTATTTGTAGAACTATCTCAGCATTTTCATTTATTCAGTTCTTTTCTCATTGCATTAAAGTCTGCCCTATTGTAGAGTGGTTTTGTTGTTACTCCTTTGGGTACTGGAGGTGCCCATTAATAATTAAAATGTGATGATTCTGTGGTCACGCATTCCAGTGGTTCTCTGATCTTAATATTCTTGACTTCTTCACCTATATTTGTTAGGATGAGATCTAAGGTATAACTCCCCTTGCTGTTTCCCTAACAACATGCTCTGAATTCATTCTGACCATAGACCCTACAGAATTATTTTCTGCTTTCTCAAAAGTAAGGAAATTCATTACAAAAACTATATTAATACATACGTTAGGGTTACAAAACTACAAGTGGGAAATGTGGCATTTGGTTTCCAACCCTAATGCCCAGTCATCACCAAATCCCTACCCTCGTGTCTCAAGCCCAAGGTGCAGGGTCATGTCCAACAGGTCGCCTCTTTAAGCTACAGATCTGGAGTCATGCCCCACTTGTCTGGAGCTGTATGCCAAAGATGTAGCTACAGTTCTGTGGCTGTGCCCCACGGGCCTGCTGCTTTACGCTGTAGGTACAGGAAGTGCCCTATGGGTCTGCTGCCTTGTGTGGAGAAGCTGCAGGGCCTTGCACAAAGCAAGCTACAAGTCTGGGTCAGACTCCATGTGTGTGCTTAAACTACATATTTAGGCTGTGCCACATGGGTGAGCTGCTTTCATAGGGCCCAAAGAACTCTGTGTAAAGCTGCAGGTGTAGGGCTCTGTCCCACAGGTGTGTGACTTCCCTTAGGGCCTGCAGAGTTGGAAATATGCACATGGGTCTGCTGTTTTACGGTACAAAGTAAGATACAGGCCTAGGACCTTGTCAGATAGGTCTACTTTTCTGGCCCTACATCAGATAAGACCACTTGAGGCCCCATGGGACACAGTCCCAGACCTATAGCTTGAAGCAGCAGTAAAACCAGTGGGTGGTGCCCTGTACCCCACCCATCCAATCTATAGCAAATCTGTCATAAAACAGGAGGTGGGAGCCCATCTCTACAACAGGCAGCTTCTCCCACCTGTGCGATCCTTCATAAAGCCAGTGGCAGGTGCCCAGCACTGCCTCCGTACCCTCCCATTCGGTCTTCACTGAAACTGTAGCGGATGCCCAGCACCTTGGCTGGTAATTTCCTCAACCCAATCTATAGTGAAACCGTGGCAGATGCCCAACCCCACATAGAATTAAAAAGAAACAACACCCTTGTCCACCCTCTTGCATGCATACCTAACCTTTACTTTATTGGTGACCAAATAGGGCCCATGTTGCGTTCTCAATGTCCCTCATGGGGAGTCCTCCTCATCTCACATTATTATTCCTCAATGTCCCTTGACGTGCTTCTCTATCTTCAGGTACTTTTCATGGAAAAAGTGGTGGCAGAATGGAACAAACTTCCAGAAGAGGTAATCTGCGCTGAAATTTTTTTGGGGAGTCAAAAGGGTGGGATAGGCACATGGGAAAGAGCGTATGGGGCAGTTGGAATAGGACAACAAGAAAAAATGGTCCTATCCAGAACACATCGCCACATGCATCACTTTGCATCAGTAGATAGTTTATTAAATGTGATGATTGACCCTTGTAACTTGGTCCATCGTGTTACTCGTTGGCATCTTCGGGAAAATTGACCTGTTTGCATAGGTCTGCGATGTGCATTCTCTTTTATGATGCAAGTAATTAGCACATAAACCTTATGGGTTTTTAATGAATGGTTATGGATGCAAAGATGCAAAGTAGTAACTGGAGGACGCTCTTCATCAGCCCTTAGAGACAGAGACCCTGCCACTGGTGAAGTGTTACATTACATACATGATGAGGAGAATTACTGATTACTACTTCATTGGACCAGGTTACAAGGGCCAGTTGCCACGCCTAATGAACTTTATCTTTTTTTTTTTAATTCAAAGTTTATTAATTTTTACACAACCAAGCATGTACATATCAGTTGTCAACAGTTGCATTATACACAAAAAGGTAAAGTCAGTCTAGTCTATACAAAGGCCAACTAACTAACGCCTCCCGGAGTGTGCCAAATTTATTATGTTTGTGAGGAGAAGGAACAACCCTTACTGGAGAGGACTGAAAACCTTAACCAGTCAACTTGCACCTATTGTAAGTAAACGGTAAAGTTTCCCATTTCTTGTCAAAACCTGCCATATTGTTCCGAAACCAGCTATTAACCGCTCAGCTCTAAAGATGTTTGACATATCCCTTAACCACTCCTTGTAGGATATTAGTTGGTCCCTCCAATGTTTCAGCACAAGCTGTTTAACAATAATGGCTATTAAGGCCATGTGATATTTGCGCCCTTAACCCCAATATCCTCATAGCATCCCAAAAGGCAAACTTCTACCATAAATAAGTCCTCTAGTCCTAAACAGGGATCTAGTTTGGCCCTAATTTCCAGCCAGAGTGGAGCTATCTTCTCAATGCCAAAATATGTGTACCATATTCCCTTCCTCTTTAGCGCACCTTATACAAGTAGTGTCTGAGTTTCCCCTAATCTAGCCAGTCTCAAGGGGTATAGTACATATTATTTAATATATGATATTGTGTCAACCTGAGTTTGTCTTGGGTGAGATAGATATAGAGGTCTGTCCAGATCCTAGCTCAATCCATTCTCATCTCAGGGAACAAAGACTCCCAAATCGATGAACCCTTCAATGGGTCAGTGTGAACAAAAGTCAGAAGTAAAGCATAAACTGTAGCTACAGCATGCGGTTTCCCAGAACATTCACTGACTTGTATTAGGATAGGTTTAACTAAGGAAGGCCGCCACTGACCCCAAACAAAGTAGTTATAGTATGCCTCAGCTGGTACACATTAAAGATCTTCGAGCACGGGATATCATACTTACTGAGAATATCGAGCAGGATAGGTTATTCTGGGTGAACAACTCCTCCACTAATACGTGCCTTAACTGTGGGAGCCATTGAGGTAAGAGGTGCATCCTCTCTACTTTAATATTGGGATTTAAAATGACCGGCTGACCTGCATCATCTTTAAGGGTATTTTAAAGTATGAAGAGCATTGAGAAAAACTTTCAAGGAAGTACCTATCACTGAGTCCCGTAAGTCTTTGGCAATAAACATTTTTTAAATAATAAACCAAAAGGGATTAACCTTACTAGCATTTAGGAGATCTCTCTCAGTCTGAAGCCAAACGGTATATACTCGTGTCAGCCTGAGGCATCCACCTACCCAGTTTAGTTAGCTGACTCGCCAATAATATAAAAGAAAATTCAGGAGGCGAAGACCACCCAGTGGCCTAGGAGCACTAAGCTTACAGAAAGCTCTACGGGATGTTTACCCAACCAGATAAAATTAGAAATCATGGCTTGCACACCCTTAAAAAGATATCAGAAGCCATAAGTTTAATAGGTTCAGAGGATAAAACAGGCATGGGAGAATATTCATCTTAACAATACTTATCCGGCCCATATAAAGAGATACTCTGCCATCTCCTCAGGTCCTGCTGAATTACCCTAATCAGATCATCAAGGTTGAGCTTTTGCACCAAAGCCAAGTCTCTGGCCAGGTAAATACTCTAGGTACTTGAGGGTCTGTGGGGACCACTTGATCCCCAAGTAAGTAACATCAGATTTTAAAGCCAAATTATTCAGAGGGAAAATCTCAGTTTTAGCAATATTTAGTTTGTATTAGAAAGCTGACTAAATTGCTTAACCACCCTCAGAACCCGCTCTAATGAGGCGGCTGGATGAGTTAGATGCAAAGAATGTCATCCGCCTATAGGAGAGCTTGAGGACCTGGGTATGAATTGAGATGCCTGTAATTAAAGGAGACTGCTTAATATGTCGAAGTAAGGGCTCTAGGTATAAATTAAATAGGAAAGGGTGAGAGGGGACAGCCTTGCCTGGTGCCCGTATATAGTAAAATCTCTCGGAAAACACCCCATTGCAATAAATCTTGGCCGAAGGGCGTAAAGAGACCTTATCATTCCAATGAATTGAGGGGAAATCCATTTTCCGCAGTTAGCCATAGGAATTCCCAGCTAACTCTGTCGAACGCCTTTTGGCATCTAACGAAACCAGCGCCATTGGGAGCCGGAAGGTTGAGCCACCTGGAAAACAAGAGAAAGTGTTCTGAGATGCTCTGCCGGGAGTGTCCTGCCACAAACCCCACCTGCTCCGGGCTTAATAAACAGGACCAAGATGTCTTTATCTGGAATTAAAGCAATTTTGCTAGAATTTTAGTGTCACAATTTAACAGGGAAATTGACCTGTAACTAGCTGGATCCAGGTGAGATTTGTCAGGCTTAAGTAGGAGAATGATCGTGGCATCCATAAGTGACGGATCTAACTTGTCTGCTGCAAACATATAATTGTACAATTTAAGCAGGAGGGGGGTTACTTCTTTCGAGAAAGTTTTGTAAAATTTGAAGGAAATCCATCTGGTCTTGGTGCTTTATCGGGCTAAGACTGTCAATTGCCATCTCTATTTCCACAATGGAAATTGGTAAAGTTAAAGAGGCTTGGCATGAATCCTCCAACACTGGAAGATTTAAGGAGTCCAGGTAGTCGCTAATGTCCTGGGAGTTTAAATCAGAAGACACTTTCTATACAACGACTGGTAAAACTCTCAAAACCTTAACTATATCCCCTGGCTCAGTTTTGATAGAGCCATCAGCAGCCCTTATAGACGGATTAAACGGGAGCTTAGTTGTCTTAGACGAAGTCCAGCAGTCGCCTGGCCTTTCCCCTTGGTCTATATATTTCGCTTTGGTTTTTATGAGGGTGTATTCTGCTTTTTCCTTGATAACCTCCAGATAATCATTACGCAGGCCCAGCAACTCCCCATGGCACTCATGGAAGTCTCCGGAGACAGAGACATCTGTCTCTCTCTGATCTGGGATAAAGGCTAGTGCCTTAGAGTCCTGTAACTTCTCCTTCTGGAGGCAACTTTAAGAAATTCACCCCTCAGGTAGCACTTCAGTGAGCACCACAGGAGGTCATACCTCTGAACTGAGTCACTATTGTGATCCATAAAATCAGCTATGAGCTTTTGATGTGAGATCAAAGATTCATCTCAAGCAGTTGGGTATTCATTCTCCAAATTGTTTCCTCCGAGTATAGGAATTTACTGATAGGGTCACCCAGGCCACCACATGGTCAGATAACACTATAGGTTCTATACCCGCCTGGTAAAGACCCGGATGAGGGAGTTACTAATTAAGAAATAATCTAGCCTGGACTTGGTCTGGTGAATACTTGAATAAAATGTATATAACTGCTGCGTGGGATTTAAGAGGCGCCACGGATCCACCAGACCCAGCATGGCCATAAAATCTTGCAGAGCATTCTGAGAAGGCGAAGGTGGCTTCAGCAGCCTATAGGTCCTGTCTAGATCCTGAGTTGGAGGAATGTTCCAATCTCCCTAGAAACACAGGGACGGGTAGGAGCCTCGCCAACTTATTAGCCAGATCCATCAGGAAACTTGGGTCCCCACCCACCGGACCGTAAACTGAGCCAATGACCACCGTTATATTATTTAAGGTACCTTTGATTACTACGTATCTCCCACCAGGATCTGTGAACGTTGTGTCCACAGCCAGGGCAACATTCCTTCTAACTAAAATAGCCACCCCGACTGAAGGATGAACAACCTGTGCGAAAACCTGAGATACCCCTTGTCTATGTAAAGACAGTGATTCAGAATTAGTCAAATGCGTTTCCTGAAGTAGGATAATATCAGCATTTAGAAAACACAGTGCTTAAGTATTTGTACCCATTTCAGGCGTTCCTTACTCCTCTAACATTCCAGGTGATAATTTTTATGGGAAAACTAGCAATAGGTAATGTCTGAGATTTGCAGTATTCTTAAAGGCTAAGCATATTCCCAAAAACCCTACGGCACACTCCAGCCCCCAAAAAAAACTACCCCAAACAGTATGTAAAGCATAAGACTTTGTCCTGATAGCAGGCCCACACTTGTAAAAGCTCCATTAAACCCCATACCCTCAACCCCCGATCCCTCCCTGAATCTGAACCCTAACATCAAAACCAATTTATTAAAGTAAGGTTCACCATCCTTCACCGTATGGGCTCTTAGAACAATGGAGCCAGTACTGTGGCGGATGGCACCAAGTAAACCAAACCTGTAGTGCCCCTAAATCCCACCCCTACCTACCCCCAACAACCCCTATAACTATTTACAATAGGCCCACCCAACCAGATGAAAAGCACTACCTGCCATATTCCTCATGAATGGATGGCCCTAACCCGATGGCCTTAACTGCAAGTAGTAGAATGAAACGTATATAAGAAATAAACAGGACGTCCCTCTCCAACCTAGAACATCGAGCAGCCTCCTGAGCGCATTATCGGAGCACTCCACACCCCCGACTATGAGAGGCACTGCAAGGGTGGACGGTCACCTCAAGCATGAGGCCCCGCCCTATCAAAACTGGCCTCAGAAAGACAAACTGCATCCCTTGCAGCACTGTTTGCACATAACCCCTTAAATGTGCAGCCCTGGCCACTCCTAACTGGGTAGATGATCGTGAGGACAGTAATTATCCCGGAGTCTGCAAAACCTGATAATGGTACCAAATTCCCGCCGACTAGCAGCCAAGAAGCCTCTCATCGCTGGCAGGTACTATTCGCTGATATGGGCACACTAAGATCCCTTGACCTAAGACTCCAACGCAAATGCAGGAATAATGTAAGAGCCTCCCTTCCATAAGGGAAAAGCTGTAATAAAATGAACCTGGGTCAGTGGACGCTCCACCAACAGGTTAGCTGGGGAAAATTAAGAAGAGTGCACCCCGTGGCTCAGAATATGATCCCGTGAGGGAACAGTGCCTGCTACCAAAGGATCCATATGTCCTCTAGTGGCCAGGAGCATTACCAGACATCATTTGGCTTTGCCTCCCCTTCAAGCAGCCAGGCCCGGAATACCACCAAGCACCCTCAGAACTTTATCTGTTAATGGAAAAGGGACTTTGTATGTGGCTGATGAGTCCCCGATAGGACCATTTTTTCTTTTATTGCATCTACTTGCTGATCAGCTCCAGACTTACGTGATCTTAAGAGAGTCAGTGGAAAAGTATCCATCCAGATTTCCCAGTTGCTGCTAGGCAGTTGGGATAGGCACATGGAAAGAGCTTATGGGGCAGTTGGGGAAGGAAGGAAGGGAAGGAACGAGGACTGAAAGGGCCCAGTCCCATAACCAGGCAGTCCTTGTGCGGACTGTATGGGCTCATGGACCTTTATCTACTGACATTTTATATTATTCTAAGAACCCCTATTCCCCAACCTAATAATCTTGACCACACTACAGACCTGGGGGTAAAGGTCAGTATCAGTTACTGGCTGTTTCTTTAACATGCCCTACTCAGCACAATCATTGGCCTTGGATGAGGGTCGTATTTCCACACACTTCACATTCTGCCCTCTGCATGGTGTCCCTTTCCTGGGGACTACTGGGTCTTGGCTACTAGATTAGAATCCAGAAGATGGGCACGCTTACAAGCCTGGATCAGGGCCTCTGGACAGACAGCACTTCCCCAGCGCCTCAGTTACATATTGGACACCATACCTGGTGAAATGGGATGACACCTCGCTAGATCTCTAGTAGGGAAGACTTACTAGGAAAGATTGGTCAACCTCAATTTGTATTTGCTAGAAGACAGGAGGGAAAGGAGAATGATTAAAACCTGCAGTTGCCTGAACGGTGTAAACATGGTGGGCATCCTACGACTGTCTAAACTTAGCAAGAGGTCTGTCACAAGGAGCCACAGCTATAAACTGATGGAGGCAAATTTAGGTGGGAAATGAGGAAATACTTTTTCATTGAGAGGGTGATAGGAAAGTGGCATCATCTGCCAGAGGAGCCAGTCATTATAAAGTCCGTGACCAATTTTAAGAGAAGGTGGGATATTCACATGGAACTGTTGAGAATAATGGGGAGGGTGGAGCTAATTTATTTTGTTATTTTTTATTTTAGTCTTTGGTAACGGGTAGGCCCACTAGGCACAAGTGCCTATTTTCAGGGCAACCTGGGAGCACTGGGCAGTTAAGTGACTTGCTCATAGTCACACCGTATGCAAGTGGAGGTTGTGAGAATTAAACCCAGGTCTGGTCTGCTGGATGTACCAAGCTTGTTCACAGCTCATTACTCTAACCTCTAGGCTATACTGCCATAATGGGGAGGGAGGATTAGTCCAAGCAGAACAAAGGGATGATTGATCTGCCAGAGGCTTAACAGTGCTAGACTGGCAAGGGCCTAGGTAGAAACTGGGCAGAATGGATGCACCATGAGTCTTTTTCTGCCCGTAACAATCTGAGTGTCCCTATGCACTGGACAAGTGCAAATCCACATGTTCATCATCCTTCCATGGCGTCCTTCCACCTAGCTGAAGTTGGGCACTTGTAGCATCAATGAGGGGTTCTCCTTCAGCCTGACCCCAGGTTTCTCCAGCAGACCATGATGCACCCACTGTAACCTCATCTCCTTTCACCTATTCCCAGAAATGTACCAATCCTACAAGGGTTAACAGAGATCCCTTGAGAAGGCATCACCTTAATCCTTTCTCTCTTTTTGTCTCCCTCTCTCTCCTTTCTCCATCCTCCATCTCCATCCTGTTCCATACCTTCTTAAGATGGCGTCAGGCTCCTCCTTTATATTGTGGCAGTGGTCGCATGGCTAGGAGCTGGCTGTGGGCTGAAGCGTTACCACTGAGTAGCCAAATAATTTAGGCTGCATAGATAGCACAGTGTCTCCAGGTGGCGGGTATTGGCAACATGATAGGGCTGTATAAAACATTAGTTGGGCCATAGTTGGAATACTGTGCGAGTTGTTGACTCATTGTTGAAAAGTGCAATAGCTGTAGAGAAATGGCAGCACAGATTTACCAGGGTTAGATCAGGGATGAGAAGTTTTATTTTTCAAGAAAGACTAGATAAACTAGGGTTATACTTAATAGAGCTGATAAAACTGGAGCAGGGGTTAATAGAGGTGTTCAAAATCAGAAAAGAATTGGAGAGTAGATGACTGTAGATACGTTTCATGGGCTGGTGGATCAAGATAAAGGGGCCAAAATCTCAGAGTAAGAGCTGCACACATCAAAGCATACAGGGAGATTTGGAGAAATGTTTTCCTGCAGATTTTGAGAAAATGTTTTTCCTGCAGAGGCTCATTCAGCTTATGCTATGCTGCAGTGGCTATAGAAGCAGGATGGATTGCAGTACTGTATTCCCTAAAGAACTGGATAGTTAAAGGAAAGAAGAAGACAAAAAGGAAGGGCAAAGTGAAGGAAAATGGGATTTATACTGTATGAAGCAGACATGAGATGGATGTGGCTGTGTTGCAGGCAAAAAGGTTGATTAGCTTCTTCCTGCTCTGTGGTAAAATTTCTGTGATTCTATGGCAAACATAGCAATCGCAGGGGGAGCATATTCACACTAGTGTAGAGTGAGTGTCTTGGCTCTGATACTAACAATCTTTGAAAGAAAGTGAAGGAAGCAACAAATGTCATAGCCAATAACCCTGAAGGAGACCGAGGTCATAATCCACTGGTCATTGGCAAGGATGGTGAGACTGAATGGATTAAGAGACATTACCTTTTAAGGAGCAGTATAGATTACATATGTACTGATGTGTAGAAATGAGGAATAGGGTCTTAGATGAGCTTATACAGTTTCATCTCCCTGAGGTAGACTCTTGCAAGGATCCATACTGTATCCCAAATTTAATTATTGTTAAACTCCTTATCTTGCTTAGACTGGTGAGACTGCAAACATGTGTTGCTTCTTTCCTTGCAAATCACATAATCGTTTTATTGATGTTTTGATTTGAGGTTGAAATTTTACATTGAAATACTGTCACACACTAAAGTGTTGGAAACAAGACTCCCTCCACTGTTAAAGCAGCAGTATTTGTTAGTGACGTGGAGTGTTTTCTCAGCAGTAGGGTATTTCTGGCAAAAACATTAATATACTCATTTTTTGTTGTTGTCACTCCTGAACTGAGTTACCAATATTGTAACGTTTTTAAAAGTTCCGCTGCTGTGCTCTGCTCTCCATGAAGAAATTAAACATGTTACCTATAATATGATACTATACTGTTTACCATCAGAAACAAGTGGTGGCATCATCCTAATACATCCAAAGTATGAATCTAGCCTGTACATTCAAAAGGTAACGTGCATGGAAGAGATTTGTTTTTAGCATATTTATTTTTATTATTCTCTCCTGCAACTGACCCCATACACCCAGACCCCAAACCCTGTCATCCAGCCTGTCCCAGACTTACTGTGCCCTTTATCCCCCATGGCTCCCCGGTGAAATGGTGGGAGCTAGCTTGACCCACACTTACAGGCTCCAGATAGGGCTGTGTCTGGGCCAAAGTGCATGGCCTGTGAGGGGTTGAGTATTATCCAGCTGGGGGAATGTTTTTCCTGTTTCTCTTTCTCCCCTGAAAGCGGTGTGCAGTGCCATCATCAGCATCATTGTGCATGCTCCCGGTTAGCATATTGATGCCTGCCGCCCACTGCATCAGCGTCCGAGCTCCCTGCCCCCAGTCATTGCTAGGGCTAGACTAGTGTCTTCAGACTGCTATTCTTTGGGGAGGGAGAATGTGACTCTCACTCCCCAAAAGACAGCGGTCCTGTAGATGCTTAATCCTCCTTCCGTGGCCAACCCTCCGACATCCAGAGCTCACTCGAGCTTGGGTTGGCACTGCAACTGGTATCACTACCACTGTGCGTGGTGGGCAGGCTTGGAAGAGATTTTTAAACTGTGCTAGGCCGTCTTTGATGACGTGAGTCATTAATTACAAAATTTCTTGTAAAAGCTGTTTTAAAAATATTTGAGTGAATAACAAACTGATGATGAAGCTAAGGATATCAGAAAAACATTTTTCAAAAAACTATCTGATGTGATTATTTTCTTAACAAATACTGCTGCTTTAAGATGAACAGTAACACATGCACAAAAAGAATGCGAGTTACCGAAATCATAGAAGTGCAATGATGCAGCAACCAGTCAGTGTAGCAACGAGCCAAAGGTGAAACAGAGAGCACACTACCAAAACAGTAAAAAGCCAGGCTACAGGCACCAAAATCTGCTACCAAAACATTTAATTCAGTGCAAACACTGTGTTTTATTTCACTGTTAAAAAATAGTGACCATGGTAGCATCCTCCCACTGCCAACATTTCATGCACTGAACTGTAGTCTCAACAGTCCCCATTTATACTGGCAAGAATTAAAGGTG
This sequence comes from Neoceratodus forsteri, assembly GCA_016271365.2. Classification (NCBI taxonomy): domain Eukaryota; kingdom Metazoa; phylum Chordata; order Ceratodontiformes; family Ceratodontidae; genus Neoceratodus; species Neoceratodus forsteri. The sequence continues at coordinate 942,611,951 of CM057450.1, forward strand.
CACTCTTCACGTAAAGTGCAATAATATAAGTGCAGAAAACAATGTTGATAAATTGTTAGTGACTAGTATACTTTGCCTGCAAACCCAGGCAACCAGTAGGAACTTGGAGTCAAATAAAGTAACTAAAAGTGTTATTACATACACATTACATGAATATCAGAAATACTGACCAAAAATCAGAGATACAATATATATCTATATCTATATATATATATATACATACATACAGTATATATATATATAATGTATATATATATATATATATATACACACAGATATATATGTTGCAAAAACATTGTTAATGCATCATTTAGGGTTGCTTTCTGCGACAAAAGAAGGGAAATGAGACATTAGGGTTTCACTAAGCACCCCTCCCCTAGAAGACCAGGAGGTGTCGGGAGGGTGGTATTGGGGTTACCAACCCTAGCACTCACCCCATTCCATTGTAAAATAAGCTGGGTGGCTATGGTAGAGGAGAATGGGGTGAGTGTTTGGGTTGGTGACCCATTCCACATTCCACTCCCCTCCTCCAATGCCTCCTGGTCTCCGGCAGGGCAGGGTGGGATGTTAGAGTGAAACCCTAATGCCCTGCTTTCCTACTTTTGTCGTGGCAACACTAACTGATGCATTAACAAAGTTTTTGCAACTAATTTCTTAATTTTGAGACAGCATAATAGTATCCTCATTTTACTGTGGGAGGGCAGGGCTTTGGACCTGTGCTCCCATCCCTGCACTGAGATAGTATAACAGTATCCTTATGTTACAGTGGGAGTGCAGGGTCCGCCATCCCAGTGGCACTGGAACAGTTTTTATAGTGGGTGCTGAAAGTCATTGAATAAAACTGTATAGGAAGCCATAGGGAATTGTACTTCAACCAAGGGGGTGCTGCTGCACCTAGTTCAACACCTATGCCATACCTCCATTGAGATAGTATAACAGTATCCTTATTTAACCCCAGATTTCTAATGTAGCCTTCTTGTGACCTCACCATAGATACCCAGTACAGAACATTTTTCAAATCCCTGCCAAACATAATTCTGCGCAACTGCCCAGTGCTGCAGTCCTGCGCCACAGGGGTAATGAAAACACATTTGGCCAGGATTTGAGAAATGACTGCTGACACATACATGAGGTGGGATAATAGCAAGCTATGCTGAAAATATGAGGTGAAAATATTGAACATTTCCAAAGTTATGAGCTTGCTTAGCGAGGTTGCAACAACTGCTCATAACGCAGCTTTCATTTATATAGTAGACCCAAATTTTCAACATAGCCTTCTATGACCCCACCTCATGAACAAATATGACTGTTGTTACGTAAGTCTCACCAGAAAGGTGATTTCGCCAACAGAGCGTGACATCACCTTTCCGGCAAGAGTTGCCTAATGACAGTCATATTATTCCTGTGGTGGAGACCAAGAGTCCATATTGAAAATTTGGGGCCCAGATCTCCAAAATGGCCGACATATGGCTGAAAGATGACCCCCATTGAAATACATAGAAGCACATTTACCTCCGTTCATGTGCAGTCACGGTTCCAGCAGCAAGGCGTGTCTTCTATTGGTGGAGCAAGTCTCGAACCTGGAACCTCCTCAGGTGAGTGAGGGTTGGTGGGGGCGTCAGGGGTATGTGTGGGGATGAGGGTCCACAGTGGGAGGTCTGGAAGGTGCGGTAGTGATTGGCAATGGACTTTTTTTCTTTACAGATAAAATTAAAAAATAGGAAGACAACGAGGATGGTTTTCCTTTACAGGAAAAGAAAACATGGAGGGTGCGGGATACCGCTGACCATAAATGGAAAAGGAAAAACAAAATCGGAGGGTGGTAGGGAGGGGTACCATAGACATCAGGGATGTAAGAACAAATAAGTGGCAGAATGCCACTATATATAATAAAAAATAAAAATGAAACAAAAATTAACTATATAGGAATTGTGGGTGGGTGCCACTCGACACCAGGGCTTAAAAGGTGGTCTCGCAACACTTTACTTCCTGGGGACAAGATGGCGGAAACAATCCTTGCTCACCATCTCCTTTCCTTGTTCTCCACCCTGATTCACCAATTGGCTGGCGGACAAGGATTCCTGTCTGACCATCTGGTCGGCAAATTTTCGACGGATGGCCAGACAGGAATTCTTATCCGCCAACCAAATACCCATCCACCACCCTGATTCATCACTGGTGGACAAAGGATCCTAATCTGGCCATCTGGTCATGAAAATTTACGACCAGATTTCAAACTGGAGATCCTTGTCCGCCAGTTGATTTCCTTGTTGCCAGTGACAAATTAGGATGGCAAACAGGGAATTTAGTGAGTGTTGAACAAGGATTAAATTAAGTAAAAATAAAATAAAAATGTTTCTGGGGCATACAGGACCTGGAAACCACACAGCACAGCTCATCAACTCCTGATGAGCAGCAATCACACAATAATATGTGAAACAGCAACTCCTGGCAGAATTATGACAGTTTGTTCAGGACAAAATGAAAAACAAGATGGCGGCAGGCGAACAAGGAATTTCTTATGGCGAGCCACAGTTGACAACTGGCAAACTAGGATTGGCCCCTGATAAACCAAGATCCTAGTTCGTACCGTGCAGCTATCCTGAAAAATAAAAATCCCATTGAAAATAAATAATGGGACCTTAAAATGCTATAACGTTTTGAATGGACTAATATTTTTCACCAAATAAATGCTGGTCTGTTCTATGACCCAGGCTCTTTCTACCATAAAATTTCAGATAAAAATTCAACACCGTCACTGCAGTGCGATGAGAAAAAAACTGCAAAAAGTGGCGAAATTTTGGGTTTTTCACTGTCCAGATCTCAGAATCCGTACATCCGACTGGAACCCTTCTTGTAACGTCAAGAGATCTACCCCAGCAAATCGCGATGCAAAGTGTCGCAAATTGCTGAATAGTTGCAAAGTTATTAAAAGTGCAAAATTTGAGGTTTAACATAGAAACTGCTGCTAAACCTTAACTATAGGGGCACTACTGCACCTATTTTATATATATATATATATATGTACACAGTATATATATATATATATATATATATATATATTCTTTGCAAATAAAACTGCATTAATGCAACATTTAGGGTTAAGCCTAAACTGACAAATGTAGAAATGTGGTTTTAGGGTTTCCAACCCTAAAACCCCACCCCAACCCCTAAAGCAAATCAGGGATGGAGTCTTCCTTGGGGTTGACAGCCCTAAAGCTCTCCCATTCTATACAGTCCTGAAACATACACACTTGTGTCCATCACATCTGAGCTTTCTTGCTGCCACAATGGGGTGAGCTTCAGGGTTGATAAAGCCTAAGGAAGACTCCACCTGATTTGCTGCAGGGGTAGGGATAGGGTTTTAGGACTGGAAACCCTAAAACCACATTTCCCTACTTTGTCAGTTTACGCTAACCCTAAATGTTGCATTAATGCAGTTTTTTGCAAAGAATTTACTTTTGAGGTAGCACAATGGCATACAGGGAATGAAAACACTTGGCTATGCCTTGTGCCCTGCTACTCCCCTGTGGCATAAAAAGGCACTCAGCAGCATCTCATGCCTAATCCCATGTACAGGGGCTGAAACACTCAGCTGCGCTTCATGTCTTACTACATCCCAGGGGGCATAGTAAGGCACTCGGCTTCACCTTGTGCCTTACCACATGCCCTGGGGCTAAGCACTCAGCTGCCTAATGCTTTACCCCACACCCAGGGTCTGGGCAGATTTTCTGCATCCAGAACTAAAGATACTGTTGCAACCACAGTTTCAGGTCGTGAACCAAATTACCAACTTAAAACCACTTTTTCGGGTTTGAGGAAATGTATCAGCAGCAGTTTGTCGCCATTGAAACATAGAATCTGTCAGCAGATAAGGACCTGATGGCCCACCTACTCTGCCTTATTGTCCCTTCCTATAGTGTCACTGCAAACCCAACTCGATCTCAGTCTTCTCCCCATCCCCACCACTAAGATCCCTCTGTGTCTGTCCCATGCATTCTTGAACCCTGTCTCAGTTTCCGCCACCACCGCCTCCACTGGTAAGCTGTTCCATGTGTTCATCACTCTCTCCGTGGAGAAGGGCTTCCTCACATTTCCTCTGAGCCTCCCCTTCTAACTTCATAGCATGAACCCTTGTCCTTGAGCATCTTTTTCTGTGGAAAATGCTTCCCTCCTGTACCTTGTTTTGCCTGTGAGGTATTTGAATGTCTCTGTCATATCCCCGTTTCCCTCCTTCCTTCAAGGGAGTACATATTAAGTCCCTTAGGCCTTACCCCTGGGACTGTTGATGCAGGCCATGCATCATTGGTTGCCCTCCTTTGTATTTTCCTTTGTAAGGCAAGTGCTTACTGAGCATGCTCAGAAGCTGAATTTTAAAATTGAATAACTTTAAAAGGATTAATATTTTTCACCAAACTAGCCAAAGGCACATCTATGGGCCAAGCCCCTTTCTACCCTGAAAATGCAGACCAAAATTCCAAACCGTCTGGTGCATGGCGATAACAAAAAACAGCAAAACAGTGATTTATTATATTTTTGCACTATCCACATCTCAGAATCCACACATCCAACTAGAACAAACTTGCCATGTCAAGAGATCTACCCCACAAGACCATGGTTGCAAAGATATTAAAGTGCAAAATTTCAGGTTTAACATAGAACCACTGTATAACCCTCATGATTATTCATGACCTATGCTTATACTGACATTTCTGAAAACATGGGGCACATAAGGAACTGTTCTTCTTGAAATGTAAACAGGTGGTACCAAAAAATAAATTCTTGTGAACAGGGATTTTGAACAGGCCAAGCTTCCCAAAGCAGGATAGCTTGTAGTTTTTTTCACCCGATTTTCTAATTCCTCTTAATTAAAAAAAAAAAAAGCATACAAACAAGCTCATTATTATTCATAAGCTCATAAATAATAATTTTTACAGCTATTTTTGTAGAGCACAATTGAGCATGTTTAGAATCTGAATTTTTAAACTTTAATAACTTTGGATTAATATTTTTTACTTTTGGATTAATAGTTTTTATTAAATCAGTGAAAGGCACTTCTGTGGACCAAGCCCTTTCGGCCCTGAAAATTTCAGACCAAAATTCAAAACCATTTGGCACTACGTGATGGCAAATAAAACGGCAAAAACTTGAGATTTTCTGCATTATTTTACTATCTGTATCTCAGAATCCACACATCCGAACAGAGCGAGACTTGGCACATCATGAGATCTCCCCTCAAGACTGCACATGCAAAATTCCTTGCAAATTTGTTGAGCGGTTGCAAAGATATTAAAGTTCAAATTTTGAGGTTTAATATTAACGTGTCTATCAAGCTCCTAAATATAGCGTGGCACTACTCGTCATATATGAAGACGGTATGCATGTATATATACCGACAGTTAATATACATATACATATAAACAGAACCCACAGGGGAGAAGACAGGAGGAGCACATTAAGAGATCGAGGAAAGTGAGCAGGGTGGTAAGGGTGGTCAAGGCCTCAAAGGAGCTAAGGTTGGCGAGGGGACCAGGGGTGGTAAGAAGGAATTTTTAAATACATCGAGTGGAGAAATTGAGGGCCAGATCACCACGATAAAGAAAGATGGTGGGTGGGCAGAGGAGGGGCTGAGCAAGCAGAAGTGAATGAGTGCTTCTGTTCAGTTTTCACAAAGGGAAAAGGAAGGGCCAATTCTGCAGGGGAGCGGTAGGGTAGGAGTTTGATGGGGAGGACATAGCGGATGGCGAGATCCCAGTGAAGAGAGTGTGGGAAGGCCTTAAGTCCTTGTGAACAGACAAGCACGGGCCAGATGAAATCCACCCCAGAGTTCTGAAGGAATTGGCAGAGGTCCTGGCAGCACCTCTGTCGGTTGTTCAACACCTCTCTTCAATCAGGATATGTAACACTGAATGGAGGATGGCATGTGGTGCCCCTTGATAAGAGTGGACCCTGGGATGAGCTGGGAATTTACAAACTGGTCAGCCCTATGTCCATAGTGGGAAATTAATGGAGGCCATCTTAAAGGAGAGGTTGGTGGCATTCCTAGAAGTAAACAGCCTTCAGGACATCTAGCAACATGAGTTTGTCCAGGGAGATCTTCTCAAACTAACCTGGTCAAATTTTGTGACTGGGTGACAAACTGTAGATGGAAGTTGGCTGGTTGATGTCCTGTATCTGGACTTCAGCAAGGCATTTGTCTCTGTGCCACACGGGAGATTGATGGGCAAACTGAGGAACCTGGGGGTAAGGGTAAAGCTGGTACAGTGGATAGGGAACTGGCTGAGCAACAGACAGCAGAGGGTGGTGGTGGTGGGGGAAATTCTCGTCACCCAGGAAGGTCACTAGTGGGGTCCCCAAGGTTGGTTTTGGGTCCACTGCTATTTAATGCTTTCATAGCGGACATAGCGCAGGAGTAAGAGCAAGATGAGTCTGTTCGCCAGCGACTGCAAATTATGTGCGGTGGTGGACAGTGAGGAAGGAGGGAGGGTACTCCAGGAGAATCTGGTAAGACTTGGACAGTGGTCAAACACATGGCAGCTGGGGTTTAATACTAGGAATTGCAGTGTACTGCATTTCGGGCCAGGAACCCAGGATACAGTTACCACTTGGGGTGGGGTGGGGGCAGATGTCTGTATCTGAGGAGGAAAAGGACCTGGGTGTGGTGATCACAGAGGAACATGAATCACTCAGTACCATAGGCTCTGGAAATGGGAGGGAGCAGGGGTGGCGGTAACCCTGTCACTTTCTGGCCCAATTGAGACTGCCCTTTTGTGGCCCAGTCACTCGCCTGAATGAGCTTGCTCTTTAAATGTTTAAAAAAAAAAAAAAGCGTGAGTTATTGCCTTGCTGTGTCTGAACCTTTCATGCTTCAGACACAGCATATAAGACACAGCAAGACAGTATGTGAATGGTTAAAGGACACTGTCAGCTTTGCCCCTTCATTTTTGGTAAAATAAGCAGTATGCCTCTTGGTCACATACCACTCAGGGAGATGCTTAGAATGCCCATATGGTTATAAAATAAACAGCTTTTTATCTGGTTTCTTTATTTTTCCTAAATAGTTTTCATTCATCCCGCCGTAATCCCGTACATACTGAAGCACTTCTAGGTCAGGACCGTGTGTCTCCACAAGCGGTCCCGATGTATGATTATTTTCATATGGATTAAGTACCATTGTGTCAGCGCCTGTTCCTTGCGTATGTCTCAACTATTACATCTATCTGGCACCACAAACTGAGTGCTGGAAATACATTACTGCATTTTAAGCTGCGGCGAAATCCAGCTTTGCTCTACTCCTGATTGGCCCAGGTTGCCAACCGGCACCTGCGTGCTAGTATCCCCACCCCAATGGTATTGCCTCAGCTAGGCCGCAGGAACTGCCATCAGTTGGGTAACCTGACTTCCATGACCTAGCTGTTGCGGGAGCCATGGCCCCCACGACAGGGAGTTCTCATGCTGTGGGTGGGCTGCGGAGTCCCACTGGCACAAGGTCCCTGCAGTGGTACCTGCTGACCCTGTGGTAAGTCCCCTGGAAGGCCCAGGCTTAGGATGCTGGTGCCACTCTTTCCGCACCGTGGCTTACCAGCTCTTGCCCAGAATTCCCATCTCTGCCCCATTTCTGCTGTTGCCCCTGTTCTTTTTGGGGCATCCCACTACAAAGCAGCACCCTCAGTTCATCAGTTGACAGCTGGTCTAAATCAACCATACCTGCTCCTTGATCCGCTGCCGCTGCTTCTAATCTCTCTTCTGGCGTGGTTTTTAAAGGTGGGGAAAGCACTAGTGTCTCTCCGTGGTGGGACTGACCTCTGGCTCCTTTCCCTGGTGTGACAGGCACCACCGTCTGGGTTACAGGTCAGGCGGCATGGTGGTGGTGCTGGAGTTCCTGCTGCTTCCTAGAATGGCTTTGTCTGCGTTTGGGTTCAGGTGGGGTTGGCAGCCCTGAAGGCCCTGACCCCTTCATCCCTGAAAAGTGCATCCCACCACGCCTTACCCTTACCCCAGACGAAGGCCGCTTAGCTGCTGTTCTAGATCTCTGCTCATTTTCTCAATATGCTGGTCGTTCTGTAAAACAAACAAGACACGGCCATTCCCCTGCTGGTGCTTAGCTAATGCTGCCGCACCAAACATTGGTCATTGACCGGATATTGTTAATACTGAAGCAGCGACTTTGTTTGGGTCCTGCCTGCTTCCTGTCTTAATGACCACCCAGTGCCCAGCTGTAGTCAGTGGTCCAAAGCTACTCAGGGTGAACTGTTTATGCCTGGTTACTCTGTAACCTCTTCTCAGCCCTTTGTACTGTTGAAAACACCGGCAGAATGTATACTACTTAAGTTTACCATTCAGTCTTGGAGAGGACTTGGTATCTCTCTTTGGTGATAGATACAAAGCCAGCAGCAGTGTATCCTATAAGCTGACACATCCTTTCCATTCCTTTGGGTATTTAGAAGAAACCGAGAAAGCAATTATTCCAGCCTGTAATATTTACTAGAATGCAATTGTGGATTACCTAGTGTCCCACTTTGAGGTATTTGTTTATCAAGTCTAGGATTACAAATACCTTTGAGCCTTGGCTCTTTTACAAAGGTTCCACGTCAGAGAAATACAAATTATGGGGAACATCAAGACAGACATTGCAACAATGTGGACATTGCAAACGAGTACAGATTAATACAATTCAAGGGTAGCATTATAACAAGGCAGCCAGCGGCATTTGTCAGAAAAATAGACAACAGATAAGAAGTGCCAGAGTCATAGGGAGAGGGAAGGGGGAGGAATGTAGGAAGGGTGGGGAGAGTGTGAAAAGTGCAGCATTGGGTATACCAAGATGTGAGGTAGAATCCAGTGAGGAGGGAGGGGGACCACTAGAGCAGGAAGGGAAGTGGAGAAACAAGTGGTTAAGTTGGGCAGTCACAGGAGCTGTTGGTAGTGAGATAGTTCCGGAGCCTAGTTTTAAACATACCAATAGTTGGGGCAGAGGAGATGGTTGGCTGAGGCCATTGAACCAGAGAGGGCTGATAAGCAAAAGAGCATTGTCCCTGTGAAGTGTGACAGTGGGGACTTTCAGTAGCTGTAGCGGATCTCTTAGGCACCATTTGTTAATTCGGTGTTGTAACAGAGTTGAAACCCCAGAAGGTGCAAGGCCAAGGTAGATTTTTTTCGCCATGGAGCAAGTGAGAAACTTTATGCGGTTTGATAGTTGGAGCCAGCCGGTCTGAGTGTACAGGTCACATGTGTGGGTGGAGACGGTGAGCACCAGTGATGAGCCGACATGCCTTGTTTAAGGCAGTTGAGAGGCGTCTAAGGGTTGTGGTTGTGGCCGAGCCATAAATGATGAGACCATAGTCTATTACAGAGATCACAGAGCTCAGGACTGCAACCTTCAAAGCTTCTGGCGTGAGGTGTGGTCTGCGTTTGTAGAGGAGACAAGCGTGTATTAGCAGCTCTAGCTACATTATCTACATGAAGTCCATAGGAGAGATTAGGGTCAAGCTGTATCCCTAAGTATTTGAAGGACCCCACCTGATCTAGAGTGTTCCCTGGGTGGTGGAGATAGCCAAGTGGTGTAGCTTGTGTGGTTATGAGAGCTGCAGAACAGCATAGATTTGGTTTTCTTGTCATTGAGGACCAGTTTATGATTAGAAACCACGCCTCTACAGAACTGAAACCAAGTTGAAGGCTGTGTTGAAGTGTTGCAGGATCTTTGTGAGTGGAGAATACAACAGCATCATCGGCATATAGTATGATCCGCTCAGAGCAGCGTAAGAGAGGAAGTTTAAGAAAAGGCTAAAAGGAGGGGCCCAGTATGGATCACTCTGGGACACCCGAGCTAACAAGCAGGGTGTCAGAAAGAGCGTCCACAATTTTGACTCTCTGCGACCGGTTTACTAAGTAGCTTTAAACCAGAGAGAAGAGTAATAAGCCATGAGCTAACTGACATTAGATATTTCCATTTTGTGTGGACCAGCAAAGTGGTGATTCCTGGGTATATTACATTAGCCTGCACCTATCATTCTCCTCATACCCTTGACTGTTTGCCACTTTGCGCTTATTTGGGGGAGGTTGTAAGATTCCAACCCAAGTCTCCAGGCCCATATTCCAGAGCCTTACACTACCATGCTTCCCAATGCTTCTGCCCTTTAAATTTCACCCAAGTGTAATTCTCCCCAGGCGATTTGCCGCCCCCTGCCATTACCAAATGGCGTCCGACCCTTATGTGCATGCGCCGCCTAGCACTGGCCTTGTGCATGCACGCTGTGTGCCTCTTCATCCTGTGCACCCCACAACGTGGGCCTCCGACTGCCTCTTACTCTGAGCTGCACTGGAAGCCAGCGTGGCTCACTGAGCTCCCCTGGGGGGACAAACCCCAGATAGTGGACTGCAAGGGAAGCCCCGCATGACCGTGGAGCTCCCCAGGACTGGGGCATGGGGCGAACCCTCAATGACCGGACTGGACACAGGACAGGCTCTAGGGTAAATTCACCACTGCGCCACTGGCATCCACCGATCACACAGGAGCCCAGCCACGAAGAGGAGCCGGGCCAGGAGACCAGCGGGCCCATCACGAGCCAGCCGCCAGTGGGAAGACCATGTACCTGCTTTGCGCTAGGTAGGCCCCCAATGGGGAACTCGTCCTTTTTTGGTATACGTTGGGTGGATGCAGTGGCGCATGCCTCTGCTCGCTCTGGAGTTAGCTGGGAACTCCACCCCCACTAAGGACCCAGATCCCCGGAGCTAGCCATTGTTGGGGAGAGCTCGCTTCTTCCTAGGCTGGGTGGGGGGCGGGAGTATGGTGCCCATACCGCCACCCGATCGGTGGGGTTCTCTCTAGATTTGCCACTCAGAGCCTTACACCACTGTACTGTATTGCCCTGCACTCGCATGACTGTTAGGCGGACCCGAGCCATTTTGTCCCGAGGGCTTGGCTCGGGGTGGGTGCGCCTGGCTTATGCAACAGAGGGCTGCAAACCCCTGTTTGCCTGAGGGTGTCGGAAAACCATGTAAATTGTTCCTCCTGCACACACCATCAGCTGTGCTATTCGCTATCTCAGGCGGGCTGGACAAGCTGCTGGTGCCTTAGTCCTCTGCACCACAGGAGCAGCTCGCACCGAGAGGGAAGCTCACTTTTCTTTTTTTTTTTTTTTAGCAGTACCGGAGTGACCAGGGGGTCCTGAATGGAAATTACTGTCCCCAGGCATGTCACCAGTGAGTGGTGACTACCGCCTCCTGGGGATAAATCGCCAGCTTAGCCATGTGGCCCAGACCCAGCCAGGCCCCCAGGAACACCAACAATCTTAAAATTGCATGCTGAATTGCAGACTAAGCTGCTAAATTACCTCATTCCCCAACATCAATAAAATGTGTTACACAGCCCAAGCCAGGAAGGTGGAAGCCACCAGCTCCAGCATGCTACCTTAGGCCATGTGACCTCTGGGCCCCAAGCCAAGCCTTACCTCTGGTGCAGTCGGTGTGTGCTGATCCTGGTTTCCTTCTTCTGTATGAGACCTGGGACAAGGAGCAGTAAGCCTGGAAAATATTGTGAGAAGGGGAATCAAACCCCGATCCCCAGATCTCCACTCATACCAGGAGCTAATTCCTCCTGTGCAGCACCTCTTTAAGGGCTTAGCTCCTCCCTGTCCCTGGTCAGCAAGCTCCTCCCTCCTCCCGAACCCTATCCCCCAGCCTCCCTTCTGGGAGGTCCTGCCTGGGTCCCTATTGTTTGTCCAGGTATCCCCAGACAAAGCCCGCCTGCTGCATTACCTTGCAGGCACTTCCATAAGCACAGGTGCCTATTTTCAGGGTGACCTGGCAGCACTGGGCAGTTAAGTGACTTGCTTAGTCACACAGTATGCAAGTGGAGGTTGTGGGAATCAAACCCAGGTATGCTAGATGACCAAACTAATTCACAGCTACTTCTAATCTCTAGGCTATACTGCCAGTTACTTTATTACATGGCAGAGTTAGTTTTAGAGTAGATAATTGTTCAATCCAGGGTAAACCTAACCTATCGTCAAAATTATAATTTTTTTTAGAACAGTGCCTCACTGAGTAATCTGCCTAGAGCAGCACATCTCTGCTGTTATAACTGAGCACAACGTTTTTTTATGTTAAAATCCATTCTACAGTGGAAAAAACAAGGTGATGTTTTAAACAAAGAATACTAAAATATCTGAGGAAAAAGTATAGAAAAGATTTAAACAATGCACTGTGTCACTGGCTGTTTGTCACATGGACATAACTTTTTTCCCAAGCCACAAAACTGGTTGCCCAAATGTGAGGAGAGGATTTTGATATAAACTCCTCAAGCAGGAAGGGTTTGGGCAATATGAATGCAGGGCACGCTGCCCATGCACACCTGGACTAAATGAGATGTTTAACCTACAGCCTTTCTGGAAGTGACAGCTTCTCCTATGTACATCCCATATATAACAGCTTCTCCTATGTATACATGCCATAGATTTGTATGTGACTTTCCAGGTTCTTTTGAAATAAGGTTTTTTTTAATAATGACTTTATTACTGTTTATGCATTGCACATTGATGCTGAAGTCTGTCTTAGGATTACTTGTTTGTCAATTTTACAGCGTCTAAAAACCTGTTTATCCCCACCGGCTGCTGGAGGTCTGAATCCAAGCGGAAGGAGACTACTGAAAACTACAGGAAGTTCCTGTCCCAGAACAGGAAGGGTGAGAGTTGTAAGGGCACATAGGCAGTAGGAAAGTAAGTGTAAAAATACATAGAGGGAGGAGAAATAAGCATACAAAGCAACAGGAGAGGGACACAAAATAAGTCAAGATGGGAGTGGTGCAGTGCAATGGCTGTGGAGCAGCAGTGTTCGGGAGACATTCTGGAGGCTGCGGTGCTGCCCTGTTTGCTGGCACCTCTCTGGTCTGGAGGAGGAGGTTGCCCATCTCCAGGCTGACCTGGCTAGGATTCGTGAAACCTCTTCCCCACCCAAGGACCACCAGAGCCACCACCGTTACCTCAGAGGTTGCCAAGAAAGAGGAGCGGTTGGACCAAGGTGGGCTTAGGGAGGAGAGGGTGGTGGAACAGAGGTGAATCCCTCCAGTTGTAGCTCTCCACAATCATATGCTGTTCTGGCAAAGAGTGGTTCCTCTATGGAGGCACCTACAGTGGAGACCAAGGAGGATACTGGGAACCTCCACAAAGGAGACCCACGGGAGGGTGGCACGAGACCCCACAGGGGATGGAAACAACTCCTGGTGGGGACTCAGTCATTAGGGGGTAGACGTGGGGAGGAAGGGATAGGGAGGTAAGGTGCCTGCCTGGTGCCACGGCTTGAGGGACAGGAAGTAATCCTCAGGGGACGTGAGCAGCTGCATGAGGAGGGAGCTGGATGTCATTGTTCACCTAGGGACAAATGACCTGGCTGTAAATGGGATCAGAGCGGTGAAAGAGGAGTTTGTGGAGTTGGGGAGGGGCCTTAGACAAGTAGCATGTGCGGTAATCTTCGGAGGTGCTGCCTGTGTATGGCAAGGATGATGCTAGGGTATTCCGCAACATGGGATTCAATGAATGGTTAAAAACTGGTGTGGAGCTCAGGGTTTTGGCTTCACTGGGGACTGGGGAGCCAGCTGGAGGATGCAGGCTTATACTGGCGCGATGGTCTGCATCTGTCCAGGGGATCCAGGATCCTAGGTGACAGGTTTAATGCTTCATTGGCAAGTATTTAAACTAGCCAAGGGGAGGCACTGAAAAGAAGCAGGAAATCCCAATCTCTACCACAAAGCGCAGTAGTTAGAGAGGTAAACACCAAGGCAGAGAAGTCCGAGGGAGCAGGACAGGGATAAATGCAGAAAAAGGTGTTAAGGACAGGGATGGGGCTAAAGGAGTAAGGCCATAAAAATAAATGGAAGGTGATGAGTTCCAATGCCCGTAGTCTGTGCAACACGCCCCTGAACTAGTGGTCTTAATGGAAGAGGGATGCCTGGATATTGTGGTAGTCACTGAAACATGGTACACAGAGAACCATGAGTGGAAGTCAACATACCTGTATGCACAGTCTACGGGGACAGGGTGGGTAAAAGAGGAGGAGGAGTAGCTCTCTATATAAGGAAGGGATTAAAGCAACAGAACTAAAGAGTAAACAGGAAGTTGATGAGTCACTATGGGTCACCCTGGAGAGGAGAAATGGCACTACAATCCGCATGGGGGTTGTACAGACCCCCATCTTAGGGGAGGAAATGGACAAGGAAATGATAGAAGGCATCCTTAAAATGGCAGAAAAGGGAGATATTGCTGATGGGGACCTGAATATGCCAGATGTTAACTGGACTACCTTTGCTGCAGGCACATCCAAGAGCAGGGTCATTCTCGATGCCCCAGAGGAGCATGCCTCAGACAGCTAGTGTTGGAACCCACTTGGGAGGGAGCAATCTTAGACCCCTGGTACTCTCAAATGGGGAAGGAGAAAGGATCTTAGATTTAAAGTGACTACCAAACAGTGTGGTTCACAGTAAACACATCCATAGAGTCAAGCCATACAAAACAAGAGTATTGGACTTTAGGAAGGCTGACTTTGGGAAAATGAGAGAGTGCCTCAGAAAAGCACTAGCAAATGGGCAAGAAGGAGGGTGGAGGAACAATGGGGAATAATCAGAACAGCCATCGGAGAGGCAACAAGCCTTTGTGTGAAGCAAATTAATAAAACAAAACTAAGGAAAAAACCACTATGGCTCTCAAAAGAGGTGGCAGGGACGGTTGAGAGAAAGGATAGCATTCAGAAAATATAAGGAAACACAGAAGGAGCAGGGCAGAGAACTTTATCAGTTAAAACAGAAGGAGGCAGGAAGGCAGTCAGAATAGCAAAGGCACAAACTGAGGAAAAGATAGCCAACTCTGTTATGAAGGGGATAAAACCTTTATAGGTACATTAGGGAGCCAAGAAAGACCAAAGGAGGGATACAGAGACTTAATAAAGGGAGGGAAGTGGGCAGAGGGTGACAGTGAAAAGCAGGGATACTGAATGAATATTTCTGCTCAGTATTCACAACAGATGAGGAGGGTGGTGCCTAAACCAAACACAGGAGAAACTCTGAATAGGGGGTTCGATACCAGTCCATTCACAGAAGAAAGGGTTTTGAAAGAACTCTTGAAACTGAGGGTGGACAAAGCAATGGGGCCTGATGGGTTCACCCAAGAATACTAAAAGAACTAAGGGTAGAACTAGTAACACCACTGACTACTTTCTTTAACAAATCATGGGAGGATGGAGTGGTACCTGAGGACTGGAGGAGGGCAAATGTGATTCCACTTCACAAAAGTGGGAGCAGGGCAGAGGCAGGAAACTACAGACCAGTTAGTTTGACTTCAGTGGTAGGCAAATGATGGAATCACTTCGAAGGAAAGAATTGTTGAGTACCTAGAGGCCAGTGGGGCCAGGACCCAAGGCAGCATGGTTTCACAGCAGGAAGGTCATGTTAGACAAACTAATAGATTTCTTTGACTGGGTGACCAAAGTAGTAGACCAGGGAGGGGCTGTGGATATGGCCTACCTAGATTTTAGCAAGGCATTCAAACAGTCTCACAAAAAGATTAATATATTAAGTTAGCCAGCCTTGGAGTGGGTCCCAAGGTGGTAGCCTGATAAAAACTGGCTGGACAACAGGACGAAAGGTAATAGTAAACGGAGTTCACAGTGAAGAAAGGAGGGTAACTAGTGGGATACCGCAGGGTTTGGTACTGGGACCGGTCCTCTTTAATATCTTTATAAGTGACATTGAGAGCACCTGGAAGGAAAGAGGCCCTCTTTGCAGATGACACAAAGATCTGCAAACAGGGTTGATACACAAGGTGGGGTGGAAAGAATGAAAGGGACTTGGCAAGGTTGGAGGAATGGTCAAATACATGGCAGCTCAGATTAAATGCAAAGAAGTGCAAGGTAATGCATCTGGGAAACAAAACCCAGGGAAGAGTACACAATGGGGGTGAGTTAATACAACAACAAAAATCAAAAGAGACCTAGGAGTAATTATATCAGATGACCTAAAGGTGGGCAAGCAATGTGAGAAGGCAGTAAGGAGGGCTGGGGGATACTGGGATACATAGGAGAGGCATCAACAGTAGAAAACAGGACGTTGTTATCCCTCTCTACAGACAGTTAGTGAGACCCCATCTGGAGTACTGCGTGCAATTCTGGAGACCCCATCTCTGCAAAGACATAGACAGAGTGGAGGCTGTTCAGAGGAGGGCAACAAAATGGTGCAAGGTCTGCACCAGAAGACATCGAGGAGAGACTAAAGCAGCTTAATATGTATACCCTTGAGGAAAGGAGGAGAGGGAGTACATGATAGAAACTTTCAAGTATCTCAAGGGAATTAACAAGGTACAAGAGGGTAGTATCTTTCAGAAGAAGAGATGTGCAAGAACAAGGGGCACAAAAGATAGAGGGGACAGCTCAGAGGTAACGTTAGAAAGTATTGTTTCACAGAGAGAGAGTTGTGGATGCATGGAACAGCCTTCCTGGAGGAGGTTGTGAGTCAGGAACAATGGGAGAATTCAAGAATGCATGGGACAGGCATAAAGCAATTCTAGTGGGGGGGCAGGAGGAAGTAAGCTGTTGATTAACTAGAACTTGCAGCTTATCCATAAGGTAGAAGCGATGGGCAGACTGGGTGGGCCAAGTGGTCCTTATCTGCCGTCAAATTCTGTGTTTCATCCACATATGGGAAATGTATATTAGCTTGACAGAGTGGCTGAACCTTTTTAGCACTAGTCCTTTCAGGTGGCAGGTTGAGTGCTGCTGTATGATTTTAGCTAGTATGTAGCACTACATTTGCGATTTTTAGCCTGGCTACTTCATCCGCTCTCTTCCTTTGGGGTGGCTGGAGCAGTTGACCCAATTTTTTGGCTGCTTCGTGCTTTGATTTTCCTTGTGGCTCCAGCCTTCTGTTATTGTTACTGCCTTCACAACTTGAAATATTGGGTTTCTAACCTATTTTTGTGTGGGGACCCCTGCCAATAATCTACCAAGTTTCTGCTAGTATTCCAAGCACCACGAGGAGAGTGATTAATGTATTTGCTGTTTTATGGTACACTTCTGAATGTTGTGCAGGTGCATTTGGTGTTGCATGCTGGTGCATATCTGGGGACAGTACGCTATGGTAAAAAACATTTTGAATCACTTTTCGTTAAACTCTGTGGTAAAAGTAACTACTACAATTTGTTATTACTTGTACTTAATTTAGAAGCTATGTAAAGAGTTAAACTTAAACCATTCCTTTCTCTGTTGGGAAGCTAAGGGAACCCACGGAATAAACAATGTAGGTATATCTGGTTAGTTTATGGGGCTGCTGGGCTTTACTGTATCATGCTTAAATGCATTCGCCTTTTCAGCCTATGATGATAATCTTTCAGTTATCCGTTCGGCCACAGAGATGGCATACTCTGGCTTATATAGTGTACTGTTTGTTGGAATGTTTGTCTCCAATAGGAGTAGATGGTTCATGGTTTACCCTCCAAATGTGTAGGTAACCTGGGCAAATCATTTACCCTAACCCGTCCTCTTATAAGTATGTCGATCACTTTATGCTGTAAAGTGTATTTGCTGCGTGATTTTTATAACCTGTTTATTAAATAATAACGAGATGTTACGGGCAGGGTTGGAACAAAGTTCAAGTCACAGTTCAGAATGTTTTTTTCTTGAGCAGAGCGACTTTAGTATGTGATCAGTTGAGTGTATATTATTAGTTCTGCCTGTTTTCGGTTTTAGTTTGCTGTGCAGGCTTCTTTCAGTTACAGCTTGTCCTGCATGATTTTTCAGTTTTGAGTTGGAATTTTTATTACTGTTTGTTACCCTTGATTGGTTGTTCAATTGGCTGTTCATTCTTCTAAGTGAAGCTTTCCAGCTGTATTATTTTTGTCCATATATATTACTCTGATCACTTGCTTTACTTAATTTGTGATTCCTATCTAGTGACTGTTCTTATGAGCTTCCCTGACTTTGCTACCTGTTTTGATTACTACAGGTTTTTAAGTTAAATGAGGATGCAGTACACAAATGTATTTTGTAGTACGATTCAATTGCTGTATATTGTTGTTTTTTTGAATTGCACCTTATTTGCATTCTGTGTCTGTTCATTAGAAATTGTGTATCTCAATATCAGCAGCCATTGTTTTAGCTAGTACTCTCCCTACCCCTTTTATTTTTGTTCTTTGATGTCACCCTCACCTTGCAGACCCTACAGCCAGTGTTTCTAGGCATAGGCTAAATCAAACATATAACCCCCCACACTTGCTGACCAGATCCTCTCCTCCCACCCTTTGCAGTCAGTCTCATGTTTTGTTGTTTTAAATGATTTTTTTATTTAGTATGCTTTTCTTCCCCTGCCGCCAGCTGCCTGGAACTTGCCCGTCACTAACGTCTGGCTTCCACCTTCAAATTGGCCACAACCCTCCAATACCCTGGCTTACCCCTCAGGGTGGGGTTATGCACAAGCCCCTAACAGTGCTGCAAGTGACAGATGGGTCGGAGGGCCAGTCTGGAGGCTAATTGAAACCGAGGTAGGCTTTGTCTAGGGCGGCCAGCAGCTGAGATTTTTTCTTGGTTTTCCAGGGCAGGACATGCAGTGATGTCCGATGTCTGCCCCACCCCAACATTTTGGCGCCAGTCGCTGCAGTACCCCAGCCTCCACCAGGGGTCTGCCAAGCACCAGTTGCACTTCCCTCCTCCTCCCCGGAGAAGGAGAGCAGTCCTTGAGTGCTCCAGCCTTCTCCCCAGCCAGCCTCTCTCGTCCCAGGTCCATCCCCAAACCTAGGGTCACCGCCGCAAGCAGAAATCCAAGTTTTAAATAATTTCTTATTTGTCACCTGAATTACCCCAAGCCAAGCCTTACAGCTATATTCCATGTTACTGCCCCTGCTAATACAAGTCACTGTGACCCATTAGCGATCTCTTGTGCATGGGCTATGTTGATTTGAGACAAACACTGCAGTGAGTACCCTGACCAGAAGGTCTGAGGACTGAGTGGGCAGTGCTGGGCCCAAGCAAGACTAGAAAACTCGTGACCAACAATGGGGCAGCCCTAATAGTGGCCACTATTATTCCATGGATTGATGTTGTTGCCCCCTATGCAGCCCATGGCTACTACTCCATAATAATAACACCTCCCATTTAACAAGAACTCCAGAAGCAAAAGAACAGCATGACCTTGTCTGTGCATGTTTTACTTTGTGGATAGAGTGGCTGAGCCAGTGATCAGCTTCCAGCTGAGTGGTACCTGCAAAACCTGTCAAAAATGTCAAGTAAGGCTGGGACACAGTTAAGGATTAGTACTGTGTTCAAACTACAAATTTGTGCTACCACTAAACTTTAATAGTGATAATAGACTCTGTGAAAAATGCAGGCAGATCTAGAGATGGTCACTGTATGTGACCATGCCATCTTCATTTTCACCTGGGTGACCATTGCATCAGGTTAGCAGTGGATGGTTCAGACTTCATATGGAGCTGTTGGAGGAAATGAGTTGACAGCTGAGCTGTTAATATTCTGTATTAAATATTCCTATATGGTGTAACTGCATTCTTGACATTATGGTCTTCATCATAAATGTGCATGTATTGTATTTCTGTATTGCAAAAACTGGTTTAGAAAAAGTGCCCTTTGTACCCTAATAAGTGCCCTTCCGATCCTCAGCCCCTGCAGCTTTTACTATCTTCCGCACCCATGCTCAGTACAGTGTAGAAAGGCAGCGCAAAGGCAAACAGAATGTGGGGTGCATTGCTAGGGGATCACTTGAAGGAGGTAGGAGGTTATTTTGCCACTGTACAGATCATTGGTGAGGGCTGCATTTTGGAGTACTGTGTGCAGTTCTAGTGCCCATACTTAAAGAGGGATGTCAAGCTCCTGGAGGGAGTCCAGAGGAGGGCATCCAAGATGATCTGGGGAATGGGAGAAATCCTATGAGGAGAGACTAAGAGAGCTCAACATGTACCCCTGGATGATAGAAGGGCCAGAGGAGATATGATAGAGACCTATAAATACTTGAATGGCATAAACAAAGTTAGTACTTGAGGGTATGTTTAGATTGAAGGGAAGGGACCACAGGGGATATAGACGAAACTGGGGGGAGGTTCAGGAGAGGAGCTAAAGAAGCATTATTTCTGCGGAAAGGGGTGGGCAGCTTGGAACACGCTGCCTGAGGAGGTGATCTTGCTTGTATTCAATGGGAGTTTTAAGAAGGGATGGATAGGTCCGTAGGCAAGGTACAAGTAGGGAGAGAATTGACCAGGGTGGTGAACTCAGGGAGGGAAACTTTAGTGGTGGGATGAAAAGGGAAGGTGGAGCAGCAGCAGTTGTCTGAACTGTGATCTGCGTTTTGAGCAGACGAGATGGAACTTGATGATTAATTCTGCTGGCATTGTTGTATGTTTGTATATAAATAGTAAAACACAGCAATACACCACACCCTATTATGCCGCTGTTCTGAAGGATATTAATGTGTCCTGTGATGGTTTGTCTTCACTGGAGAACCCCACCTCTTAATAAAAAGGACCATAGCGGAGAACTTAAAAAAAAGGAGGGGCAGAATTAGGTAACTCATTTATGGTGATTCTGTGCAGTATTAGAAGTGGGTTAAAATATTCATGTTGGCATACTCGGATTGCATAATGAATACTGTACAATCACAGTATATTAAAACATCCATAAACAAATACAGCATAATGATTCATTCTAAATAGTACTGTGTAGACACTGGAAATCTAGTTCATGGTAAATGTTATGAAAAAGATAATCTCAGACTCTGTTTTTTTTTTTTTTGTATTGTGTATATGTTTTTGTTTTAACTTTCATTTCAATAAAAATATAACCCATAAGAAGGCTGTCCTGAGGAAAAAGTCCTACTTTTTCTTGGGCAGTTTTGCTAATTTTGTTTTTATCTATTTTATTTACTTTAGCAGGCAGTTATGTCAGGTACACAATGTGATCGCAGTGCCCCAGACACACCTACTTATCCTATCAGCTTCAGCCAATACTGCTCCCAAGCAGTTCCCCAAAGGCCTGCCCCACTCAGCAAAGTCCTGACCAGCTTGGCCCATGTGTCACCAGCCAGCAGAGATGTGTTGTAATCAGCGTTGGTAGCAGTGTGTGGTCGGGCTTTCAGTGATATCCAGGGTGAGCAGTGCACCTCCTTCATGATGTAGCTGACTAATGTGGCTTTTTCACTTACATACCCACCCACCTGTCCAGACAACAGCCTGTGGCGACCCACATCACCCATCTATGAGCAGGGGATGGCTGACTTTTCTTGGTCACTCACAAAATCAATGCCATTATACTCCCCACCATAGGTGGTGCTGCTATAACCAGCTGTACTGTTCCCTATGCCTCCCATCATGCTTCAAGTCCAACCAGCCCAGGACAGGTTTGTAAGGGGTAGAGACTCAGTGCTAGGTCTACTGCATGGTGGTGAAAGCACCACCAGCCTGTGCCTTCTTGGGAGTTTTATGAAACATTTGGGATTAATGACCTGTCTCAGAGAGCGTGATAAAGCTTGGAGGAAGCACAAGGCCTCTCAACTCCCATCAGACCTTATTAACTATGCCAGGCTAAAGCGTGTGTACAAAAGCAACCAGGTTAACAAAGTCTGAATATTTTTAAATCCTCTTTCCTCAATAACATAAACACACCTCCAAATTCTGGAAAGTAGCCCACCTACTATTCTCCCCTCCTCGCATCTCCCATCCCCTGTGCTTAATATAAACACAACACTAGAGTCTGAACCTTGTATAGTGGCTCACGAGTTTAACTCCTACTTCCACCTCCTGTACCTCAACCTTCTAAAGTCCCTCCCCTCTAACCTCTCCTCCACTCTTTTTCCTCTCCCTACCACTCAACTCCCGTACCCATCCCCCTTTCTCCTTCTCTCTCATCTCTCCTGAGGAGACACTAACAGCCCTCCTCTCTCAAATCCTCCAAAGGCTCTCTCTGGATGACCTTGACCCTGAACTCCTCTACCTCTCAGCCCCTGCTGTTGCCTACCCTCTCTCTCTTTCTAAATCTCTCTTTCCGTCCTTCTCCGTCCCTACACCCTGAAATGTGCGGTGGTTCTCCCATGCCCCAAGGTGGTGATCCTTCCTCCCCTGCCAACTATCGTCCAATCTCCCTCCTCCACCCTCGCTAAGCTCCAAGAACACCTGGTCCTCTCTGAACTGACCTCTTTTCTTGCTGACTCCTCCTTCTTCACACCATTCCAATCTGGTTTTGGAAGAACCAATCCACTACCGCTTCCCTCCTTGGGCTCACTGACTCCTTCTTACTGGGATGGACAGCAGCCTCATCACCTCTGCCATCTTTTTCGACCTTACCAAGGCTTTTGACACAGTCTGCATGCCCTTCTTCTCGACTCCCTTACAGCTGCTGGCTTGTCTACTCCTGCTCTTACCTGGGTTAGAGCTTACCTCCCAGGCAGAACACAATCTGTCAAGATTCATGATGCTATCTCCCGCCTCCCAATCTCCACAGGAGTCCCACTGGGCTCTGTGCTCCAGACCCATCCTTTTCTCCATCTTCCTAAATGACCTCCCTACAGTCTGCTCCCCTCTTCTTCTATGTGTATGTATGCCGATGACACCGTCTTGTTCACCTCTTGCAAAACCACCATCGATGTAGCAACCACTCTTTCAGCATGACTTCCATCAGGTTCAGCTCTGGTTTGCCTCACATCAGCTATTCCTAAATGCCAAAAGACAGTCTCCATGACCTTGGCACTAGGCAGAGACTCTCTAGGCTCCACCCTTACCCTCAATGGGACAATCCTTGAGGACACCTCCTCTTTTCAGATACCTTGGGGTTTGGCTAGACCAATACCTCAGCTTCTCTGGCCACATTGGCGTCATTCTGAAAAACTGCACCCCAAGCCTGTTGCCTTATACAGGAACCATGGTTGCATCCCTCCTACTGGCCCAGTGAGAACTAGTCCAGAAGATGATCCTCCCTGTTTTGACTACTGTGATGAAGTCTATAGTGCCGCTCCAAAATTATCTCTTACCAGATTGGACTCCTTTTCAACTCCTTCTGTCACTTTGCTCTTGCTGCACCCAGCTCGAACCCATCATTGTGACCTTTACCATGCCTTGTCCTTACCCTGCTTGTAACAGACACCTCACTCACGGTGCCAAACTGACTTCTGAACTTTGGCTAGGTGAACTTCCCTCCTACCTCTTATGCTCCCTTGCTCCCCCTGCCTCCCTCCTCCACGCCTCAGATCCTCTGACACTGCACTCTGCTAGTCCCCGTCGAGCCACCCTCATCAGCCAATCAGGCTTCTCCCATTGCTTCCCAAAATCTGGAACTCCTCCCACCTCAAATACAATACTCCTTCTCCTCCCACTGCCTAGCCTCTGTCTTACATAACTTTCTCTCCGCTAGCTGCTCCTGCTATAATCCTCCTTAACTAGTTTCCCAACGAGCCTGCTTTGCTTCATGCTCACCATTCTCTGCAAAATCCTCCCCTTAGATCCTGCCCCTGCACCCTTCTTTTCTACTCATACCCCCACCCACTTGTTTCTACCTCTGCGCACCATCTACCCTCACTGCCAACTTGCCCGCTTTGTGGCCAAGCCCCTAGCAGGGTTCTCTGCATCCTGGAGGGTCTAGCACTGGGCAAACACCTTCCCCTCCTACTCTCCCCAACTCTCTCAACTCCATCTCACTCTCCCCTTTCAACTCTGTCTTGCCCTCCCTAATTTCTGCCCTCTGGTAGGGTTTCTCAACATCCTGGAGGCCAGTCATTTGACAGGCTCCCTCCTCCACTTCCTCTACCCTCCCACCTACTCTAAAGTCTAACTACCAAATCTATTTTGTCCCCTCTTCTTTTCGACTCCTCCTTCTCTCCCACCCTCCTACTTCTTATTCCCAAATCTCGAGGCATCCTACCCTTGCAGGGTTCCTGCATCCTGAGGCGCAAACTCTTGGCTCCCCCTGTCCCCCTCATCCACCCCCACTTGCCTACCTGCCCTCCAGCACTTATATATATAGTAGACCACCCCAACCAAATTACTTGCACTTCTTCCTGTTGGGGCAAGCACTACTGTATGTAGAAATACTTAGTCATGCTAAATCCTAATCTGTAAGCCTCCTGGCAATTGTATTGTATGTATCTCTTGTAAATGCAAATGTGTTGTGTTCTCCTCAGTATGATAAAGTTCATTGTATACCTGCTCTCATCCTACTGTCCCCTCCCCAGGTCGCTTTGAGAGGCGTGCAACTTGTTGTTCAGTGTGCCTTCCTGGTGAAACATTTCAGTAAATAAATAAATGAAAATAAAAGGACACAGTGCACAAGTGGTTAAGGCACTTCTGGAGAACTGGGGCTGTATTTTCAAAAGATTTCTACCATTTTTACCAAGGGCAAAAGTCGTTTGAAAATAGTGCCCCTGGATTTTCGGTTTCACAAATGAGATGAGGTTTTTGTTCTTCAGCTCAATTTGTAGTGAATAAGAGTTCCTGCCTTGAGAATAACTACACATAAGAGGTACTGGTTTGAATGGACAGAGACTCTACTACTGTTACCAGGCAGAGCTGAGTCCTTTAGATGAGCCCTTCAGCTCAGTGAACTGCATCCATGGTGATGTGTAAGGAACCACCAGCCTGCATCTGATACACTTGATTAAATTTATTTAATTTACAGGTGTAAAATAATGTCTAAGAACTTTATCGAACTGAATTTGCTTTAATTTGCTATTTTAGAAACTAATTCAGGGAACTCATAATTTCTATCTACTTTTCTCGTGGATTTCTTCTGTGAGGTCCTTTTGCCAAGAGTTTTGTAATTCGTCAGATTAGGTTTATTTGCCTCTAGAAGGAGCTTATAAATTTTTGTCAATACTTCATGTTTATTCATGTTATTGCTTAATAATAATTCCAGAGGAGATGCTAGTAGGGGCCGCTTCTGCAAGTTTTTCCTAATAAAATCCTTGATCTCTAAATAACCTAAAAACTATCTACTGGAAGATCAGATTCTTCTCTGAAAGACTCAGATGATCTCAAAGTGCCGTTTTGGAAGCATTGGTGAAAAAGAGGCAAGTCCCTTCCTTCTCCAACTTTACAAACATAGCAGAGGTGGCTCAGGACCACATGATGGAGCCAGTATATAAAAGGCAATCCTAGCACAGTATGAAAAATAGGGCTGCACATCAAAACACCACATAAAGAAATCCAGTGCTAGGAGACTACAAAAACATATTTTAATAAACAACAAGTAACACCCCATCAGACAAAAGTCTTCAACATTTCATTTTACCCTGAGGGCTTTTTCAAGACTTGAAAAAGCATCAGGCTGTATATGAAACAGTGACAACTTTGTCTGAGGTGGTGCTACTCATTGTTCATTAAAATATGTTTTATAGTCTCCTACATTGGTGTTTGATGTAGCCATACTTTTCTTACTTCTCAACTTTGAAATATTTTGTTTTTATAACAGAACTTAAAATAGTTATTTGATTGAAATGAGGAAAAGAGCAATAAATACTGCTTGGTTCCTAAAAGAGATTGGGCAGCTTTTCAAATTTTAGAGGTGGATTTAGTTGTTGTTGTTAGATTATTTTTATATAAATCATTTTTATCCAAATTAACATGTAGTGCATGAGCTAAAGTATTAAATGGTGTAAAACATTTTTCCACATGATTTATATGATCAACCCTCAGAAACCAATCTACAGTTTGTTCTATTTGTGCAGCTATATAATGTAATCTAAAATTTGGTAGCCCTAGCCCTCCTTACAATAGAGGTGGATATAATTTATCCAAGCAAGCTCTGAGTCTCTTACCCTGCCACAAAATTGTCAGATAGTCTTATCTAACCTGATGAAGAAATTTCTATCTGAGGTGAAAGACAATGTTTAGAAAAGAAAGAGGAGTCCAGATTGAATGTTCATATTTAATATATTTACTCTTCCTAACAGTGTCAGCGTAGAGTAACCAATTTTTCCAGATCTGATGTAATGTTATCAATTAATTTGGGGTAGTTTAAGTCCAAGACTCTACTTAAATCAGCAGATTGCATTACTCTCAAATATCTTCTTTCTTGATTTTGTGTCCCTTAAATAACCAAGGGCAGGGGTGTAATTTTCATCTACTTTCCAATACAAACTTCGGATTTCCCAGTTGACTTTGTAACCCAATAAACTACTGAACAAACCAATTAGATTGAATAAGTATTTACTTGTAAGTGTGGGTTTATTTAGATACAGTATATCAGCACATCATCCACATACAGAGGTATAGTAAACTCTTGTCCATCTGTCTAATTGCTGGTGCTAGAGGTTCAATAAAGATAGTAGCGGAGTAGTTAATTATAGGCCTTTCTCTCATCATGCAGATTTTAAAATTCTGGCTCGTATCTTAGCTTTGCATCTTGAGAGGGTTTGGGAAGGTCTTATTAATTTGGAACAGGTTGGTTTTATGAAGGGTAGCCTATCTAGCGACCATACTAGAAAACTTTTGAATCTTATCTCAGCATCCTAGGAAACCAGAGAAGCTGCAGCTCTAGTCTTATTGACGCCAAGAAAGCATTTGACCGTGTGTCATGGCCTTATTTATTTCAGGTGTTACAAGCATATAATAGTCTGTCGACGTTTATTAAATGGGTACAATTACTTTATAGCTCTCTTTCTGCTACAATTTGGTATAACAGAGTTCTTTCCCTTCCTTCCGATTACAGCTGGTACCCATCAAGGCTGCGTCATCCCATTTTTATTTAATTTATACATTGAACTATTATTGTTGAAATTAAAAAGGAACCCTAATATTCAAAGTATTTCTATAGGATCTGTAAATTATGTCCTTTGGGTATATGTGGATGATATCCTTCCCAGGTCGTGCCTGAAAATAGGCAGGATTTGTCTAGTGCACTTACCTGGTCAACAAAAACTAAATAAAAAAAGTCTCATAGACCCTGTAAGATCCATTCCTGCAGTGTTAAATGAAATTCAGAAATTCACCCGTATTGCTGCTTACAAGTTAAATTTGAGTAAGACAAAAGTTCTTCCACTTAATACACTTGTTGACAAGGCCCATATCTTATCCTTGGGCTTGCAGTTGGGTCCTACACTTTGACCTATTTAGGGATTCAAATTCAGTGCCAACTAACTGCACTCTTAAAAGTTAATTTAGACCCTTATTGCTTTCCATTAAAAATTATCTAAAAGATGGAATTCTCTGCCACTCTTGTTATGGGGCTGAGCTAACATTATTAAAATGAATGTTCTGCCTCAAGTTTTACTCTTGGTATATAACATTATTTTACCACCTAAATGGTTTCTCCAACTTCATTCATTACTGTCTTCTTTTCTCTAGAAAAATAAAGCTGTTAGGAGGGCCTATTTAAAATTTACCTTCCCCATTATTGGAGACCTAAAATTACCCAATTTTATGCTTATTACTTAGCATTACATGGATCTAAATATTTTTGTTGAGTGCAGCAGTTGAGGATGCTCAACATACTTATATACCTTTATGGGTCCCCTTAGAATGAAACTTATGTTTACAGGAAGGTTTGCATCTGTGAGCATTACTCTTCATTTCTCCTGCACCTTTACCACAGAGATTAAAATCTACCCTGGTATACTGATCCCTATGTGCTCACACCCAGTTATGTCTTTATTATGGTTTTCTACTCATCTGTGTCTGGCACAACTGCTCTTTCGTAATCCTAACATCAGAATCGCTCCCCCGATACTGCCTTCTTTTTACCATTGCAAGCACAGATATTAATTTCAGATCTTTTATCTGATAATCGTTTGATGGCTTTCCTGCTCTTCAGAGTATATATCATCTTCATTTCGATACAGCTTTAAATATATACAGGTGTCAGGGACTCTACTAACTTATCTTGGTTCACCACTCTGGACTGACTCCTTAACCCCACTTTTTGAGAGCTTTATTTCCATGGCATGCTTGCGTCATGCGGTGGCTCAATTGTGTAGACTTTATCAGTCTTTGAACTCAGCCACATTGAATGGGGTTGCTTACTACTAGCAATGTGCTCTGGGTTTAACCTGGGAACCTTCAAAATGGGAAAAGTTTGGAAAGATACTTACAGATTGGTTAAGCAGGATAGATACAGACAAATGCAGATTAAAATTCTGCATAATCTTTATTTCACTCCTACCGTTTATTTAGGATGAGAAAAGTCGACTCTGCTACCAGTCATAAGTGTGGTAAAATAGATGGCTGCCTCCTACACCTTTTATGGCAGTGTGAAAAGTGGAGCCTTTTTGGTCCACTATCAAAACCTGGTTAGAGCCCTCGTTTGATTTACAAAATTTATTTATTCCTGAAATTTGACATTATAGAG
Source organism: Neoceratodus forsteri (assembly GCA_016271365.2). Classification (NCBI taxonomy): domain Eukaryota; kingdom Metazoa; phylum Chordata; order Ceratodontiformes; family Ceratodontidae; genus Neoceratodus; species Neoceratodus forsteri. The sequence continues at coordinate 942,640,262 of CM057450.1, forward strand.
ATATCGCTTTTTTTTTTTTTTTTTAGAGGTGTTATATCACCCTGATTGCTGTAGCAGCTAAAATGGTGGTTCTTAGTCATTGGTTGGTGGACCACCCACCATCATGGACTGAATAGTATAGAGAACTCCTTAGTGCTGGTTTGGTGGAACTACATATTGCGAACATGCAGCATAAGAGATCATCTTTTTTGAAAAGTGGGAGCCATTGTATGCCTGGCTGTCTGCACCATAGCCAGAATGTCTTATAAGTGGTCCCTAACTCTTATTATATTAATTTACCTGGTGGTTAGCATTTATCTATGTCGGTTTTCTGTTGAGGGGCAGCAGGGTGGGGGTGGGGTTTGTTTTGTTATATATTCATTGCAAAAAACTCTGTTAATGCATCAGTTAGGGTTGACAGAATAGCAAAAAGTTTGGAATTTCAATGTTAGGGTGCCCACCCACCCCTCCACCCTCCACACACCAACAGGCGTCGGGGTGTGCCATGGGGTTGTCAGGCCTAACTCTCCATTCCATGTGTAAACAAGCTGACACACTACAGTATAGGAGAATGGGGTGAGAGTTAGGGATGATGATCCCATGGCATGCCCCAATGCCTGTTGGTGTGGGGGGGTGAGGTGTTAGGAGTGGGCACCCTAACATAAAATTTCAAACTTGTATCGCTGTGCTGGCAACCCTAACTGATGCATTAAAATTTGGGGTCAAAATTCTTAAAAATGACTGAGATCAAAATAAGTTGAAAATCCCACTGACTGCCATTATACAGATCTTACCTTGATTCTTCAGTTTGCGGTTGACTTTTGAAGAGTGCAGACATGTCCAAGTCCAGAGAAGATGACAGTGCCCGACCTCCGGAGGTAAGTATGGGATGGGGGTAAGGGAGGTCGGTGCCCAGAGGGAGGGTGGGGATGGGGAAGGGGACGGGGTGAGACGCCGAGGGACCCGTTTCTTCTTTTCTGGTATATATATATATATATATATATATATATATATATATATATATAAAAGACACCAAGGGACAGTTTTCTTTTTTCCACAGGTTTTAAGCTAAAAATTCAATTTCAGGACACTGGGAGTGGGCTAGCCAGTGTCCCTAAGTACTGGATGGGGGGTTACGAATGGCGACACAGCGATTGACCACCCGGTGTCAGAAATACAATATAACAGCAGGCTGGTGTGGGGATCCAGCAGCGGAGGGTAGGACATTGCACAGAGGAAGGTAGCAGGAGGGTTCTCTGTCACTGAGGGTCGAGGGCACTGACAGCAGAGGGTGGAGGGTGGAGCGGCACACAGTGGGAGGGAGTGGGAGGGCTGTTTGTTAAAAGTAAAACAAATATGCCTCAGCCCCTTGGGAGGCACTGAAAGGATAAAAATATCAGTTATTTAGGTAAATACCAACAGGTGTTTACCTAAACAGGGGAGCGAGGAAGATGATCCTGCCCTTAGTTTGAAAAAATAATGGCCAGAAAAGGTTTTGACCTTTTCAAAGGGACCACATTTAAGAAATGTCACAAGTTTGCAAAGTTTTGCAAACAGACTTTCATAAATTTGCAACATTTCTACTGGTGAAGTGCAAAAACATATTTTGGCCATTATTTTGAAAATCTAACAGCAGGATCGTGTTCCTCGGTCCCCAGTTAGGTAAACAAAACTGTTGGTGTTTACCAAAGGCACTGTGTTTGGAATTACAGCATTTTTTCTGCCTCACTAACTTAAACAAAATGGCGGCGCTGACAGTAAAATGTAGTGGTGGCAGCTTTGAGAGGCACATATATTTTTTCTCATTGACAATAATGAGAAAATTCAAATTTGAATAACCCTTGAATGGATTAATATTTTTTACAAATCTTCCTGTGTCTTCCTGGGAATTTCAGACCAGAGGGACAGACCATTAGGGCTGTAGCCCTGAGCAATGAAATGGGCAAAAAAACATTTTTGCGTAACTGCACATCCGACCATAATGCAACTTGCCAGATCCAGAGATCTATGGTACCAGACCTCGCATGCAAAATTTCAGGCAAATCCGTTGTGCAGTTGCAAAGTTAAAGTGCACAATTTGGGGTTTAACATAGAAGTGTCCGGCAATACTAACTATAACACTACTGTACAGCTATAATATATGCATGCATATATATATATATATATATATACAGTATATATAGGATAAAGTATGGGGTGCAGTATATTTACAGGAATTTAACACACACCAGAAGTTGTTGGATGGCACATAAACTCGAGGGCTGAAGCCTGAGGGGTTTATGATAGCTCATTCCAACGAGGTGTGTGTGTTAAATTCGAGTGAACACACTGCACCCCATATTTTGTTGTATATAATTGAAGGGTTCTGTTTTTTCCTGTTCAGATTGCCTCATATGGTGCCTGGCTCGTATTCTGAGCCATCTAGCTAAAAGCTACATATAAGAAATTTGCCAGTAGTTTGTCTACTTGTGGACATTCAAAGTTTAAAATTAGGTGGCTGCCCTACCTCGAACAAGTAGGTCGAAACAGTTTGAGGTCACTTTGTGTTTTCCGTATGGTGTTGCGGTTTTCTTGCTGTTTTACAAAGTTCTCTTTTCGGTTTAGTCAGCAGTTTGAAATCTACTGAACATATTTTTTATTTTACTCAGGCCACTGAAGAGGTGAATGTTTATGGGCAGTGCTTTAAGAGGAAAAATGGACAGTGTGAAGTTTGAGATGTGTTGAAGTCTGCCTCGAGCACATTTTCACGGGAAGAAACGCGTAAATGCCGTAATACCTACTCAGGT